>JAJJHT010002965.1:417281-432264 GCA_021223865.1 Drosophila pandora | reverse complement strand
ATGATTTGGCCCAAAACGGTGGTGGCTGCATTTATTTATATGCATTATATGCTCAGTGGGGGCATATGCATACAAAGCGTTTTACTCATAAAATTTTGCATTCTTCTCATTAAGACATGAGACACTAAATCATAAAGCAGAATTACATCAAAATTTGCCATCAAGCATCAAAGTTTGAGATTAGCCGAGTGGAGAGTGTTGTGGGTTCTAACACGGGAGGGCCTGAGTTCTAATCCTAGTTGGGTCAATGTTTACGTTTTAATTTTTAAGCCCTTTTTTATTTGGATTTTATTTTTGAAATATTTGAAAATATCTTATATACAAACTTTCATAAGGATGGGCCGACTATATCCTATAGCTGTCATAGAACGATCGGAATTGGCATAACTTTGGTGTTTTTTAAGTTAGAAAGATGGGACTTGGTACAGATTCCATTTTGGGCAAAATAATCCTATTAAACTGTAAAAATCGAATTTCTTGAATAACTTCTGAAAGAAATGTCGGACCGGGTCGGTTGAAGTACCAATCTTCTGAGTCTTCTCATTAAGACATGAGACACTGAAACACAAAGCAGAATTAAATCAAAAGTTGCCATTAAGCAACAAAGTTCGAGGTTAGCCGAGTGGGGAGCGTCGTGGTGCCTAACACGGAGGGCCTGGGTTCGAGTCCAATTTGAGTCAATGTTTACTTTTTAAGCCCTTTTTTATTTGGATTTTATTTTTAAATATATAAACTAAAATCTGAAAAGATATACTCCATTTTTTTTTAGGGTATTGACCAAATATATGCAGACTCCAAAAAGCAAAGTTGCCATTCAAATATACACACATGTATAAGTGAATGCAAGCTTCACAGGAGGCTGTACAAAATGGGTAGCTGCACTTACAGGACTATATCTTGAGTAAACGGATTTTGCCAGATATGAGCGATATATCAAAAGTTGCGTCATCTCAAAAGCTATCTACACGTGCAATAAAAAAATAGGATCAGTCGAGTAAATTTTGAAAAATAATTTTTTTTCTTAAAAAAAAGTTTATTTTCAGTGTATTTTTTTTTTTTACTATATAGACGTTTGGTCTCAAAGAAAGTGAAATTGATATTCAAAAAACCATTTCAACGGTGTAAAGCTCTTTTTGATATCTTTCTTAATTATAAAGATATGAATTTTTTCATTAACAAAGTTTTTTAATTTTTTGACGTAAGCTTAAGGTATTTCAAAAAGTTGTAGAACAATAGTTGCTCATATGATAGTAACAAACATTTTCCAATTTTTTTCAGGATTTTTAAGATAAAAATAGTGCAAACAGACAAACCGACAAACCGACGCAAACTGGCTTCATTTTGAAGAAGAAGAAAAAATCGAATTTTTCGAATAACTTCTGAATGAAATGTCGGATCGGGTCGATTGAGGTACCAATCGACGCGTATTTAGCTATAGAATGCGAATATATAAAAATATTCTATCTAGGGACTAAAATGTGTCCACCAGCTCCACTTTAGTGATAAAAATTTTTTTACTCTCACCCTAATTTCTCCCAAACCAAATAACTTTTGGAATATGTTTCGACAAAAATTATCTAATTGAAACAATACCTTTCGATTGGTATATCATTCATTTAGATCGGTTGCCTACAGAAAATTTTTAATTCTTCGGCTATATATAGAGTTTCCTCGCGCACGCCTAGGCATGCAGGTCGTCACCTCGTGGACTTCCGTCCACAGTGATAGTTATTCTTAAACAGAAATTTATTTTATAGTTGATTTATAAGAGCTATTGATCAAATATCTGTGTATAATCTGTTGGCAATATCTGAAAGCACTCGTATGTGCTTAAATTGTTTAATTGTGGCGGAAAAGAACCGAATAATTGGCACAATTTTCATTCATTATTCGTCCTTGTCGTTGCTTTAGTTCTTTTGTAAGTACCTTTGCTAACTTCCCAGCCAACCGCATCTTAAAACCAATGCATTCCGCACCGGGGTGCGGTCTAGGTTGGTATTTCTCATCAACGTTTTCAAAGTCAGCCACATCCGCATACATCTCATCCCTGGGCGCCATAAAAGGCACTTCATTTGCATAAATGAATTCTGTAAATTTTGAGTAGCACTCGAGGATGGCAAAGAGATCACAGAATGGTCCTAGCACATTGCTAGGAACTGCCATTTCCGAAGGCTTATCCACAAACCGCAATTCAATGCGTAGGCCAAACAAATTGATATGAATGGTCCCGTTTTACCTCCTGCTGCTGGCAATGCTAGGACGAAAGCCAGGTCCTTGACTCAAGACGACTCGACTTTCGAGTGCGATTCATCATCAGGGCCTCGTTCGCATTCGCATTCTCGGCCTCGACCCGGCTTTCTATTTAATTAACATGTGAACTCCTTGAGCATATGCGTATTCAAAGTTGCCATTCAAGAGTTTTCTCCATTCAAATTTTTATGGGCCTTTCGCTGCTTTACGATATGAATGTGAGCCGAGTGCCAGAGTTTTTGGTGTTCTTCTACTGCAGCAATCGAGCAATCGATCGAATTTTTAAAATATTTTGTGTGCTTTCCCCTTAGCGGAACCTCAATCTGTATAGTTGTATAACTGAATATACAACTGCGGGAACATATAACTTTTATCATTATGACGCGCGAACGGTCTCAACTTTTTCACGCGGATGCCGACATAGTAATTTACTTACAGTTTGCGCTGCTAAGCGATTTAGTTTGTTGATTAAACTTTTCGCATAAACGCCAGGTCCGCGCCCGAGGGTCAAGCCCCCGACGAAAGCCCCATTCCATACTATGGGTTAATGTACCAATTTGGGATGTTATTCGGGAATATAAACGCGAAGTTTTCGGTTTATTCAGTTTCTATCATTATACGATCACGAAAATAATTTATGAAAATAATGTAGCTTTTGTACGTATTATATAGAAATTAAAATTTTTTGATTTCGTTTTCATTTTAATATTTATATTTTATTACCACTTTAACAACTGCAACAAAACACATTGATTCCGTCTGGTAGAGACCATCCTCTATTTCCCAGCCGCCCACATTCACAGTTTGAAAGTGCAATTTGGAAATTACATTTAAATAATTGAAACAACAAATGTTTGGCAGTAAAAATTTTGACATTTTAGAGACTAACGAGGTCGCTCAATTTGATGAGACAAAGCCGGATGAATAATTTATTCAAAAAATAAACTAACTGCGCCCCACACCACCCACGCCTACCCAAAGCCACACAGGCGTATGGAGGAGCACTTGGTTTTGGGAGAGCCTTGAAACATATGTACTTTTAATACAGCCCCAGGAGCGGGACACACACAATGCCTCAGCATTTTGTTTGCCAGCTGTGGGTAATTTGTAAACGTCAAAAGCCAAACATCGACTCCTGCCTGGTTTCCTCCTGCTCTTTCCAGGAGGCCATGCCAAAGATCAGAGCCAGCGCCACACGTCCTGAATGAATTCGCACGTGTCCGGACTCCGAAATGGAAGATGCCGTCGGACTGCTTCATTTTAAATACAATTTATTGTGCATGTTAGCCGGCTGACACTGGAACTAAGGCTCAAAAGGGAGCTGACTAAACTAAATTGAACCGCCAGCATAAGCCGCATTTGTTTCCTTGGCATTTAATATTTAATGCGGCTGTCCCGGAGAGAAGCACTGGCCTGATATGTGCCAAAAATGTGATTAATAAAATAGGCTAGAAAACATGTGTCATACCCGACATGCTGAATGCGTTTTCGCTCCGACCGTCAAACTGTTGAAAACTATTTCAATTCCCATTCGAAAACGTTTCCGACAGCTGTAGGCTTCTGTGGCAGGACTCACGTCTCAGTACGTGTTCGATTTCAATATGGCTAGGAATTTTCCATATTTACCCAGGATACATTTTTAATAATCTCTGCCAAAGCTGACGCATTTGATAAGTGCAAAGCTAAAGAGCCACACCAATTGGTACATGAGTGGAGTTCTCGTGTTCGATTGAATATTCTGCTAATGAGTAGCAGACTTTTATAAGTAATCTTTAAATCTTTAATCTTTAAATCTTTGTAAAAACATATGGTCAGCTCGATATATTTTAACTGCTTATAAATTGTTCAATTAAACAAAATGTGGCTTTTGTGGATTTGAGTAGAAGTTTACTTTCAAGAAAATAAAAACCCTTGGTTTGTATTGAGATCTTTTATAAAAAGCGATCAAAAACCATGCAGGGAAACAACAGTTTACTTCGAAGGACAGGCACCAAAATTGTTCAAGTATATTAGAACCTTCACTTGTTTCTAGTCTAGCAACTACAAATTTTAGGATTCAGTCAAATTCCTATTTAAATGGACCTTTGTCGTTCCCGTTTCCGAAGTTTATCGTAAAACCCTAAGTAATTCTGAATCGGAATTATTATTATAGTATTAAGGTATAAAAACGTGGTCTGAGCAGAAGGTTCCAAATTTATTCTAAAATCTTGAACGGAGGGCAAAAGGAACTTTTTTGTAACAGATATTGAGATTAATAAAATACAATTTATCCAAAAAACGAAAGATATTTTTAGTCGCAGAGAATTTCCAGTACTCAAAGATTACAAGGGTATATTTTATTATTGCGTCATTTCCGACCCCATAAAGTATATATATATATTCTTGCTTACTATCAATAGCCGAGTTAATATAGCCATGTCTGTCTGTGTGAACGTGCTTTAGACTCCTATAATACCAACGCAATTCAAGATTGTTTAACATTCTTTCTGCCCCACACCCCCACAAATGGCGAAATATTTCTGTTAAAGAAAGTATTTTAAAAACAATATACAACCAAATCGGATGATTTTAAGAGGAGTTATGGGCTTTATATTCTATAATTATCATTCATGTGCTGATAATAGGTCCTTAATGCGACCGGAGCTCATTTCACGTTTGAAATATTTAATTAATTTTAATTGCGAGTCAACTCTTTTGATTCCGCAGTTGCTATTATGAGGCAGTTGTTATATTCGCCATTTTCCATTTTTGAGAGCGCCGAAGAAGCATTTCTCAAGGAGCCGCGACAAGTGGCAATTATGTGCTCACCCAGGCGTCGAGTGGGGTACTTGTTTTGTAGCCGAGCCAGGCCGAAATGCATTTAATTTGTTAAAGGGGCGCGTAATTAGTTTTCCTCGGCGACAGTCGAGTCCTTTCACTATAAACATACATTTGCACCATCATTTTTTCCAAGGAGGTCCTCTGACGCACTCTGTTGTGCAGCCACAAAATCTTCATTAAGGATTTGGTAACCATCTCAAAGATACTCCTATAACAGGAAGATACTGAAACAACGATCAATATTTTGCTTATTTCATATTTTCATTTTAGTTTATATTTAAAAATAAGAAAAGTTGGTTACTATGTTTCTTAATCAATCGTTTCTTAATTTCGAATCATTACTTTTATGGGTAACCCCATTTTTTTGTGTAAGTTTTTTCTTTATAAGTTAGAAAATTAATCAAAAGCCTGACAAGTGAGCTCCGTAATATTTAAAATTTTCTGATATTTCCATCTACGATTGTTTTATCAAAAGCTGACCAAAATGTTTTATGAGGGTAATAATATAAGCCCGTCAAATATCAGCAATTATAGAATACACAATTTTATTTCCAGTGTACCAATCAATCGACTAGACGGAGATTAAGACGTTCTGCAGTTGAGACACGACATGGAGTTAATAGCAATATCGGGCATGCAATTCAAGAACCATTTGTTAGTCAGTGCCGAATGCCGAGCCTATAAATTCAAGTTAAGTTTCATTTGAATTATTCTTGGAGCAACGGTCGTTTTCAAAAATTCGGGGGCTGGGTTGCCATGCATCTGGTTATTGTTTGCCCGACTTGTTAAGAGTGTCCTGCACTGCGACTTGTGTACTTAGCACGTTCGTCCCTTGTGTGGAAAGTGGCTGCTGTTTGAAAACATTCGGCCGAGGGCCCACTTGAAAACAATTTTATCGCCCCACCAGCACTTCAATTGGCGCCAATAGGCGCTTCCAAGGATTAAACACCATTCAGGTTTCAACACAATTCATTCAACAGTGTCAATATAAAAGTTGGTACCAAGGAAATGTAATTTAAAAAAAAAAATTAAATAAATAACAAGAAAGAAAACCGAACCGCCAACATACTGACAACATTTGTCCGCTATTCGTTTGGTTTTCGATCGTCTGTCTGATGGTGACCAGCTAATAGCTCTGGGTGACTTTAATATCCCAGAACTTATGTGGTCAAATGTTAAAAATGCACCGCCTTTACAGCTTAACTCCTACCACGACATCCCTGCGGGCATGTTCTACATGTCATTCGGGAAAATTAACCACGTTAGAAATTCTTTAGGTCGGCTGTTGGACTTATGTTTCGTTTCTGATCCTGATGGAATTACTCTTTCCAGAACTTTGCCCCTTTCTAACCCTGAGGATCTATATCATCCCACTCTTGAGGTTTCAATCGAAAACAATTCCTTAATTGACCTTAAGTCTACACTTAAATCTCTTAAAGTTCGTTTCTTCCGTAAGGCTGACTTTATAAAATTAAATAAGTGAATTTTGGAATTTGATTGGTCTAATTTACTGGTATGTGAGGATATAAACATCGCATTACAACAATTTTATTACATTTAATCATATTTTTCGACGCTTGCGTGTCGTGGAAATATCCGTCCGCAACGAATCCGCCTTGGTATACAAGGCACCTTATAAATTTATGGAATAGTATGAGTAGACTATTAAATAAACATAGATTATCTGGCTGTACAGTTAGTTATTCAAGATACTTAGTAGCTCGGTCCAATTTCACCGTGCATAACGGAGAATGTTATAGGAGTTATATTCGCCGCTGCAGGATTCAGTTTACTCAGGATCCGAAGCAGTTTTATAACTTTGTTAACACTAAGCGTAAACATGTATCTTTTTCCCCACTGCTTACGTTTGAAAACTCTTATGCGAACTGATCAGGCAATGGCCGATCTCTTTGCACAGTTTTTTTAAACTACTTATTTACCTAGCAGCAGTTCAGCTCAGCCTTACACTTATAATATTCAATCTGCCAACCTTATATTTTGCCCATCTTTCGATCAAAGTGGTGTGTTATCGGATCTTCTTAAGGTCAAGCCCGTGTATTCGCCAGGCCGTGATGGAGTACCAGGCTGTGTTCTGAAGTACTGCGCCGAGGCACCGTGCAAACCGCTTGTTAAACTCTTAAATCTATCGCTGGAGACTTTGGTCTTTCCCCTTATGTGGAAGGAATCTCTAAATTGTCAGCAATTCCAAAACTCCACATTTACAACACCTATGTAGTTAAATAATAACTCCGTGCCAGCATGGCTCCATGAAGCGTCGCTTTACCACTACCATCTTATTGGAGCTAACATCTTTTGTCACGGATGGGTTCCAGAATGGCTTACAAACAGACGTCATTTACACTGACTTCAGTAAAGCATTTGACTCTGTTAACCATTCGCTTCTTATAAGTAAACTCAGTCTTTTGGGATTCCCAACTGATCTTCTTATCTGGATTTTGGACTACTTATCTGGGGCAACATCTGGGGTGCCCCAAGGAAACCATCTTGGACCCCTACTTTTTACACTGTTTATTAACGACGTGCCCCTTGCCTTAACTAATTCACTTGTACTTATGTACGCTGATGACGTTAAGCTATGCCTTCAGTATAAATTCACTAGCGCCCAGTCTAGACTTCAATCCGATTTGATTAACTCACGATTAACTCAGGTTAACGATCTAGGTGTCCTATTAGATTAGAGACATAAATGATCCAGATCGTGCGTCTGGAGTCTTTAATATGGAGTACACCAAGATCACATAGAATCTGTACAAAAAAAACTTCCTTACTTTCGCTCTTACGGGACTTAATTGGGATGCAAATCTTTACCTCCCCTCTTATCGTAGTAGACTTTTACTAATCAACTTACCATTATTAACAAACAGTAGAACGATGCTGGGTGTCATGTTTCTATATAATCTTATTTATGGAAATATAGACTGCCAACATTTACTAACACGCGTAAATTTTAACGTTCCTAGTAGAAGGACTAGAAACTTTCGTCCTCTACTACTCAGTCATTGTAGTTCGATATATTCCCAACACGATCCGTTCAGGGTATTATGTTCGGACTACAATGGTCTCTACCACATCTTGTCATTTTGCTCCACTAAAAATATTAAATCGCTTATATTAACCGCCTTATCTTTGCAACACTCTTCCTCGTGATATCTTTCTCCTACTCTTCGCTTAAACTGTCTCGGATCTATTCTCGTGATTCGCGCCGTACGTTACGCGGCAGCGTCCCTCAGTCGGTTGGACGGGAGGTGGGCTGCACGAGGGCATTGGGAACCGCGCAAAAAAAGCAAACTTCGGGAGCAGCCGAAGTTTATAAACCCTTGCAGTTAAGTAACAGCTTATTTTATTATATTTGTATCGGAGCGTATATAGTTGTCCGATTCTTATGAGAATTTCACCATTAAATCAATTTTCTAATAAAAATGTTGGAAACAGCCCCAAGAATCTTAAAAAATAACAAGGTTGGGCCATATTCGATCGTTCAGTTATATGGCAGCTAAATGATATAGTCTGCCGATCCTTACGAAATTTTGCAGATCGAATTAGATTGCCCAAAATGGAATCCGTAGAAAGTGTCATTCTAGCTTCAAAAACAAAGTTCAGTTTAGTTATGTGACAGCTATAGGTTATAGTCGGTCGATCCTTATGAAAATAGATATTTTGGCCAAACATAACATGTGTGGAATAAAAACTGACAGACGGACATGCTCATATCGACTCAGGAGGTGATCCTGATCAAGAATATATATACTTTATAGGGTTGGAGATGTTTCCTTCACTGCGTTGCACACTTTTGACCAAAATTATAATACCCTCTCTGCAAGGGTAAACAAATGGGGTAAAAACGAAAATAGGTTAATGTACCCTTTTTTTAAGATACTTATAATAAACGTATCTCCACCGTAAAGATAAGAAAACCAAGAAAATAATGAACGAAAATAAAAATATTTCATTTATTCATTCGAATGCCATAAAATTGGCGAATTATCAACGTTCGTAACAGTCTCTCAGCAAGCAAACATAAGTTGCCACAAAAAAATATGAATTTGTAAGTAATTATATTAATATAGAAACAGAAATACGAATAGATATTTCTCCCCTTTTTCAAAAAAATTTTTATTGAAAATGTCAATGGAATTAAAATGTATAGTAAAAATGTATTATCACAAAAAAAATATAAACAAAAACCTATAGACTATTCCTTTTAGCTTAAGTTTGAAACAAACAAAAACTAAATAATATTATTTTGTTAGACATTTGATAAACCGGAAATATTTAAAAAGAAAATTCAAGCAGTTTACCCACCCTGACCGAAAAAATAAAAAAGTAAATAAAGTCTGCATATAATTTGCAAAGATGCATATTATTTTAATACTATTAGACAGATTAACGCACGATTCATTGTTAAATAAAGCTGAAAAATAAATAAGGAAATCAGAAGAGTGAGATTGCTTAAGCAACATCTAGCTGACAATCCAATGGTTAAGTAAATAAAAATAAAGAAAATATATAAGAACAGAGAATATAAAAAATTTGTGTGTTTTTATACTGCTGGATACTTCTAAGGTTCCGCGGAATTAAGAAAAAAAATTAAATAATAAATATTAATAAAATGAATAATTTTTCGTTGGGGTATGACAAACACATTGCTTAAGCAACATCTAGCAGACCACCCAATGTAAAATAATCATGCAAAAATAAAATTAAAATTAAAATAAATAGAAAATATGTGAGAACAACCATGCTGGTTGATGTGTCGAATTAAAGTGAAAATAATGATATTTGGATCTCTGCCGGAGGTAGGTTGGAAAAGTCTACTATGATTTCAAATAATTCTTAGAGGGGTTATTTGCTTTATAAGATTGGACGGGACAGCCAATTCGTGTTGGAAGAGTCTGGTCACACCTCTTCCAGTCAAATCAAAGTTAACAGCCACCGCCCAGGCTTTTAACCCTGGCATGTGACGTCGCGACTGACTTCCCAGATGACTGACAACTTAATTGTGGTGTCCGGGCAAACAAATGCTTCTTTTCGTGAACTTGATGGAAAACTTTCAACGCGCTCAATCCCAATGACAGCAAAATTAATAATTCAATTTTGTGCTGGCCGTTAATGTATACGCAGGAGAAGGAAACGTAACCGGAAGCTAACAAAGCTGGGCACGTGCCCACGCCCACTTCCCCCTTCTGGAATTTCTTGTCTCAATATTTGGAAATTACTTTTCGGGGCAGGTGCAACCCACGACCTCGCCACTTGGCTGAAAGCGATATCCCTAATCTATTTAACCTCCATGTCAACCGGGACTGTTATGACCCACCAGACGCAATCTAAATTACCTCGGCTTGTGCGCCTTAGGATGTGTCGTCATATCCTGTCACTAGGTAAGTGCCGTTTTAATAAGCATTTTGCAGGATCACCTTTGTGGGAGTTTATGTCAGGGGCGTTGGCCTTGTTTTCATTTTTGCTAATGGCCCTCAAGTCGACTATTGTAAAGCTGGTCGGATGGCTCGCTAAGCCGACCTAAGACTTACGGTCCTCCACCCAGGGCGATGATGTTTCCAGATATTTTCCAGACCTATTTTAGGCTGCAGCATCAACGGGTGCTTAAGGACGGCCTAATGCGTTTTTTTTTTTTTTTTTTTTTTTTTTTTTTTTTTTTTGTTGCGCGGTTCCCACTGCATACGTAAAGCCCACCTCCCGCCCAACCGACCGAGGGGCGCGAATCGCGGGAATAAATTCGAGTTAGTATAATGAGTATAATATATAAGTTTAAATAGAAGGATTATAAAGAAAACGAGGAAGAATTAGTATGCTCTTGTAGGTAATTTAAAATGGAGGTTTTCAAATTTGACAGGGAAGAAAGAGAAATAATATGATACAGACCATTGTAGTTCGAACATAAAATCCTAAGGGGATCATGCTGTGCATATGTCGATCTAAAATGGCTTAAGAATAAAGGACTAAAGTTTCTGGTCCTTCTATTCGGAACGTTAATCTGTAAGCGTGTTAGTAAGTGCTGGCTATCTACAACACCATTAATAAGGTTGTGTAGGAAAACAACACCCAGCATTGTTCTACGATTTTTTAAGGAGGGTAAGTTTATTAGTAGGAGTCTACTATTATACGAAGGTAGGTGAAGATTTGCGTCCCAGTTAAGTCCCCTAAGAGCAAGTAAGAGCAAATTTTGGCAAATGAAGTTATTAGGGGACCCCAATACCCGAAAAACTTCGAAGGAGGCGGGCAGGGGAAGGCAGAAAACAGGTCTAGGATATGTATGGTTCACATTCAATTCACAGCTCAATTTCTAAATCCTATTTTCTGGGGTGGATAAATGTGTTAGGCATTTGTAAGTGTAACTAACAGATAAACATCTACTGAGAACGTTGCCAGGGTCGGAAAGAAAATAGGCTGTACAACACATTACAAAAATTAAAATAAGAATCTCATCGCTCAGTCGCAGACGCCGGAACACCAAGGATCTACGCTAGGAAGCAAAATACATTCTGGCAGATATGACACAGGAAACAAACGACACAAACAAATTACTTTTTTTTCTCCGTTTTATTGCTGGCAATTTATTCGCTGCGAAATTGAAATACACACCATTTACCTGCACAAAACAATACACAGTCGTTGACTCCTGTGACATTGACAAACAGTTTCAATGGGGGTCAAAAATGCGACATGGGGTGGCGTCATATTCCATTTCTCCATCTTTTGGCCATGAAAAAAATACAATGCTTATTTCCGAATAGAAAAACAGTTTTTTTTAATATTTTAATTTCAATCGTATAATGGAGCCTATAATTCAGTAATCCATATTTGAAATCTGTTTATTGTATGTATTTTTATGTGTACATATATCAGGGCTGATCATCAGAAGCGATCAAATCAAATCATCAATTATCAAACCTCTATCATTGTTCATGAATTGTACTTAATATATAAACAAATGGGGCAATATCTAGCGCTTGTTTAGTCAGGTCTTTGTTCCATATTCAAATTGCAAAGGATTCAAACCTTTTACTGGACCTACTATCTAGCTAGCATTAACATCAAATACTGGTGACTAACCCGCACGCTACACTCAAAATATCTGACATCAATTTCGTGACGAAAAAATTCTTCAAAGGTAGGTGCAGAGGGTATTATAATTTTCGTCAAAGTGTGAACCGCAATTCAAGGAGACATCATCTCCTGAGTCGATATAAGCATGTCGGTCCGTCCGTCTGTCTGTTTCTACGCAAACTAGTCTTTCAGTTTTAAAGCTATCGAATTAAAACTTTGCACACATCTTTCTTTTGTTTGCAGGCAGTATATAAAACGGAACGGACAGGATCGGTCGACTATATCACTGTGGACGGAAGTCCACGAGGTGACAACCTGCATGCTTAGGCGTGCGCGAGGAAACTCTATATACAGCCGAAGAATTAAACATTTTCTATAGGCAACCGATCCAAATGAATTATAAACCAATCGAAAGGTATTTTTTCAATTATATAATTTTTGTCGAAACATATTCCAAAAGTTATTTGGTTTTGGAGAAATAGGGTGAAAGTAAAAAAATTTTTAATCACTAAAGTGGGGCTGGTGGACACATTTTAGTCCGCAGATAGAATATTTTTATATACTCGCATTCTAGAGCTAAATACGCGTCGATTGGTATCTCAATCGACCCGATCCGACATTTTATTCAGAAGTTATTCGAAAAATCGATTTTTTCTTCTTCTTCAAAATGAAGCCAGTTGTCGGTTTGTCTGTTTGCACTATTTTTTTCTTAAAAATCCTGAAAAAAATTGGAAAATGTTTGTTACTATCATATGAGCAACTATTGTTCCACAACTTTTTGAAATACCTTAAGCTTACGTCAAAAAATTAAAAAAAACTTTGTTTATTAAAAAATTCATAACTTTATAATTAAGAAAGATATTAAAAAGAGCTTTACACCGTTGAAATGGTTTTTTAAATATCCATTTCACTTTCTTTGAGACCAAACGTCTATATAGTGGCAAAAATGACAGAATTTTTGTAAGTTGTACCGAAAAACTGGCATCAAAATTTAAAAAACACGAATAAAAGTCGAAAACTTCAGTTTCAGGTGTAAAAATTTTGTCCTTTTTGTTTAACAAAATCGAAGATATACTTTTTTTTAAAAGCTACAAAATCACTGTGGACGGAAGTCCACGAGGTGACGACCTGCATGCCTAGGCGTGCGCGAGGAAACTCTATATATAGCCGAAGAATTAAAAATTTTCTGTAGGCAACCGATCTAAATGAATGATATACCAATCGAAAGGTATTGTTCCAATTAGATAATATTTGTTGAAACATATTCCAAAAGTTATTTGGTTTGGGAGAAATGAGGGTGAAAGTAAAAAAAATTTGTATCACTAAAGTGGGACTGGTGGACACATTTTAGTCCCTAGATAGAATATTTTTATATATTCGCATTCTATAGCTAAATACGCGTCGATTGGTACCTCAATCGACCCGATCCGACATTTCATTCAGAAGTTATTCGAAAAATTCGATTTTTTCTTCTTCTTCAAAATGAAGCCAGTTTGCGTCGGTTTGTCGGTTTGTCTGTTTGCACTATTTTTATCTTAAAAATCCTGAAAAAAATTAGAAAATGTTTGTTACTATCATATGAGCAACTATTGTTCTACAACTTTTTGAAATACCTTAAGCTTACGTCAAAAAATTAAAAAACTTTGTTAATGAAAAAATTCATATCTTTATAATTAAGAAAGATATCAAAAAGAGCTTTACACCGTTGAAATGGTTTTTTGAATATCAATTTCACCTTTTTTGAGACCAAACGTCTATATAGTACACAAAAAAAAATACACTGAAAATAAACTTTTTTTTAGAAAAAAAATTATTTTTCAAAATTTGGTCGGCTGATCCTTTTTATATTGCACGTGGAGATAGCTTTTGAGATGACGCAACTTTTGATATATCGCTCATATCTGGCAAAATCCGTTAACTCAAGATATAGTCCTGTAAGTGCAGCTACCCATTTTGTACAGCCTCCTGTGAAGCTTGCATTCACTTATACATGTGTGTATATTTGAATGGCAACTTTGCTTTTTGGAGTCTGCATATATTTGGTCAATACCCTAAAAAAAAATGGAGTATATCTTTTCAGATTTTAGTTTATATATTTAAAAATAAAATCCAAATAAAAAAGGGCTTAAAAAGTAAAACGTAAACATTGACTCAAATTGGACTCGAACCCAGGCCCTCCGTGTTAGGCACCACGACGCTCCCCACTCGGCTAACCTCGAACTTTGTTGCTTAATGGCAACTTTTGATTTAATTCTGCTTTGTGTTTCAGTGTCTCATGTCTTAATGAGAAGACTCAGAAGATTGGTACTTCAACCGACCCGGTCCGACATTTCTTTCAGAAGTTATTCAAGAAATTCGATTTTTACAGTTTAATAGGATTATTTTGCCCAAAATGGAATCTGTACCAAGTCCCATCTTTCTAACTTAAAAAACACCAAAGTTATGCCAATTCCGATCGTTCTATGACAGCTATAGGATATAGTCGGCCCATCCTTATGAAAGTTTGTATATAAGATATTTTCAAATATTTCAAAAATAAAATCCAAATAAAAAAGGGCTTAAAAATTAAAACGTAAACATTGACCCAACTAGGATTAGAACTCAGGCCCTCCCGTGTTAGAACCCACAACACTCTCCACTCGGCTAATCTCAAACTTTGATGCTTGATGGCAAATTTTGATGTAATTCTGCTTTATGATTTAGTGTCTCATGTCTTAATGAGAAGAATGCAAAATTTTATGAGTAAAACGCTTTGTATGCATATGCCCCCACTGAGCATATAATGCATATAAATAAATGCAGCCACCACCGTTTTGGGCCAAATCAT
>JAJJHT010002965.1:352280-404138 GCA_021223865.1 Drosophila pandora | reverse complement strand
CAGATTTTGAACTGAGTTCTTGTACATACATTTATGTATGTACAAATATGTTGCTGCTGTTTTTTTTATTTCTGTCGAATGAATGGCTTTATTTATAATCAATATTAATATGAAATTTTCTTTTGATAAACATGTAGTTATATTTACATTGTATTTATTTAATAAAATAAATAATTTAGTTAATAATAATAAAGTAAATAATTTAGTACAGTTCGCTATAAAGGTTCACTACAAAAACCGGCTTAGAAAAAATTATTTTTAAAACAGGTTGCAAATATGTTGCACAAAAAGTTTAATACTCATTTTAAATCTTGGAAACTATGAACATCCCGAGCTTCTACATATTTTTCTGTTTTCCCTAGGGCTTGTTAAAATTTCGCGTGTCTGCTGGAACCTGAATTGGCTGATTCTGCCATTAAACACATTGTGCAAGTCCCAGGACAAATTCCAACTGTGGATGAGAATGCGAGTGCAGACCACTAGCAGCAACATGCATTGACAGCAATTTAGAGTGGGTCCGTTCTCGAAATCGCAGACTCTAGGGGCAGGTGGGCGGGCCAATTTAAGGGCATGTTTGTCTAATATATTGCGCCTGTGAATAATAGAGCCTTCCACCGGCTTTGGGCCACCGATCGGAAACCCGAGTCATTTGGTGGCAACCCGAGACACGGAGGAGGAGGATGAAAGTCAGTTACAAAGACTAACCTGGGAAATCCAACCAATGAATACATAATTAATTTAAGTGCGAATTGCACTTTTCTCTTCAACCTGGCCGAAACTAAGAAATGGGATGAGGGAGTAATAATTTGCATAATAATGATTTTTTTATGTTTTAATGTTTTTGGCTAGAAATTATTATTAAATAATTTCGTATAGCTACAGTCCATATCTTAATATATATAAATCTCGTGTCACAATGTTTGTCTTCAATGGACTCCTAAATCACTTAACCGATTATAATAAAATTCGGACACCTTCGATCCAACTTGAGAGATAGGATAGTTTAAATCTCAAATTATAGTCGCAATTTTAATTTATTGCTAATTATTTGCTGTTATTGACAGTCATAATTATTTGTTAACTCCAAATTATTTTAACAGATGTCTCTACCTTTCGACTGGGTTGAGTAAGTAATCAATAGATGGCGCTGCTATGGTAAATCTACGAACGTGTCGTATAAGCTACAATTTAACAGCATAATTACCACGTGTTGTTGACGCTATAAAATTTATTAAATTTATTTTGTAGTGAACGAAATACCGTATAATTCAATTAATTCCACTTTTTAAAATTTTTGGTGTTAGTATAGCCGGCCACGTGTTACTTAGACTGAAGTGTAAATTGAATTCATATTATAACTAGATATTGGGAACGGTAAAATAGAACTGCAACCAAATACGCAATGTATTCAACTACCAGACAATTTTTGCACTGTTGTTTAGGATAAAAATGAATTGATTCAGAGTATTATCCCGGATATACAGAATAATTATTTGAATCATGAATGGCTTAATCAAAAAAGATATTAATGTTTAAAAGTTTAAGACTGTCTGCCTTGCCTACCTCAGTTAAAGCGTCACATATTATTTACTATATTATACTGTAATATACTTTATTTGTTATAAATTTAAATAAAATAATAAATCTGATAAATTTTTCTTTCGTACCTATTGATTTCTGCTTAATATCAAGTGTAAGAACATTTTAATTAATTGTGTTCAACGTACTTCCCCTTCAAATCTCAGTCCAGTGAATTTGTATACCAACATCAACATTTTCGTCTTTGTTCGTAAATAATTTCATTGTACTGAAATGTTATAGTAGTAGAAAGTCAAATAAGGAGATCACCATATTTTTTTACAAATACCATCTGTGTGAAAAAGTCACAGCAACGCGTGTCCGGGTCAGCTAGTATCTAATAAAAAAATAGTTTTTATACCCTTGCAGAGGGTATTGTAATGTTGGTCAAAAGTGTGCAAAGCAGTGAAGGAGCCAGCATCTACTAAGACGCTTAAAATTTAACGTTCCTAGTAGAAGGACTAGAAAAATTCGTCATCCTTTCCTTAGCCATTGTAGTTCGACATACATATGCTCTACGCGATCTCTTTAGGGTATTATAAGTAGACCTCGGAATTTGCATGTTTTCTTATTTTTTATCCATTTGATGCCAAATTTTGTATTTAGACATTATATTTTTCAAATATTAGAATTTTAAATACATATTAAAAATATGCTAAATATATGCAATAAATATGCAAAAATTATTCAAAAAATATGCAAAAAATATGCAATTAAATTTCGTAAAAAAAGTTATATCTACTTTTTAAATATAAATAAACCAGGAATAAAACATGTGGGTAACGTAACGTAAATATATAAAATTTTCAGTCTTTTTGGTCTAACTTGTAGTTTTAAAAAACGAGTTCAAGCTGATATCACAGGCCAATAGCAAAAAATCTCCACGCATAATTTTACCTGCTCCATAACCTTTAGGCTCCCCTGAACCAAAGTCGACCTAAGAGCAGAAATTGATCAAATTTTACCATATATTTAATTATGTAGGCCGTGTAATGGCGATGGCCATCATTGTTTCTAGTACATATCATTTTTGAAAAGTATGTGTACCAACTAAAATTAAAAAATGGTATCTAGCAGTTACCATATCTTTGGAATACTCATCCAAAGTTGAAATCCCAGATTTTCTACATTATTTTTTGATCTTTCATGATTTTTCCCCAAACATTTTCCTATGGAAGATTTTTATTTTCTTATTGAAATCAGTAGATTATACCATGTTTTAATTTTGGATTTAAGGAAAAAGTCGAAATAATTTTATATAATTTATTATATGTGGTTAAACAATATTTTCTTTAATTAAATTTGAGTTTTTAATCTCATATTTTCTAAAAGTCATGGCTATCTAAAACTGTTTCTATGTTTAAAACGTATCTATTGGAGGTTCAGCTTGTTTAGTAAAACTTTACAGAAATTGTAGACAGCCATGACTTTTAGAAAATATGAGATTAAAAACTCCAATTTAATTGACGAAAATATGGTTTAACCATCTATAATAAATTATATAAAATTATTTCGAGTTTTTCCTTAAATCCAAAATTAAATCCGATCGTTTCTAACTATCTATTCATTGAAATGAATTTTGGTTTTTCAGAATTCATATAACTTAAACCGTTAAAAATATGCAAATATGCAAATTCCGAGGTCTAATTATAAGGTGTATATTGCAGACCCCAATTAAAAGTGGCCTACATAATACACACCTAATGCACAACATTTTTATTTTCAAGTATGGAAGCTTGAAAGTTTAAATATCTTTTCCTTTATATTTTGTAAGCTGTTAAAAAAATGTGAATAAGTAGTCAGTTACTTTTAGTTCATCTTGACACATTACAGTTCTGTCGAACCCTTCCATTTCCATTTTGGATTTGTCGTTTTGGATTTCCATTTTCGGAGAAGCAAATCAGCAGGACAAAATGTCTTCGACTGGAGAATTTATACATCTGAAGATACAATATGAATCAAAAGAAGAGGAACTAGAGCATGAAGGTTTCGATTGTTGTCGTTGGTTATACAAAAAGCATATGCCCAATAATGATGACTGTGGTCAACCAAAAGTGAATCCCAAGAGTTTCGTGTCCTGGGTTTATAACTTGCAGGAGTTTCCACCGGATAATATTATTATTCAGCTGAAAGAAAAATTCATATATCTAAACGCCTTCAAACATGACCCACGCGATTGCCAGGATCTCATTAAGAGAATATTAATGCCGGACAAAGTGGACCAGTCTAAGGTTACTTGCAAAATGAGTTCTAAAGGAATCCTCACTATCACGGCACTTTTTGACTAGGGGAACCTGGTATTAATTGCAAATTTATTTAATTTATATTTATAAAAATTGTTTGCTACGATATGTAAATATTGTTTGAACTAATATGTATAATACATATTTTAAAAATTGTCACAAAAATTACTTCCAAATAAATGTTACGTTGAAAAATAAAATTTAGTTTCAAATTAGCTTCGTGAGAGTTTGAGTGATTAAGTAGCTATTAAAGATTTTCCAAAAAAATTTTTCCTTTTACTTCATTCTGTGAAGAACATTCTGTGATGAAAAAAAAAATTTTGCAAAGTTGATTCTGACATCCCATTTAAAGTTACCCCATTACATCTATTGGGGTTTTTCCCCAATAAAATATTATGTAAGTGAAACGCTTTGGAGCTCAAATTCATTTTAATTTGCGACCCACGCCTTTTTCAATTTTAAAGCATCTTATAATAAAAATAAACCAAAACTTCTCAAGAAATACCATCTAATTTTTTTATGAAAGTGTTTTTTTTAATAAAACCATGGCTTATGGCGGCTTCTGTTTGGGATATTTTTGTCGGTCAATTTTCGCATCGGAACCTGTACATATGCTGAAGACTAATGTCCAACCCACGGGCTAGTTTAAGTCTAAGGATTTTAATTATTATACGAGATAAGATATTACTAAAATCTGGTGCGTACTCTTAAAAACGAGCCTGTGGGTTGGAGCATGGTGCCCAGCATACAACAGGTTCCGCGCCACAAAAGGTAGTTTGAGTCAGATTTCCATTGGGCTGGCGCATGGATTCGGGGACGCAGGGTAAGAGCATGAGGGGTGTAGGGCGGAAGCAGGGTCTTTGAGCCTCGAGAGTCTGATCCTGCCTGAAACTTAGCAAAAGCTCTCGTTTTAGTTCCTCCACAAAACTTCGCGGGTATTTGGATTTTTGTTTCCAGTCGTCTGCCAGGTTGGGGTAACACAAGTCGCCCCGCGTTGTTGCGGCGTTACCCCGAGAAGACAAAATTGTATTACTGCTGGTATTCGAGCCATTGCATTTTATTCGAGGGGAACATTGATCATGCATGCAAGCAAGTTGCAGATTTTCTGGATGAGTCTTTTTCCGATTACAAGAGCCAGAGTCTTTACTTATAGTAGACTGGGAGCAACGGGAACCGGTCTCTGGTGAGCAAGGCGGCAATGAGCAAATTTTTGTTACGGGTGCTGATGAGCATCTTCTTGGTTTTTGTCCTGAACGGGCTTTTGATCTTTGACATCCTCCAAAATTGGCATTGTGACTTTTGGATCGGCGACAGCAATAAGGCTTTATATTCCGTATATCTCCGGAACAGAGACTACTGATTCCGGAGCAGTCATCCACAGAGCTAATTTTGGGAAGACAATAATTCGAAGTTTTTGTATTAAGGCAAACTCTTTTTTTAGGAATATCTTTTCCGCAGTTTTGGCTAACCCCCTTCAAACTGGACTTTCTGTTCAAATTGGACTGCGGTCTAGGACACACACTCGGTCTGGATCGCTTGGAGCAACATTGGCTATTCAGCTTAATGTGGCATTTCTGACTATTCGAATTACTACTAGTTTTACTTCGGAGACGTCGACAGCTGTTGGATGAGCCCGATGACCTTCGACCAGGCGACGTTCGACCAGGAGGCCTTGAACACGACTCAATAGTTTTCCTCTTACAGGGAACTTGGCCGTTTTCAGCCATGAACGAATCATTTTGGGAACTGTTGGATCTAGAAGAGCAGCTAGTAGTGGAGAATCGCACACTTCTAAAGGCATCGCTGTCACTCTCTATTCGAGTCAAGGAGACGTTCGAAACACTCATTTTAACATCCTCATTGGATAGGCGGGAGCCTCGAATTACTTTGGAGGAAACAATTCTAGGATTTCCGGTCAAACTCAAGTCTTCAGCGCGAATGGTTAGGCACACGTTAATTTGACTGGGACTGGATTCGTTCTCATTCTTCCTGTCTTCACTATACAAACTGCAATTTCCACTGGAAACCCGTGGGGAAACCACTTTGTCAATTTTAGGTCTAATATATTCAGTTCTCCAAGAGGCCAGTCCATGGTCATATTGCTCACTTTCCGGTCTATTCCTGCGGCACCGATGACTTGAACTCACAAAATTGTACATGGAGTACTGCTGGTATTTATCCTCGTTTTCTCGATCCTTTTTCCAGTTCCTATAAACGGTGGGATACCTGGATTCTCTTGCCTTTTTACAAAAATACTGATGGGATCCATTTTCGTTGTGTTTACACGGATCATTTTCTTCTATGAAACACTCGTTACTGTTTCTCGAAAAATCCTCATTTCGAGGTGAACTACCGGATTTTGCTTTTAAGATATTCGGACCGCTCGACATATTCCTTTCTTGCTTGCGGGACACTGTGGTACTTCGTCCTAATAAATTGCAAATACTAAGCTTCGAACCATTTAAATGACCTTGTAATGACTTGCAGGAAGACTTCATGACCTTGGATTTTCTTTTAAAATTGGTCGATCTCTTTAAACAAAGTTTTGATCTCTTCAAAAAACCAGAAATTTTCTGCTTAATAGTTTTGCGACACCGACGAGTTTCCACATCGAACAAAGATGTGTGGGGCTTGAAAACTTTTTCTATTTTTCGGTGGCACTTCACCTCCGTAGGTTCCTTGTTAAGTTCAAAGGCAGAACATTTTTTTTTATGGCTGTTTACCTCTGAAGGTTCTTTGTTAAGTTCGCAGACAGAAACTAAATCTTGTGCAATAGTATCACACCCCGAGCCGCGTCTTTTATTTGAGTTGTTAGATGGCGTTGAGTGTCCACGATCCTTTTTTTTATAGGGTATCTCGATAGTAAAAAATATGGACGACGGCGTCCTTGTTTTTTCTAAAAACCTATGTGGTATGTCGTTACCGATATTCGAATCAGCAAAATATCCACATTTTTTTTGATTAGGTGTTGACTTGTGATGCTCCCGCTTCTCAAGGCGGTTGCATTCTCTGGGATGCACGTACTGATTGGGATGACCCCAGGAATCTGTTCCTGAAAGTTTTTTGGATCGAGGTATTTCCTCAAGCTCTGGATGCCTTGAGCGATTGCGAAAATATTCCCGCGGATGTTTCTTGGAAGAGTCATTTTTATATTTCCTTCGTGATTTTCTATCTGGCCAGTATTTTCTTTCAGCATGACTGTTGGTAATATCTGGCCTGAATATCTCGATTGGCTCACTGCAATGGTATTTTTTGGGTGAAGAAAGACGAGAAATTTCTTTTGATACATTATCATATCTTCTGAAGGCATCTTCATCGTGTCGATAATTCTTTTCTGGTACTTCTCTGTCTATCCGATAACTATGAATTTCATTATTACGGTATCTTTTGGATTCTGAATGTTTGCCACTATAGTTTTTTTCGTGCTTGTGGTATCGTTCAGACACCTCTTTCTGTCCACTATATGAAGCTGATGGATTTCTATATCTTCTACATTGTTTAGGTTGTGGAATGGGTAATGGGAGAGAAGGACGTCGTTCTTTGTAGTACTCGTAATCTGGGCGATATTTGCATTGATCGGATGCTTCGTGGCTTTCTTCAACATATCTATCATCGCAGTATTCATCGACATTATAATACTGGTCATATAACTGGTCACTGCTATAATATGTATTATTGAATTCAAGGCCATTGTGATGATTAAAGTTGCTGTTGGTATAATTTGATTGATATTCCGGTGGTGGTGATCCAGAAACTTGTCTATGTTTGTTTATCCTTCGAGGATTTTCTGAGCCGCGGGGCAAGGGTGTTCCATAGTCTCGTCTATAATCTATTTCGGGAGGGTCGTCTGCGTAAGAAAAGACATTTTCAAGTGGTGCTTCGGCTTGTGAGAACTCTTCTAAATTTGTATAGTATTCAGAATTTCTGTAATTTCCATGATGGGAAATAGAGGCACGCAAGGCTAATGGATTACCGGTTTCAGTTACTTGCGTCCGATAAAGCCCCGGAGAAAACATGTTGCTGGCCATATTCCCAACTTTGTCTGGGTCGATGGCTTTGTTATAATCACGAGTAGGCCGTTGGAAACTTGTATTTTCCAAATGATAGATCCTTTTGGGTTTATTCGAATGATAGTGAAAGTGTCGGCGACTCTCCGTGTAGGCGGAATTATCCCTTTTTCCTCCCGAAACCCGTTTTCCATATTGGCTCAAATTACATCCAGACGCTTCAAAACTATTTTGACTCTGAGCAAAGAATTTGTTTTGCTGGCAAAACGACATTGTACTTTCCGCAATCCGATTGTTTGTCCCGCCACCGGGATTGCGTCCTGGCAAGGAAAATACGTTAGTCTAGAGACTTGGAAACCGCATACGCTGTTAATCAACTCACGCTTTTCATTCCCATCGAAGGTCCTTGACGCGGTAATCTCGTTTCGATGGTCGTTGCTCAGCCCCCCCGTCGATATACCGACATTGAAAAACATCAATGTCCGCTCCAAATCGTCCTCTTCCTGGGAGCTCCCAAATCGGATTACGCTTTGGTTCGTCACTACAAATGACATTTTCACCAGCCCCGAGCTACCACCCTACAGTTGCCGCCAATTTAACTAGAAACTCACTTTCATATCGACTGTGTGCTTATGTCAGTTGCAAAGCTATTTCATTTGATTCTCTTTCCAAATGTTGAAATCGGTTTTGAAATCAATGTGATTCTGGCCGGCATACATCACAGACATTTATGTGTCGCTAGATGCCAGTTTTAAGATCGGAAATATTTAAGAAAACTAATAAGTTTAAAAGAAAAAAATTTTAAAGAAGAAGAACGAACGTCTACTTATCTCGACGAAGTTCTTTCGAGAAGAAAAGAAAACCAAAGTATACTAAATGCTTCTATATATACAAAACCATGTCACACTCATCCTTATTTAACGTCTCTGAATTACTGAACTGAAAAAATAACAAGAAAGGAAATTTAATTTGGGCGGAGCCGAAGTTGATTTACCCTTGCAGTTAGGTAGCAGCTTATATTATTATATATATATCGGATCGTATATAGTTGGCCAATCCTTGTGAGAATATCACCTTCGAATCAATTTTCTAATAAAAATGTTTAAAAACACCCCAAGCATCTTTAAAAATAGCTATGTTGTTCCATATCCGATCGTTCAGTTATATGGCACCTATAGGATATAGTCCTTATGAAATTGGGCAAATCGGATTAGATTGCCCAATATGGAATATGTACCAAGTTCTATCTTTCTAACTCAAAAAACACCAAAGTTATCCCAATTCCAAAAGTTCTATGACAGCTATAGGATATAGTGGGCCGATCCTTATGAAATTTAAAATATTTTGGCCAAATATAACGTGTGTGGAAAGTCCCAACCCTCTAACTTTTCCAATCAATCAGTTTTATGGCAGCTATAGGATGTAGTCGACCGATCCCGGCCGTTCCGACTTATATGCTCCTGCAAGGAAAAAAAGGATGTGTGCGTTGCATACTTTTGACCAAAATTATAATACCCTCTGCAAGGGTATAAAAATCTAACACGTGCCGGGTAAGAATATTTTTAGTGTGTAATTTTGTATACCTATATAGCATATTTTCGTCACCAAAATTAATATCAGATATTATCACCTAGAGTCACATAGATGACCGCATTACAATATGAAAATATAAAGTTCATTATTCCAATGTATTCTTAAATACTAAAATTAATCTGACTGTTGTTGTTAAAAGCATATCCCTTCAGCCAATAGAATACGAATAAGTATTCCTAATAGCCGCGCAGTATTCACAACTACAGGGTCAACATACATACATATATGCGTGATCGTCTTATTAATGCCGCGTCGGTTGCATTACGCGTTCGCCGACTTACAAATATATTCGTATGTCCTGTCATTTTACCATCATACATAACGAAGAATAGAATCCCGTTTCGCAAGTGCCCTGTGGCCAGACTGTGATGACCCTGAGACAAATTTTATATCACAAGGAAGTACCATTAACTTGCGCTTCCTTCTTTGTTTGCAGCCCCTCCTTTTAATTGCAGCATTAATGCCTGAAATAGCAACAACAAAGGACGTGGGAGTGGAAACGGTCTTCATTACTGTAAGGGTGCTAGAAAATATGTTTTTAATTGCGGAAATATTTCCATTTCACAAATAGATGTGATAATTATTCAGAATGGCGCGAATTTCCATCACATTAAATTTTCAGACAATGGGAGGCGATAGTAAAATGCAGCCAGCGGATAATGAAAATCGTGTTCAAGTGCGGAAACGCTGAAAATTATTTCAATGAAACACAACTAAGTGCTTTTTAAGTGCCCTCGCACCCACGGTGGTGCAATCCAAACGGAAAAGGACGAAAGCGCATTCGGGGCGACGGGGTAGATCCTTGTAATCACTCCACGCAAAAATTGTATCGTGAATGCAAGGAAGACTAAAAATTTCAAGAGCCGAATTGAATATAAAATGTTTGACTAATCATCAACCATTTGACCATATTTTTTATCAATTTTTTATTTTTTTCAAATTTGGTTAGATTTACTTTTGAACATAAATTTTAAACTTAAATACTAACTAATTATACTACTTTTATAAAAAAGAGAACAGTAAAAAACATTTAAACCATCTCGTTAAAGAGTTTATTACAAATAATCAATACGTGATACGCCGCTCTCACTTCAAAATCGAAAACTGAAACAAACACTCTTCTAAGAGTCAGGGCTGGAGATTTTGTCGTCTTATTCTCAGATACCATGGGTTTACAGAATGTTGTGCAGAATGATGGCAAGTTGTAGCGACTTTTTCTATGTTCTAATCTAATACTGATCTTATTTAGTCTAATTCAAGAAAACAGCGCATCAACGAACCTCGAAGTGGATAATAAAACGAAGTTGGAGTAGGTTTTGTAGGTTTTTTTTTTATAAAATACCATTTTTTAACGCAGGAAAAAATTCTATATACGTAAACCTCATTTTATAAGACCTAAAATAAACATTTGTTAATAGCACTTGGGTTTCCAGGTGTTGTGTTCTGCTGACGAAATTATATTTTTCCTTGTACTGAAGGATAATGACTTAATTTGCACATTTATACTCCAGCCGGGATTGGTAGAGTATAAAGAATTAAATGGTATACTTTCTGTAGGTAGACTACTCACATTTAAACAATTTATTCACATTTTAAATTTAATAAAGCAGGACTTTATATTGCCTATTGTACATTTTGTAGAAAATATCTGAAGGTTCAATGAGATAATAAAGTAAGAGTATATAAAATCGTATTCATACTATTTTTCTTGAAATTATTTTTACAATAATTACTATAATTACTCGGAAAGGTGCCATAAAAGTCCTTCCCCATGGTCAACAGGATTCAGTGAAAGTAGAACAGCAAAGAGAAATGGAAATCCTCGGTAAAAGTTATTTCTGCGACCAAAGACTTGCCTGGCGAGTTCTGGGAGCCCAGGACCTGAGTGAAGGCCATTTCCGGGGATGGGCAATGGCTTTCCATTTTTTGGTGGCTTTAGCTTTCCCGATGCTGGCACTCTCGCTTTTTAGCTACGACTCGACGCTGGAAAACATTACCAATTTTAGCTTGACAATAACATCACTAGCTACCATTGTTAAGTTTGGACTTTACACTCGCAGGCTTAGCAACCTGGCGGAAATGGAAAATATCATCGCCGAAATGGATAAACGAGTGGCAGGCCTGGAACAAAGAAGCTGTCATCGGATGATGAAAAAACGACTGCATCTTCTTTCCAGGGGTTTTCTATTAATATCTTGTATTGTAATTGTCAGTTTGCAGATGAGTTTTTTGTTCAAAGACAAGCGCTCCTTGCCGTATCCGTCGTGGTTCCCCTTGGACTGGACGAGTTCCTGGTCTTCGTACATTGTGGCAGTGGCATACCAGCAGCTCGTTGTCTTTGTTCAAGTCTTCCAAAATTATGTGGGCGATTCCTTTCCACCGTTGGCTCTATTCTTGATTGCTCAGCAGTGCCAACTGTTGAACTTACGCATATCTGGAATCGGATTTCAAAGCGAATCATTGCAGGCCAACGAGGCGGAGCTCAGTGAATGCATCAAGGATCAGAAGCGGCTCTATAGGTTTGTTGAAAAATGTAAGCTCGAAAACCGAATTTTTTTTATATTTATTTGGCAGGTTATTGGATCTCTCCCGGAGTGTGATCACCTGGCCCATGTTTGTTCAGTTCATTGTCATTGCTATTAATGTTGGAGTCACTGTTTTCGGTCTGGTGTTTTATGTAGAGACTGTCTATGACCGCATATACTACGTGTCTTTTCTGATTGGCCTTACTCTTGAGACGTATCCACTGTGCTTCTATGGTACCAATATGGAGAACAGTTTCCATGAGCTTCACTACGCAGCCTTTCGTTGCAATTGGGTGGAGCAGAGTCGCAGTTTTCGCAGCACCATGTTGATCCTTTCGGAGCGCACAAAGATGAACCAGCTTCTTCTAGCTGGTGGATTGGTGCCTATTCACTTGAGCACCTTCCAGGCCACCTGCAAGGCAGCCTATTCTTTCTTCACTTTAATGAGCAACACCATGAAGCAAGAAACATAAATTTACACAATGCAAGTAAAGTGCGTATACCCTAGCACAAGCACCGCATACCTTAGTATCCATGTATGCCAGTCGAAATTACTGCATAATAAAGAAATGAATTGATTCTCTTTGTAAATCTTCCTCTTTATAAATAATATAAAAACACCTCTTGACGAGGTAAAATACCGGTGATGAACCTGCATGCCAAGCCCAGAATATCTTATATCAATTTTGGTAACGAAAAAATAAAATTCATTCTTACCTGGCACGTGCCTTACTTTTTTGTTTTTTTTGCACGGGCCGAATAAGAACATAACATTTTTTCATGTGACCAGAATGTCTTATTGGGACTCATATTCAAGAGAATTAGGATTATTGATTAGTAAATTTAATCAGACGAAAAACGTCAATGTTTACAATGACAGCTTTGAATTTATTGAAAATTTTAAATTTCTTTTTATTTTTCTCAAATTTGTCCAAAACTTAATAACTTTTCAAAAACTTTTTGGTACGTTTGAATATAACATTTTATATTTAAAAACTAATGTTAAATAATATTTCAATTTGGCTTTCGATTTTAGTTATTCAAATAAAGTAAAAGTTGAAAGAATTTACTCCATATTTTTAAGTTTATTGCACATATACATACATGCACAAGCTCAAAAAAAAAAAAGAATTCTCATCAAATATACACTTTCATGTATGTACATGTATGTGCATATGTGGTATGGGTAGGTAACAGCAAGTTTCACCGCTTATAGGACTATATCTTAAGTAAACGAATTTTCCCATATATAAGTGATTTAGTGCAACATTAATAAAAACAAACAAGAAAATTTTATTAAAAAAAAAATTTCCAAAAAAAAAGGCTTTTTCAGTGTATTTTTTTTGCTTACTAGTAGGACATTTGGTGGCCGTCAGCCAATCGGGTACAACAGGGGGAGAAACGCATGAGCTCATGTGCCGTAACTGTGTACACCGATGGTAGTGCGACTATACTCTCCACGTGAGGGCGGCTGGTAACAGGTCCCGGTAAGGTCATGTCTCTGCCGAGGATGCTGGCGAATTGTAGTCGGGCGGGGAGAAGAAAACTCCCTTCCTCAAATCATCCCAATCCAAGGTGGAACAGCATATGCCGAGGGATGCATGTCCGGGGGATGCACGGACGTTAATATGCGGACTCTGGGGGACCGGCTGACCCCTCAGTTTTAACCAGGCTTATCATGACAAGCGGGCTATGTCATGATGGACGAACCCCTTCCCGCCTACTCGTGGGTCCAAAAATGAACGACAATAATACTAAAAGAAAAACAAACAGTGGAGAACGGAACTCCCTAAGAAAGTCCGAAAATGGGATCTCGGATCCGTCAATCTCCAAGGCAGATAGAGGCCAAAGAGATGCTGGGATGGCGAAGCTCCCCACTGAGGGACAACATCCGGAGGCGAGCGGCGCCGGTGTAGGGGGAGATGCCAAGGCACCGACCCCCAAAACGGGGCCCACTATGGGACCACCGAACGGTGTGGGGGTAAGATCCCTGAACCGAGCTCCTTTCGCACCGGCGGCACCCTTAAGGAAGGCCCCGGTCCGACGACTGCTGGCCCCCTGCAGCGGAAGGGCTCCTATAAAGATAGGAGGAGAGCGGCCTTCATCCTGATGAGGGCAGACCCATCGGCGGAGTCCAATCCCGATCAGGCTGAAATAATAAAGTGGGCGAGGGAAATCCTGCCTGACTTTCAGCCAGCAAGAGCGGGGCCAGATTGGACCCAAAGAAGCCGACAGGAGTAGGCGACTCTGCCAAGGAGAGTGCACAGAGTGCGAAAAGGCAGAGGTCGACCGACGGTGGAGCGCCCCTAGCTAAGAAGAAGAAGGTGCAGACACAAAGTAACAGATCCTTCGCCGAAGTTACCAAGGGCAGGACCATCATTGAAGTCATTGATAATGGCTCCAAAGATGGCCTGATCCCCAAGGAGCTTTGGCGTAAGGTAGTGAATGAGCTGCATGGGCGCTTCATGGAGGAGATGCTCAAGAGCGGAGGACCTCCACCGGACTGCGAAGACGCAGGGTGGTACCAGGGTAGCATCAAGGTGATAGCGTGCCAAGATGCGAGGTCTGTAAGCCTCTACAAGCGAATGATTGCGTCGCTTGGGGAGGTCTACCCAGGAGCCAGACTGGAGGCGGTGGACTGGGACAAGATCCCCAGCAAACCGAGGGCCCGCGTATGGCTGACAGAGAAGCCGGCGGACCCTGCCACCATTCTGGCCATACTCAAAATATGCAATCCCAAACTCCCTACGGCGGACTGGAGAGTCGCCAAGGTGGAGGAAGCAGTGGGACTGAGAAGGCAGGTTGTCCTCACTCTAAATGAGGAGACTGCGAAGATCCTGAAGGGTGCCGGTAGCCGTATCAAATACAGGTTCGAGCACGTTGCGGTGAGGATCTACAAGTCGGATGCGAAGAGTAAACCTGGAGGCATCGACTTGGAGATGGATGCACAAGTGCTAGACTCGGGGGAACCGACCGAAGAGGTCCGCCCAGAAGGAATGTCAGATGTGGAGGAGGACATTCTGGAAGGGTACACCTCAGAGGAGAGTGACCTGGCGAGGGCTCTTGGTGGCGTCGGCATGGAGGAGGACTCATTGCTGGGCTCCGACACCGAGGCGGAGGTTACTGTGGTGGAGAATCTAAAGGATGTCCCTGACATTCCTGCAGATAAACCTCCATCACAGTAAGGTGGCTTCCGCCGCCCTCCTGCTCCATCTTGCAGAGAATGTAACAGGTAAAAAGCGAGCATGCATACTCGCAAAGAAAAGCCTTAATACCTTCTTGCTACCAAATTTCAGCAATGAAGATCACGTAGCCGCATCGATAGAGGGCCCAGACGGCCATCTAAGAATATGCTCGGCATATATGGATCATAACCACCTAGGACCTCCACCCCATTCGCTACTCAGGCGGCTTGTGGAAGACAGCGAAAGGAAGGACATCGACCTAATAATAGGATGCGATGCCAACGCTCATCACAATCAGTGGGGAAGCACTGACACAAACGAGAGGGGTGAGTCAATCTTCGATTTTATCCTCAGCTCTAAGCTTTTAGTGGGTAACAGAGGTTCAGAACCCACCTTCGTAGTCAAGAACAGAAGGGAGGTTCTTGATGTCACATTATTCTCGCACTCCCTAGCTGATGCAATCACCAGCTGGAGAGTCCTTGACAAACACTCATTTTCAGACCATCGCTATATTGAGATAGTAGTAAATTTTGAAAACTTCACCAAGCAAGCAGTACGAAATCCTAGAAAGGCAAACTGGGAGCTCTATAAAAATATACTAGATAGATCCTTAGATGAACCACCTTCAGAAATTATCGAGACTTACGAGGGACTCAACGCCATGATGATAAGCTTACTGCGACGAGCGCAAAAGCATACCACAGGGCCTGCCCCAAGAAAAGAATAGGTAGCAGCAGATCGGAGAAGCCTCCATGGTGGACCCGTCGTTAGCCCCCTTCAAGAAAAATGCACGTAGGGCCTTTAACCACGCGCACTGTACCAACACAGACGAGGCGTGGGAGGCCTATAAAGCTGAACTTAGGCGGTATAACAAGGAATTGCGAAAGGCAAAAAGGGTTGCCTGGGCCAATTTCTGCACCAACATCCAGGAGACATCAGAGGCCGCCCGCCTAAGAAAGATTCTCTCTCCTACAGCCCCCATCTAAAGGTAATATTAAGAACACGGATGGGCGGTGGACAACATCAAGCCAGAAATCCCTGGAGACCCTTATCAACGCACACTTCCCGGGTTGCTCAACGGAAGGAACAACCCAGGTGATCCGTAGCCAGGGCCACCAGGGCTCACTCAACTACCTACTTAGTGATAGAAATCTTAAATGGGCAATAGATACTTTTAAACCCTTCAAATCTCCGGGCCCAGACGGTATTATACCGGCTCAGTTATCAAGGGCCGGTTTTAACCTAAGGAAATGGATCAAGAAAATCTTCACTACAGTCTTCACTACTGGTATGGTACCAAAGGCGTGGCTGTGCACGAAGGTTGTATTCATACCCAAGGCGGGCAAACCATCCCACTGCACCCCTAAGGACTACAGACCTATATGTCTATCATCCTTTCTCCTTAAGACTATGGAAAGACTCTTGAGTCTCCATCTCCAACTAACCATTAACCCAAGCGACATCTCATGCTCTCAGCATGCTTACAAAAGGGGCCGATCAACAGAAACAGCCCTGCACGAAATCACTATGATCGCCGAGCGAGCGATCAACTTTAAGGAATACGCACTTGTCGCTTTTCTAGACATAGAAGGGACCTTTAACAACATCTTGCCGTGCTCAATCATTGATGCACTGACGGGACTTGGAATAGACGACCGAACAATTCACCTAATATGGCAGATCCTGTTCAACAGGAGTGTCGAGGCTACTCTTGGAGGTTCGATTATTCGAAGATACGTCAAGAGGGGCACCCCACAAGGAGGTGTACTCTCACCACTACTCTGGAACGTGGCGGTTAACACCCTACTACGATCCTTAGAGGGTGGCGGATGTAAGATTATTGCGTACGAGGACGATGTTGCTATTGCCTTCGTGGGGAAATTCCCACAGACGCTATGCGACCTAATGACAGGGAAGCTCGAAGTTCTGTCGGCCTGGGCGCAAAAGAACGGGCTGGGAGTCAATCCGTCCAAGACAGAGCTCGTGCTGTTCACCAGGAAGTACAAAATACCTAACCTAACCTTCCGAAGCTCCTAGCAGAAACACTAGTTCTTAGTGATAGTGCGAAGTACCTAGGTATCACACTAGACAGGAAACTGGACTGGAAGCTGAACACCGCTGATAGGACTAAGAAAGCGGCAATAGCACTCTATACCTGCCGCAAGGCGGTAGGCCTGAAATGGGGAATGTCCCCGAAGATGGTCAGATGGTTATACACACCGATCATCAGTCCAATTCTGTTCTATGGTGTTGTTGTCTGGTGGCCCGCCCTGGACAACTCCACATGCAGGGAAAAGTTCAGGAAGACGCAGCGCATGGCGGAAGTCTGTCTAACAGGCAGTCTACGCACTACGCCTAGTGATGCCCTAGACACTATACTTGACCTACTACCAGTGGAACTGATGGGGGTAAAGACAGCCACTCTGGCCGCAATAAGACTGCGGGAGGCAAATCTATGGAGCAAAAATAGTTTCGGTCATACCAGACTGGACCTACACCATTTCATGCCTGAGGGGGGTACGGACTACTGTGTGCCCGTCGACCAACCCACCACTAACTACAAAGTCTTAATCCCCTCGAGGGAGGAATGGGATGCCCGGATACCTTGACCGGAGGGCTCCATTCATATCTATACAGATGGATCAAAACTTAACGGCCAGGTGGGAGGCGGTTACTTTTGCGAGCATCTGAGCCTAAAGGAGTCCTTCAGACTCCCCGACCACTGCAGTGTTTTCCAGGCTGAAGTAGTAGCCATTAAGGAAGCACTGGAATCCCCAGCTTTAAGGGGCAATCGGGGTACAATATGTATCTTCTCAGATAGTCAAGCAGCGCTCAAGGCACTTGACGGATTCTCATCCAACTCCAGGACAGTCAATGACTGTCGCAGATCTCTCAACGAGATGGCTGAACAGCATGACATCTACCTCATCTGGGTTCCCGGTCACAGGGACCACGAGGGAAACTGTGCTGCAGATGAACTAGCTAGGGCAGGGACTACCAACCCTCTCCTACCGGAGAAAGAACTTGTAGGCATACCCTTGGCTACTTGCAGGCTAAAGTGCAGGGAGTTTTTCGACCTGGCAGCCAATAGGAAATGGAGTAATCTCCAGACCTGTAGAACATCACGTTTGATCTGGCCGACACGCTCTCAGAAAAGATCGGCGAGACTTATTGCTCTGACTAGACCGGAATGCAGCCTAGCGATTGGGGCAATCACTGGGCACTGGCTAATAGGCGAACACGCGGCCAGGCTTGCAATCCCCCACAATGATTTCTGCAGGGATGAAGAGGAGGTAGAATCGGTATCGCACCTCTTATGCCACTGCCCGGCACTCGGACGCAGTAGACTCAAACACTTGGGGTCCGAAGAACTCTCGGACCTTAACGATCTCTCAGAGATCTCTCCACGCGGATTGGTTGCCTTCATAAAGAAAGCAGGCTGGGACCATGGGCCGCCATAGGTAGTCTAGGCATATATATGCACCCTGGTAGACAGGAAGGGAGGGGGGTAGCATCTCGGTGAAACCCTTGCTCCAGCGGCAGCACAAGGAGCCCTAGCGGCTCAAGTGGAAGCGAGGGGGTATTCTATGACCCCCTTGCATCACCGCCCTAACCTAACCTAACCTAAGACATTTGGTCTCAAAGAAAGTGAAATAGATATTTAAAAAACCTTTTAAATGGTGTTGTTATGCTATTAATAGTTTTATATAGAAGCCGGATAAATACACGCGTTTCAAATACACCGAACAGGTGTAAGCACTTTTTTTTAATGAACACAGTTTTTTTTATTTTTTTAACGTACTCGTAATGTATTTTAAAAAGTTGTAGAACAAAAGTTGCTTATACGATAGTAACAAACATCTCCAATTTTTTCAGGATTGGTAAAATAGTGCAAGCAGACAAAGAGAAGGACAAACGGCCTTCATTTGGAAAGATCTGTAAAAATCCAATTTCTTTAATAACTTCAGAACGAAATGTCGGATCGGTTGCGTTACCAATCGATGCGTCTTTATGCGTCTTTTCTTTATAGTCTATCTGGGGAAATGTCTTCACCAGCCCAAATTTACTTACCAATACTTTTCGATTAGTATATAATTCATTCAGATGGGATGCATAAAGTAAATGTTAAATTCTTCGGCTTGACTTTTCAAATTTCGCGGAAACTTATTTTCGATTTTTATACCCTTATAGAGGGTATTATAATTTTGGTCAAAAGTGTGCAACGCAGTGAAGAAGACATCTCCGACCCTATAAAGTATTTACATTCTTGATCAGGATCACCTCCTGAGTCTATATGAGCATGTGCGTCTATCTGTCTGTCTGTCTTTTTCGACGCAAACTAGTCTCTCAGTTTTGAAGCTATCGAATTGAAACTTTGCACAAAACCTTGTTTTTTTTGCAGGCAGTATATAAAACTATATCCTATAGCTGTCATATAACTGATTGATCGGAAATGCCATAACATTAGTGTTTTGCATGAATTTTGAATTTTTGAATTTTGACCAAAAGAACCGTCGCATGAGCATCGCTCAAGAGCTGTGGAATGACGTCAACGACGACCCAGATTTACTCAAAAGGGTCATAAGTGGTGACGAATCATGCGTATATGGTTATGATATCGAAACCAAAGCCCAATCGTCCTAATGAAAGAGCCCAGGTGAGCCAACACCGAAAAAAGCACGCCAAGTTCGATCAAATGTCAAAGTTTTAATAACTGTTTTCTTTGATTACCATGGAGTGGTGCATCAGGAGTTCTTACTATATGGTCGTACGGTCAATAAACAGTATTACCTGGAAGTTATGCGCCATTTGCGAGAAGCAATACAAAGGAAACGTCCAGAATTGTGGAGAAACAATTCATAGCTTTTGCATCGCGATAATGCCCCTGCTCACTCATCTTTGCTTGTGTCGGATTATTTGGACAAAAACAACACCACAATAATGTCTTAGCCACCTTATTTACCGGATTTGGCCCCATGTTTTTTTTTCCCAAAACTAAAGAGACCTATGAAAGGACGAAGATTTGCAACGATTGAAGAGATAAAGACTGCATCGCTGGAAGAGCTCAAGGCTATACCGAAAAGTGCTTATGGGAATTGCTTTGCGGATTGAAAAAACCATTGGCCTAAGTGTATTATATCTGAGGGGGGATTACTTTGAAGGGGTTTACAACATAAATATTGATACATAAATTAATAGTTTTTCTTGAAAATATAAAGTCACCTTACTTTTTGAACACACCTCGTATAGAGTCCTCTTGCGCGCGCTAAGGCATGCAGTTCGCCACCTTGTGGACTGCCGTCCACAGTGACCATTCACCAATAAAAGCGTAGCATAAAAAAAAATCTCAAAAATACTAGGTAAGAACACCTTTTAAATAGCTGTCAAATACCCAACACTCATAAAATTTAAACATAAATCCATTTCACGAAACATAAAAAAATCTTGGCAATCCTCCGCGGTACTTAATTTAAAATTTTTTGTAATCATGGCAATGGAAACCATTTTGGGAATCAAGGGAATAGACTTTGTGATGCTCGCTTCGGATACAATGCAAGCAAAGTCTCTGATCTTTATGAAGGATGGTAAGTATTGGTATTTATTTAAAGCCCATTACATATTATTTCCGAAAACTAAAATATTCCTCAATTTCTTTATTAGCTTTATTATTCTGTATTTATCCATTATTTTCTAATTTTTTATGTTGTATATAAAATGTTGACGAAATTATTCTATAAAGTAACTACATCCACCGATAAAAGTAGTGTTTTTTGTCGTTGCATAGTGAATTGTATTATATCTGCGATTCATAGTAAAATATTGCATTAATATCCCCCTTACAGATTTTAAGATACGCAGTGACTAAAAAAATGTTATATATGTATATTAAAACAAAACCAAAATCGAGGAGAATTCTTCAGAACTCCTTTATGATATAGTTATGAACGACTAATAATCCTTTTGAATTTTTAGATCAATCGAAAATTCACCGTCTCTCTGATTTCAACATGATGGCAACAGTTGGCGATGGAGGCGATACCATACAGTTTACGGATTACATATCCAAGAACCTGCATTTGTACAAAATCGCCCACGGATACCATCTCAGTGCCAAAGCTGCAGCGCACTTTACGCGCAAAAATCTGGCGGATTACATACGCACCAACACCCGGTACCATGTGGCGATGCTTTTGGCAGGGTACGATGCCGCCGAGGGCCCCGAGCTCCACTACATCGATTCTTTGGGGGCGGCACAGTCCATCAACCACGCCGGCCACGGATGGGGCAGCATGTTTTGTGGCAGCATTCTGCAGCGGTTTTGGCACTCGAAGCTTACCCAAGCGGAAGCCTACTCTATTTTGCGAAAGTGCGTGGTGGAGATCCAGAAACGGCTAATCATTAACCAGCGGAACTTTGATGTCTACGTGGTAGACAAGAAAGGAATGCGCAAGATGGAGGCCATAAATCCAGGATCGCTTAGCCGCGAAGCCGTTAGCCTGAGTTGGTAGAATAAATTACCGAGAGGCTTGTAATTATGCATTTTACTTTAAATATTCGACGGTCCTCGTATGATTATCACAGTAAAGTAGCGTGTTTGGGCAGGATTGGGAGGGCATTTGGTACTTTCCTGGAACATCGCACGGCTCAATGCCACCGTGTATTAGCATCTGTGGCAGGTCCTTGTTCGGCTTGGGTGGCAGCTGTCGGAGTATGTGGATGTCTCTATTTGTTTTTGTTTGCTTGTGCAACAATGAAAAAGTCGAACAGTAGAAAAAATTTTTCTTTGAATTCTAAACCAGCCTATTGCATAAGCTTAATAATAAATAATATATTATTAATTAATTAAAAACAGAATGCTTACATAAAAAGTATAAATTAACAAGAAAGGAAAGCTAACTTCGGGCGGAGCCGAAGTTTATATACCCTTGCAGTTCAGTCGCAGTCCGCTAGGTGGCGCCACGCATCTTATATTATTAGATATGTAGCGGATCGTATATAGTCGGCCGATCCTTATGAAATTTGGCAAATCAGATTATTTTGTCCAAAATAGAATCTGTACCAAGTCCCATCTTTCTAACTTAAAAAACACCAAAGTTATGCCAATTCCGATCGTTCTATGACAGCTATAGGATATAGTCGGCCGATCCTTATGAAATTTGGTACACAAGATATTTTGGTCAAATATAACATGTGTGGAAAGTCCCAACCCTCTAACTTAAAAAACACCAAAGTTATGGCATTTCCGATCAATCAGTTATATGGCAGCTATAGGATATAGTCGACCGATCCCGGCCGTTCCGACTTATATACTGCCTGCAAAGGAAAGAAGGGTGTGTGCAAAGTTTCAACTCGATAGCTTTAAAACTGAGAGACTAGTTTGCGTAGAAACGGACAGACGGACAGACGGACAGACGGACAGACGGACAGACGGACAGACGGACAGACGGACAGACGGACATGCTCATATCGACTCAGGAGGTGATCCTGATCAAGAATATATATACTTTATAGGGTCGGAGATGTCTCCTTCACTGCGTTGCACACTTTTGACCAAAATTATAATACCCTCTGCAAGGGTATAAAAAGAGCTTAAGTATGGAATTTTCAATATTAGAAAAAAATATTTTAAAAGTATCCAATAAGATATATTAAGATTACTTGTTGGACTTTTTGTATTTTTGAATATCATCTATTTTTTTTAAAGAGCTTAATTAATTCAAATTGTATTTGGCGCGTTTAAAAAATATATTTCAAGCTAGACTTTGCAAATCCATGTGCGAATAAAAATCAATCGAATAATGATCTCGGTTTTATTGCCAGTGCATCCCCCTAAATTTATGGACTAGAAGCTGCTTCATGAAATGTCAGCGCCTGCGAATCGAAAGCTGGAAAACCAACATGTCTCTATTTCCCATTTGAGCGGCAGTCTGTCAGACTGTCCGGATGTCGGTAGTCCTGAAGGATGGAGTCGTCAGCAGAACTCATAAAAATGAGCTCGGAGTGATGGAAAAATGCACTGGCATTGGAATGACAAGGATGGGGATTCTTCCATCTGGCCGTGGGGGCCCGTATCATCCTCCCCTCGAAACACCAGGCGAAGCTAAGGGTTTGTTTGTCTGCGTCCAGTGGCAGTTGCCATTGCTAATTGGCGCACGTCACAAAGTATCGCCAATTGAGCTGGTTTTCCAATTGCTGCTATCGCAACCGAGAAGTACCAGTGTCAACCTCTTCAGTTTCACTACCTTGCGACAAAATGAATAAGATTACCCAACAATGGTTATTCCGTTATTATTGAATGCGTAATTGTTTCAAAAAATAATTAATTGATTAAAATGTAACCTAGTTTTTTGAATTTACTTAACCATTAATCTAAAAAATTTACGAAAACTAGGGAAAAATCAAATAATATAACTATAAATAGGTACAAATAATATAGTAAAAACTATTCAAATATTAAGTGTAGCAAAAGGCAACAAATTCCACTTTCGTTTTAATGTTTTGCATATTTATTAAATATTTTTTACTTTTAAGGGAAGACTTTCCCTGGACACCTTACCTCTTTCCATCCACCTTCATATGAACATAGGCGAAATATACATATTCATGGCCATGTAGAGGGTAACTTGGCATCTCAAAGTTTGAGTCCAAGAAGATAATGTGCTTGTTACCCCCGTTTCTAGCCCCATCCCGACCTTCCCACCCAGCAATTTGTGACGTTTAACGACGGAACGAGGCAGTGACTTCTTGACAGGACATTAACTTTCTTGCATCCTCGGAGTCGCTCTATCCGACTCTCTCCGAATGTTTCCGTGTGACGGCTCTGATGATGATTCATGATGATGATCCTTTCAGTTTTTCTTTCCCTTCTTACAAGTTCTTACAGCCCCGACCAGCCCTAGCAGCCCATTTGCGTTGTCATTTTTCATGGGCCTTGCGGAGGGCAGTGGCTAGTGGGAGTGGTCGCAACTAGATTCCTCTTTCGACAGCATATTAGTTTTTATTATTTGTTGCAATTAGTTCTTAGGCCCCGTGCCTCATTTCCTCTTATGACACTTTTCTGAACATTTTTCAACGAAATGGACGTCATCTGTTGCCGCCAGCGATACTAAACTGATTGCACTTGAAAAAATGTTAAGCAGATACCACTTTAAAAAAATGCCGTTTTTATAAGTTACAGCCAGAGATGAGGTTGAGGTTTATACTCAATGTACCAGATTTTTTCGTATAAAAAAATTTAATTATTGGTTTTATTATTTATATATTTAGTAATGAATCATAAAATGATTTTAGCATTATTATAAATTAAATGCACATTTAATAACAAAAAAATTGTAATAACAAAAAACAGTACTACCGACCGTTGACAAATCGAATTGTTTTTCTCACTGTATCTGCTGTTTTTCTGGACTGCAGTGACAATAGCCAAACAATTGCTCGCTGGGATCTATGATAAATTATAGCCAAAAATCAAAGCCATCAATCAGAGGGCCATGTTTCATTTGACGCCCATGGGCCTGGCCCATTTGTTTCGGGCCAAAAACCGCTGGCATATGCAGCGCAGGCTGGAACAGCTAGGACATTCGTCGGGGCGAAAAAGGATTAAATATAAGTCGCAGATGCGTAGGCGACTGCCAGGTGTCGGTTGCGGGGCGACAAGCATTTCGATTTAATTTTGTATTTAAATTCAGTCATTAAATATGCAAAGGGTAAACTGCGGAAAGCCTCGTCCTCGGCCAAGCCCATTCAAATTCCTTAAAGACTTTGCTGGAGGCGGCCGGAGCGGGTCCGGCCCGGTGACTCCTTTTCATTCTCGAGTGCTTATTAAAATTGCAAAGGTCCAGGATTTGCGGACATTATGATGCGGTACGGTTGAATTTATGTCGGTCTGTTGACATCAGCTGCGTCCCGATGTCGACTCCTCGCCTATTTAATTATGCATTTTTATCTGAAAGTCGCTCGCAAGAGAACCGGCAAAAGGCAAATTCCAGAAATTTCGACCATCCTTTTTGGCCACTTGAGGTATGCCAACTGGAAATCTACAGAATAAGCCAGGGGATAATTGACTTGAGCGAAAATAATCCTTTGACAGAAATCAAACAGCCGGCGGTGCCTGTACTCTATTTGCGACTATGCATAGCTATGGGGTTTTCGGCAATCGATTCGTCGGTGTATCGATTTTCCGTGATTCAAAATGCTTGTCTATGAAGCAAAAGCATTACCGGCTTGTATCCAGACACGTGACACCCAAATAAGGAGTTGTGGCAAGCCTTTCCCCACACAGTCCCAGCACAAATAAGAAACTTTTTAAAAAGACACACCTCCACGAACCATACTGAGAGTGCGAGTATTACTTACGCAACAAAATGCCTTGGGGAAATTAACTGTAAAAGGTGAAATTTTTTGAAAGAAACTTTTATTTGCTGGGACACAGTTTATAGGACCCAGGAACATCGTTTGGAGGAAATTTAATTGTTCCCATATTTAAATTTACATTCTCCATGCATTGGTACTGGTTTACCGATAGTTTTGGGTCTCTCTGATTCACGATACCCCAACAATGCAACTGTTCCCAAATTACAACTTGCATTACGTTCCGGGGCGAGACCCCGGTAAATCGACTATAAATCACCGACTTGGCTAGCGATCGCGTCAATATTCGTGGCCCTCGACGGACATTAATCACGACTCCTGATGGGTCGAAGCGCTAAGAGGAATGCTGTTACTGCAACAACATGTCCTAGCATTAAGCATCAGCGATGGTGTAATTTATGGGTATTCGGGCATGCCTGGATTCTAGGAACTCGATGTCACATCAGGAGTGAGTTTTCGCTGCTTTTGAATTTAACTTTAACAGGTTTATTTTATATTTCCTTCAGCTAGACTGTACAAAAAAATAACGTTCTATTAAAAAAGTTGTTAAAAGCCTGCGCCTAATATAAAATTGAAACAACATTTTAGACAAACTGCGATAAATGGTGTATGTTATAAATGTGAAAAAAATGTAAAAAAAAACCGACTTGTTGCTCCTTGTGTAGGAATAATCTCTTAAAATAGGGATGAGATATAGTAGGTGCTTTTGTTTTTAAATAGTTGTATATTTTATTCAACTATATTTACTAGTAGTTTTAAGGCAACATTTTCAGAGTCCTTTGATGGAAAGTTCAGTTGGGTCATTGAGGTGGAGTCCCTTTGTACCCCCGATATACCGGATAATCCGGGCGGCCGGGCACTTCATATAGTCTTTCCTATGTACTCACGCACTAAAAAAAAAATAATACAAAAAATTGGAACTCCTGAGCGCAGTTAAACTTTTCAGCATTTGTCAGAGCAGAGGATTTGTTTGCCATTGGGGCTGGCTGGATGCCTGACTAGCTGGCCAAAGGCAACATCCTGCCAGCTATAGGACTCCCACTGGCCCCTCAATCGTTTCCTCCGTTTGTTTGTTTGTTTATTTTGCTCGTACGCCCCACTATTTGTTTTCTTTCCAATTTTGTAATTTCAAACTTTTTCTATTGATTTCTTGGCACGCATGAACACCTTCAGCAGGGAATGGCGACAGCTAGCGACAGAGCTTGGCAAAGTTCCCAACTTCCTTCGGGGAGGATAAGGCTGGGGATTCAATTTAAGTTGCAGGACTCCCCCGTGATGACCATGCGTGGCTAAAATGCACACAGTAAGAGCAGAAAAAATCTAAAGTCCATGAAAAAATATAATAAAAAATGAGGATGAGGCGAGCCGGGCGGAAGGTTGGGCAAAAGTTTCCGATGCACTTAACACTCTGTTTCTAAAGCGTTGGAAGGAATGGGATGTGCTGTCAGTGGCATTGGCAACACATTTATTAATGTGTCAATCGGATTGAAGACTTTCCGACCAAGGCGAATGATAAAGTTTTTTCCATAAAAATTACTGCGACTGGGTTTCCTCCACTGCACACTTGCCAATTTTTTTTTCAAATAGCAAAAAACTTTGATACTGGTTTGGGATTACTTACAATTATATGGCCATACAGTAAAACTAGGGTTCAAAAGCCTGCGTGATTTTGAGAAGCGAAATATTAATCACATAATAAATAAATTTGATGTGGGCGTCTCCATTTAACGAATACTTAAAAAAAATAGACCACTAATATTTTCGTATGCGCATTGAAATGACTTAACTTTAAATAAATAACCCCGTCTTAAACATTTTTTGGTGAATAATAAATTTGAATCAATTTACCAAAAAGTGAAAAAAAATAATGAACTACTGAGCAACATCTCGACCACCTCACTCCGCCCCCAATCCCATTCCCCTGGCAGGTAATTCCCAATTCCCAATTGCAAAAGAAATTGTAATTATTTGAATTGTTACTCGTCGCTTGCCTAATGACTATTAGCTAAATGAAAACATTGCGTGCCGACGACATTTTATTTGAGTGCACCACCGACTACTAACCACCGGTCCACCGACCACCAGAGCTTTATTTGCTATATTTCATGCCTGCCTGCACTTATCTCCGATTGTTCATCGGCGGGACTGAACAAAATTAAACTCAAACCGCCGACTGACTCCACCGTAACTCTGACGCTGGGAAATGTAATTTGGCTTGGCCGTAGCTTCGATTCCACTTTATGTTCTAATTACTTGCACAACACAAAAACGGCACTTTAATTCGAATTAGAATGAGTGGGCAGCCGCGCGCCGGGTGGAGAAGTGCCATCCGTGCCGCCCCTCTGTTCCGGTTTAACCCGGTCACAGTTGGCGGCGCCACAACTTTTAATTACAGCAACACAAAATTGCAGATGCAGTGCGGCCGTTTGTATTCCCAAATCCTCCACCCTTCGTCCAAATCCCCAAACCAGATCCTTGATCCTAATGCCAATAGAAACGGCCATGGCAATGGCAATCCAAAAAGCATATTAATTGCGAATTGCGTAGGCGTCGCCTGTAATGGTCTATAATCGATTTAAGCACGGGCATTATGTGGCCGAGGCTCTAAATTGCCATTTCGTGTATGACAAATGGGTCTTCGGCTTTTGGAAGCTACATAGAAAACAAAACTTGGATCTATGTTTGGTTTTTTTTTATATTCGCTTTTTAACGAATCTGTGTATAAATATCAAGTAATAATGATATCAAATAATAAACCACTTGACGTTGTAAAATATCGGTGACAAGCATTCCAGCAAAGCCCAAAATATCTGATATCGAATAAAAAAACCTCTTGACTAGGTAACAGAACGGTGGCAAACCTGCATGCTACTCCAGTTTTTGGCAAAAGCTCGAATAAATACCCACACTTATTTTGGAACACATTTCACTGTATAGGTGATTAAAGCTGAAAAAATGAAATGTCCATTTAGAGGATTACTTACAGAGCTTTTTGGGGAGATATTTTTTGGCTCCACCAGGAAAGTCCAACCGATACTTTCCATGCAATCTATGTTTATATCGGCTGAGCATCTTTGGTCATCCCTCGAGCCGGTCGAATCTTTCTTCCAATTAGAAGCTGTTGCGTGTAGCAATTGACTATCAAAATCAGTTCATAAGAGACAGTTGCCTCAAGTATGTGCACACATCCTGCGGGCAGAGCATGCTGCAGGGGTGTGGTTGTTTGTATATTGGAGTGAACTTGGTTTGCAATAAATTCAAAACTGTGCGAAACGAAAGGGCACAGATACGTTTCATGAAACCACGGATACTTTCGATACAAGTGTCTATTTTGGTTGAAGGTCCATCCATCGCACACATATAAAGTAAGCTATACAGGACTCGTTATTGTTGCCGCTGGCCTCGCCGTCAATTGCAGCTGGTGGTGGCTGCACCACAAAATTCAACGCAATTTGTAAAATGAAATCGATTCAATTGATTGTTGACTTCGACAAACACACACCTGCTATCCATGTGTGTGTGGCACACACATGCATTTTGTGGGACATACACACATTCTCGCCGACCATCATCCTGCCAGGAAAAGGAGGAGAAGCTGAGGGAATGGCCCTTTGGCAGGGGATGGTGGCGAGAAACGACAGTGACAGGTGTCTGAGGGTGGACGTGTTCATATTCTTGCTATCCTGCATATCCTTGCCCCCCGTGTTTGTATATGCCTTCCTCTGTCACCCTGTCTGAGAGTGGGTGCGTTCACTGCACTTTGCTTGATTAAATTTCAATATTTACTAAAATGTCGCCGAACTCTTTCCGACAGCTCTGTAAATTTCATAACCGGAATCGACATAAAATATGGTCAACTGTGAGTAAATATAAACTTGACAAGCGCGTAAGTTGATTGAAATGGCTATTATTATTATTATTGTTTTTTTTGTTAAGCCGGCACCCTTGCCCCTTGCAATTTATTATAGTTTGTCACATGCTTGCGCAACCAAGTTCTAAGCATCTAGGTTTTAGGTTAGGTTTTACGGCCTGGGGGGATCTGATGTCCTGGAAATTACTGTGGTGTAGGATTGGATTAATATTTTTACCTTCGGTTTTACGCAATCGGAGTGATTTATTTGCATAATATATTGGCTCAACATGATTGATATTATGATGACTGATTGATAGGCTAAAACATTTAAAAGCACCCCCTCTGTCAAAATTATTAACCGTGATCAATGCGTTAAATAAAACGCTTATTTGTCAAGCGGATGATTGTTTTGCTTTTGCCATCAAACTGCTCCATTGTTCAAACTGGCAAATACATGAAAACTAAGCAACAAAAACGAAAAAATATTAATTAATCGGGAATTTTCTGTGGATTACTTCAATGGACTCGTTAATTTATAAATTCGCCGCCCTCGGCCCCCTGGATGACGGAGAGTAAGTTATAACTGGTCTATAAGAATGTTAATTTACATACTTCCTCCAGGGAGAAGCCCGAGAACAAACCAAACTTGAATGTCTCGGAACTCGCCACCATAGTGAAAGACCTGAGCCTGAGTGACTCCGAGAATAAGTTAAAAATCGACGGCATAGATCTGGAACGTGTAGGATGCGAGGAGAAAATCGCCCATCTTTATTGCAACCTGCCCACTGACTTCAACTGGGACGAGGCATCTCAAAAAGGTGCTCCGGAGATTCCCGACTATGAAATCGATTTCGAAAAAGCGTTCGCCAACCTGAGCAAGCTGGGCGAGGTCGAAAAGCACCTCGAACTGCTTTACAAGCCCTTCACCTGTATGATGGACGTGAGTTGTCGCTTCAACATGTACGAGCTGTGCATCCTCCTGCCTGACGCCCGCTACGATCCCGGGATCCACCCCTCCGTGGCCATTAAAGTGCGTAATCCCAGCGCCAATGTTAAGATATTTTCAGGTGGAAAGATGGTGTCCACTGCCCTGACCGCGGCCTCCGCCCGAAATGCTCTATTCAAGGTGGTGCGGGTTGTCCAGGAGCTGGATTACAAGGCAGATATAAAGAACTTTAGCAAAAACATAGTAAACGCTACCTTTATGATGCCCTTCAAGATCGATCTCCAGCAGCTGAACCAGCTGTATTCGGACAAGGTCACTCACAACAACGCCAAGCGCCCCTTCATCACCTACACCCTCGACGAGGATGGCGTCCGGTTCGCCGTGTTCCCAACTGGTTTCGTCCTAGCCCTCCACTCTTCCTGTCGCAGTGAGACCAGCTCCGCCATAGCCACGTTTCTGCCGATTCTGGCCAAGTTCAAGAACGGGTACGCAACGTCGGCGGAACGGCAAGGTCGAATGGTGGGCGATATATCATACAAGCTGCTCTGGGAGCGGAGGCTTGAGGAGGACAAAGAAGGTCTGCTGCTCTACTCCTGATTAAATTGATTGGACATTTTTTAAATTTCTTTTAAAGACTAGTGTATCATTAATATTTTTGTATTAATTTGATTTTTTTTGTAGAACTTGGTTTCTGAGCAAAAGTGCACATATACAGGAGCGGAGTTGAGTTGAGGAATAACACCGTCCTAGGTCCTGGGATGCGATAGCATTTTCACTTAGTTTTGCCCCGAAAACATTTGTCATAAACCAAAGTTGTGCACGTGTCCTGTTTACACTCCCCGACAAAGTTGGAAACTTGTTTAAATACGTGATTTATTCGCCCGCCAGCTGCCGAGCGAACACCAAACAACCAGTGACACTCCACTCTGACTAACCACTGGCAACCCAAGAGAGGTAATGGATGTCGAAGGGCCTAGGCTCCGGGCGCCAGTCAAGCTCCGAAAGAGCTCTGTGGCTTAAAAAGGCGTAGTAAGAACCAAAATGGCCAAAGAAGTTGCTACTGCAACAGGCGCATACATAAATAACGAAACATTTTCGCATACTTGCCGCAACTTTTCTCGGAAAATGTCACATTATGCGAAACAAGTTGCCGCCTTTAATACGTTTCCGACGTGCCACAGCACCTACCCAAGTGGCGACGACATTTCAAACAACTTTTGCTCCTTTTAGTAAAAATATTATTAAATATTTTAGTAAAAATATTTTGCCTTTACAAAATTAGTTTAAACTAGTATTAGCCAAAAAATGTATTATAAAGTTCCAAAGTCGAAAATAATAGAATGAGGAATCGAAAAAAGCCCCTTAAAAAGACAATTTATCTATTTTAATTTGAATGATTGTTGGGCTTTGAATTTCTTTGGTGAATCTTCTCTGAATCATTTTCCTAGAAAAAGTTTGTGGCTACGCTTCCTAGTTCGAGAAGTAGTTTTGCAGGACATCCTTTAACTTTTTCATTAGTTCCTTTTCACGGTTAGTTTCTAAAACCGTCCTATTTGTAGGAGTTCCAACAGACATTTAATTTTTTTACGGGGTACAATCGAAACTTTGTCCATTCGATGCTACAGTGTCTTACATTATGAATTGGCTAGGATAAATAAGAACTCATATAAGCCTGGGGGATATAAGAAATACCGATGGAACTGTAAAATAATACCTAATTTATCTATTTTTGGTTGAAGATGGTAAACTTTGTTGCCCTTTAACGCTTTTGGCCGCAAAAATTTTAGAGAAACCACCGACGAGTGGATTAAGACGGGAAACCTACCGATACGATACCGAACCCGAATCCGATGCGGTGGAAATCGAGCAGGTTAGAGCAGGGGAATCCGATTTAAAAGTTGAGGCATCAAAGTTTAAGGAAGAAGATGAACACGACTATGGGTCTGGCAGATAGGGGAATTGCGTTTTATGAATTATGCATTTTAGCCGAAGGACTTTTGCTTCAAAGCCAAAAATTATTCACTCGCCGTCGAACAAAAAGAGTTGGGGTTGCCTTTGAAGATTAGGAGACTTTGCACCTTACAAGAGAACATAAACTGCATAAGAGAAGATACCGAATTGAGTTCAGGAGTGGTCTCCTGACCCCCACCCTTACCTCATGGGAATTTAATAAGAGTGCAAACATTGTCCCCAGGAATCTTGCCAGTGGGCACTTTTTCCGACTGCGGTTGACCGCAAAGATTTTACACTCGAAAGGTGTCGCAAATGGACTTTTGCAATTTTAATAACTACTCAAAGTGGTAAGCTGGTTCGTTAACCGGTGGCAGGCCTTCGCACACACTCCACAGGATGCCAAAGGACTTTCTGCATATTTAACTAACTGGAATTTAAATGAAAATTAATCCGAGTCCATGCTGCGGCTACCATTGCCGCAAATGTGTTTGCTTGGAAAAGATGAAACTGCAGTGAAAAAAGTTACGTGTAAATTCGACTTACTCATGTAAATTATTCAATTTCACCATGAGACCAAAATATTTAAAGGCAAAGAACAACTCACAGAATTTATAAAACGTATAAAACGCTTTTCCTCTCAAATCCTTCGTCATTCGGATTGTGCTTTGTCAATAAAATACTTATATCTTGGTATTAGAGGGTAGAAATACATAAATCTAAAATTCCGGGCGCCAATAAATTTTCATTTTGATAAACCCCCGTAAGCCTTTTCATGGCCGAAAACAAACTTCTGTGATTTATGAAGTTCTCGGCTACTGCTCGACTTCTTCGGCAATAAAACACAGAGAACCATCACTGCCATCTATGAACGCGATACAAACTTGTGCTTCATGCCGGCTTGGCTCCAGCTCGAATGCATAAGTATTTATATTATAAAGACTCTATTCGCAGCAGAAAAAATAAATACCAATTATCTTTATCTTTACTTATCTTTACGACGCCCACGATCGATTTTTCGGGCAATAAACAGCCAAAGTTTTTATAGCAATAAACCAATGTGTCTAATAACAAAAATAATAATTCGCTCATTTTTTCGGGGTCTTATTGACAAGTGCAATAAAAACCTGTCATCTGTGAATATAATTTTCATAAAAATCATCGATTTAAATTACAATATGATTGGATTCGTTTGCTGTTTGGTCACAGCTTGTCCTGATGGAAATCCATAAACAAAATGAGACATGCTCGTCCTCTAATATTGCTGATTTTCGCACTCCGGGAGAGGTGCCCTGGCAGAAAGATGGAAGGATATGTAATCATGGCTGACATTGGCGTCAGCTGGCGATCAAAGACAAATTAAATTCAAACAACTTTCCTAGGCTTCACAGATTGTCCTTCATATTTTGCTCTTGGAAAATATAAGACTCTTGAAAAATTTGGAAATAAAATATTTCCATATTTCTAGGCAGCTAAAAATGCCCAAAAACATCTAAAATGCATGTAACCTAGCGCAGCTCATTTACAAGCCCTAGATAATACGCTTATGGGCTAGATGTTGGCTTATTTACAATAACATTAATCGATTGTCTTTGTGAATTTAATTATGTGTTAATTACAGCAATTACTGAAGTGCCAACATTGCATATGCGCAATAGCAGGAAGTATAATTGTTTTTTGGACGATAAATTTAGTTGAAAGGATGGCGGCAACGCAACACGACCTCAGAACTAGGCTGTACAGGTTCTTTATCCTCGCCAATACAAGATTCGTCTATGGCTTCTGCTGCTTCCTCGACCTGGGATCCTTCCGATATGTTCAGTGCAGTGGAAGGGTAAAAAAATATCACACGCCTTGGCAATGGGTTGTCATCGCGGTTTTCATCAAGCTCTTGCTGTTCGCTCTGGAAGCACCTTATATCTTTATGTGTGGAGGCATGATGTACTTTTTCTTTTTCAAAGACTCTAGTGAGTTCAATGACAACACCACCTACCAGTGGATGCAGATGTTGGCCGAGGAGGCAATGGCTTTTGTGTCGACCGCGCGTCTGATTTACATTAGCCACAACTCGACGTACTGTGAATTTTTCACATTAGCGGTGAACAAAGTCCTGGAAATGCATCGCTTGGTCAGGAGGATCTTTGGCGACGCGCAACTTTACTTGGATGACTCGCTGCTGGTCGTTTTCTTGCTGAAAGTGTTTCTCACATTTCACCACATTGCAGCTCAGTACACACCCACGGAAAAGCACTTTATTCTAGTCCGATATCATACATTGAACGTGATTCTCTTCGAGATATTCTATAGCGCCTACTTTCTGTATCAGCTGTTGCTACTGGGCTGGCAACGTTCATTACTGGGCTTTCTGGATACCTACCTTGCTCTAAAGCAACCACGAGGGGCACTAAGCTTGAAGTGTCACAAAAGGATCATTTGTGTCTTCAGTATCTACGCCAAGATTGCCAAAATACATCTTTTGGTATCTAGTGCCTGGCTCAAAGTATCGTCGATGCTGTTCATCTGCGTCTACTACACTGCCCATGAGTCCACCTACACGGTCTACTGCCTGTTTTCCTGGTCACAATTGTCGATCATGAAGAGAACTGAGGTCTTGCTGCTCAAAAAAATGGGTTCCTTTCTATATCCCCTCGTTGGAATTCTGTTAATGGGAATGGCCAGTGATCGAATGAAATTCCTAGAAGCACAACTCTGCGAGAGGATTTTTCTCGTGGAACTAATTCATGCAAAGGAAGATACCAAAATTTCGAATGAAGTTTCCAGACTTATAAGTTGCAAGGTCGGATTTGAACGATTTTTCCAAGACATTTTAATAATATGTTCTGTAATCCTAGAATGAGAGCTTTCAGCAGCAGAGGCTCTCAATTCCAATGCGAAATTTCATGTGGAATCGGGGATCAGTTTGTGATCGAGACCTGGTTTTTGATATGTTTATATACCTTTTTATAAATGCCACCACATACCTTCAGTTTTTGATCAGCGATAATAGCAGCCTTTGTGCAGAGGTACTATAAGCATAAGTATTATCACGAACTACTTCTATACTGAGGATCTTTTTTGGGATGTATGTACTTATTGATGAGATGTAACAGGCTTGCGGTACACTTGACCCACTAAATCGCCGTTTTGTCGTCTAGCGCCGCTTAGTGGCTAAGATTTTTTTAACATCTAACATCTTTTTTTAACATGTCACTATTTTTAATCAATTACGTGCATTATTAAACATACAAACTTTCTGTATAATGAAACTAATAAATAAAAAAGTTTGTGTACACGCATACATATTATTAATTTTTCACTCCATAGCATAAAAAATGGATTTAAATCAATTTTTGGCAAATACGTAACTCTACTCGAAGATTTCTATGAATGAAGCGCAGGTCGGTTGTTTCAAACACGAACCCGACCGCCCCCAATAATGCCATATTTCTGTAAAAGCTCTGATGCTAACTACAAGGTTCATTCCAAAAAAAACATAACTTAAAAAATAAATAGATCAAATGGTTTTTTGGCAAAATTAATTTATTTCCGGTTTCGTCACCAATAAAAATATTCTAAAGGAAGTTTTGTCCTTTTTGACCTCTTCAATGATGTCCTTCGAATGTGGGATTCTGAGCAACATTTGGACGTCAGTCAATTTGTGCGGAACAATCCGAGCACACGCCTTTCGTTAGCCCAAACGTTCGGTCAAAATGCGATAAATCGAACCATCAATTTCCATGTACATATTCACGCAAAGTTTCGATGGAATATTTAGTGTTCACTAATTTTGATTGGCCCACATGTTGATCGCTATTTGTGTCCTCACGACCACTTTGAAAATATTGAAACTACTCGTGCACTCTGCTACGGAATATGTAGGCAATCAACGCCATAAACTTGTTTTATCCATTGAAATATTTTGGTAAAAGTTTTACCAATTTGAAAATAAAATTTAATGTTGGCTCTTTCTCAGAAGCTCAATTTCTCACCGATAACACAACCTGACCTTAAAACGCAACAACTTCACTTCCAATCGATGAAATGTCATGAAATGTCTCACTGGACAACCGATAATAGCGAATGCACCAGTCGACAGATAGATGGCGCCACCATGGGGGCGCTAAATTCAAAAAGGTCCTGTTTACTTTGAAGCACACCTAGTATTTATTTTTCCATAGCCTATCACAGCGGACGGCAGTCCGCTAGGTGGCGACACGCATGCCCTAGATTATAACTGGAATACATATATACATACATCTGTATAATCTGTTTTGATATTTATTTGATCAAAAATATATGGACGACACAAAGATACATGGTGATCAAACATTATCATGGTATACAACAAAAATATATAAAATAAATATCAAATTATAATTATATTAATCAAAAAACCTCTTGAGGATGTAAAATACCGGTAACAAACATTCATGCAACGCCCAAAATATCTGATATCAAATAAAAACAAGAAAGGAAAGCTAACTGAAGTTGATATACCCTTGCAGTTAGGTATCAGCTTATATTATTATATATATATCGGATCGTATATAGTTGTCGAAGTTGATAGACCCCTACAGTTAAGTAGCAGCTTATATTATCATATATATATCGGGAGAGTTTCACCATCAAAGTAATTTTCTAATAAAAATGTTTAAAACAGCCTCAAGCATCTTTAAAAATAGCACGGTTGTGCACTTTCCGATTGTTCAGTAATATGACAGCTAGAGGATATAGTCGGCCCATCCTTATGAAATTTGGCAGATTTGGTTAAGTTGCCCAAAAGAAATCTGTGCCCGATCCCGGACGTCCCGACTTATATACTGCCTGCAAATAAAAGAAGGATGTCTGCAATTTTCAAATGAATAGCTTTAAAACTGTGAGACTTGTTTGCGTAGAAACATACAGGGAGACGGACATGCTTATGTATATCGACTCAGGAGGTGATTCTGATCTAGAATATATATACTTTGTAGGGTTGAAGATGTCTCCTTCACTGCGTTGCACACTTTTGATCAAAATTATAATACCCTCTGCAAGGGTATAAAAAAGATTCGAGCCGATTTTGAATCTTAGTTGGTTTGTTTTAGACTTAAAAGGAACTCATTAATATAGCAATTAATATATTATCAATCGTACTTTATGTTAATAAATTCACATCACCCTGTTCTTGCCCTCCAAAATAGCTTGTCATTTAAAAAGTAATTAATCATATTCGAGTCCATTAAAAATAGTCATAGTCATTTTCGAGTATGTATGTATTTAAATAGACCACCCAGAATAAAAACGACCAGTGTCCGTTTGAGTCTAATACATTATGAAGTCCTTGGAATGCCTAACCCGTCTCATCCTGTCTGCAGTTTTCTGGGTAACCGGCTTGTTGCCCTTGCCTCCAATTTCCCAACACTGGCGACTTCTTCTCTCCCTTGCCCTCCGCTGCGTTTGGGTCGCCTATATCGCGTTTTTGCTATCGGTTTCCTTCACTTTTCAATCGGTGGCTTTTGAAAGTGTCGGCAACGTAGTGGGCACTGTACTATTCACGGGAAATTCTGTGCTAGGACTGCTGCTACTTCTGGAAAGTGTCCTGCAGCAGGCGGCCCACGACCAGTTGGAGACCCTGCGCTTCCAGTCGGAACTGCAGCTCCAACGTCTGGGAATGTTTGGCAGGTGCCATCAGGCAGGACATCTTCTCGCTTTGATAGTGGGCCAGTTTACCTGTGACCTTGTAAGGATTCTGATCAACTCGAGGAATCAGGTATCCCCCGTGTTTACCATATCCCTGCCGCTGATGTGGCTTCTTCGGTTTCGGTATGTCCAGCTCGTGCAACACGTCATGGATCTGAATCAGCGGTCCCTTCGGCTGAGGCGGTCTCTGCTATCCTTGGCATCGGGCAATGACTTATGGCAGCCGTACGGAGTCCAGGCCTGCCGCCAACTCCAGACCTTGCGGATTACCTACGAGCGAATTTTCGAGTGCTACGAGGCACTTAGTACCTGCTACGGCTGGGGCATGTTGGGCCTCCACTTGGTGACCGGCTTCGAGTTTGTAACCAATGCCTACTGGATGCTGATGGGCCTGTACGAGGACCAGATTCTCCTGACGCTGTTTTTTAACGGAGCCACCGCTATCGATTTTGGCACGCCGATCGTCACTTTATTTTGGCACGGCGATGCTGGTGCGGAAAACGTAAGTGGCAGTTGATTCTTATTTGTACATGCAAAAAACGACATATGTATACTTAATTTCGGCTTTCGTGGAGATCATTAATATATATCATTTTTATATGTTATACTATACTTATACGTCCTACTGTCTACATATATGAGTGCATGGATGTCAGAGACTATGGGGATAATATTATAGTACATTTTTTCTGCCTGCCGCGCGACTAAGGCGTTCTTCAAATTTCAAGAACAAAGTCAAGAATAGTAAACACATTAAAAATACACGTATATAAACAATGTTACGGTATACTGCTCCAGAACGTGGGTTATTGGTGACTATTGGCAGAAGAATGCATTTCACGGGCGCCTAATCTCCCTTTTTGGCGATTTGCACTGGCCAGCAAGATCGCCTGATTTGACCGTTCCAGACTTCTTTTTGTGGCGCTTTTTGAAGTCGCGGGTCAACAATCCTCTTGCAGCTTTTAAAGACAATATCCGTCAAGATTGTGACGACCTATAGGCGGAAGTTCTGGCCAAAGTGATGGAAAATGCCATTAAAAGGGCTCGAATGACAATCAACTGCGGCGACTTGATTTAAAAACAAGAAAGGAAAGCTAACTTCGGGCGGAGCCGAAGTTTATATACCCTTGCAGTTGAGTCGCAGTCCGCTAGGTGGCGCCACGCACCTTATATTATTAGATATATAGCGGATCGTATATAGTTGGCCGATCCTTATGAAATTTGGCATATCGAATTATTTTGCCCAAAGAGGAATTCTTTGAAACTCCCATCCTTCTAATTTGAAAAAAAACGAAGTTATGGCATTTCCGATCAATCAGTTATATGGCAGATATAGGATATAGTCGACCGATCCCGGCCTTTCCGACTTATATACTGCCTGCAAAGAAAAGAAGGGTGTGTGCAAAGTTTCAACTCGATAGCTTTAAAACTGAGAGACAAGTTTGTGTAGAAACAGACAGACAGACTGATGGACAGACGGATATGCTCATATCGACTCAGGAGGTGATCCTGATCAAGAATGTATATACTTTAAAGGGTCGGAGATGTCTCCTTCACTGCGTTGCACACTTTTGACCAAAATTATAATTCCCTCTGCAAGGGTAAAAAAAGAGTGGAAAGCTTAGTTCGGGCGGAGGCGAAGTTGATATACCCTTGCAGCTAAGAGGCACTATATGTTATTAGATATATGTATGTCGGATCTCATTTATATCACGAATATCGGATATAGCAGGCCAATCTTAATAAAGTTTTCAGTATCATTAAATTTCTTATAAAATTAATTTTTTAAAAGTCCCAAACTTTGGTCTTTAAAAACACCAAAGGAGATCCGTTTCCGATCCTTGAGCTATATTGGATCTTTAGGATGTAAACGACCGATCCCAGCCATTTCGACTTGTATACCTCGTGCAAAGAAAATAAAGATGTGTGAAGTAGGAAAGTTTATTGGCTGTCTCTAATTTACGCACGCCAAGGAATGCAGTTCGTCACCTCGGGGACTGCCGTCCACAGTGATCGTTTATTTCATTTACAAGTTAATGGCACAGCCTTTTCGGTCTTATCATCATTTGAGCCCGTTTCAGAGAATAGGTGTGCCCTTTAAATTGATACCAGTTGATACCCTTTCCATGTGTGTTATCGCCATATTTTCCAGCCAGGTTGCTGGGTAAAGAAAAGTCGTAATTTTACAGGGTACGAAAAACGGATAAAAATTACCTATGGTGACAGGCGTTGTACCACCAAGCACTACTGTACGTGACTGCGCAGTTAGCGGTGGCATGTTTGTCATTGTCCCGATCCTTTGTGGTAAACTTTTGACCCAGATGCGTTGCCAAAGCATCGCCGGCACTCCCAGAGCTATTGCCCAACGACTGCAAGGCAAAACCCTCTTCCTCCGATCCTACCTTGAAGTTGTCGTATACTTGGTAGCGTCGTTGCCCTTCGTTGTCCTCGAGCAAGACAAGAAGCTCCTGGGGCTGGGCTAAGGTTATGGCGTGCAATTTATCCAGGCCCAGAAAGAACTCACCCTCCAGCCTACCAAATCCATTCTTATAGTCGTTCCAGTCGCGATAGAAATCTTCACTTCCGTCAGTGCGCCTCAAAAAGATTGTCCACCCGCCCCCGTGACTCAGCTGATCGCAGGCCACTATGAAGGGGTGCTTACTGTATTGCGGCACCACGACCACGATGATTTCACTGTTTTGCGTCAAGACTGAGGGCTCCGCACAGCTTTTACCGTAGAGCTTGGCCTCCACACTGTTCCTAGAGACGCAGGTATCTAGCTTGTGAGACAAGTCCTCCAAGAGCTCGCCATGCCGTTCTTGTTCCACTCTAAAGTTTTTATTTTAGTTTCATATAGCTTTATTTTTCATTGCTTACCGCACGGCGATCATTTGAGATCTAATCGATGCCGCGTTCCCGCAAATTGTCGACATTTCACAAGTCCTTTGAGCATTATTGCACGATAAAACGCTTATTAAAAGAAATAAAACCAAATTAAAGTGCATGTTGGTGGCTTCTATAAACACAGATTGATCTGAGATGACTGATCTAAATAGAGCTGATTTATTCGAACTAGTATTCCCGGACTTTTTCCTTATCTTTGTTTCGCTCTGTATGTGTACTATAACGAAGCTTTTATGTACTACCCCTCCAGATAATGCTGTTACTGAATCATATTGGAAAAAAAGTACAGGGCAAGTCGAAGATGATATGCCCTTGCAGTTAAATGACGGCATATATTTTAATATATAGTAGATATATGTATATGGGATTGGATATAGGGTCGGAATCAACTTCCTTTACAGGAAGTAAAATAAAAACTAAAACCTTTAAACTAAAAAACGAAATTTCATTTCGATAGGCTGACTATACCCAATAGCTTCCATTGAACTAAACCATCGGAAATGACACTTAGGGGTTTTTGAAGATAGAAGTTTGGACTTTTGTAAATTTTGTATTGGAGAAAATTATTTTTATTATGAATTTCTTATAAGATTCGGCCAAATATATTCAAGGGTATATAAACTTCGGCTCCGCCCAAAGTGAGGTTTCCTTACTTGTTGTTTTTTGAAACGTTTTAAATTTTTATGGATTAAACTGGTAGCTTCATAGAAAAATATATGAATTTATATATATGAAAATATATTCCAAAATATATATTCAAACCTATGAGGTAGATTAAACCACATATTGCTAGATTATTTATATTTCCCATATAATTTTACCCGTTTTATGAATTTCCTGGGTACTTAGCACATACTCTTAGAAAGCACTTTAGCTGTCAAAGAAAGTGGATTAGAATCTGAAAAACGAATACTGACAATGATGGATTGGAGTCCTTAGACCTAGTTGAGGAATTTCCAATACTTTACGATTAGTAGTCATGTTTCCGCTGACTAAATCTCAAGCTGCCTCGTGTGTGATGCTCAGGCTGTTACACTTTCTATTGGTGGTGTTTTCTCTCAGGTCCTTGGGACAGCCACGACTAGTCCTGTGGCTACGATTCGGCTGTTGGATGAACTGGTACCTGTTCCTGTTGGTTCAAGGATTTCAAAGGATTGGTGGCGCTCAAGTCTGCAATCTAGACTGTCAACTGCGCTTCATGTTGAGCTTTTTATTTGCAGCATCGCATTGTTATATGGTGGCTAACAGCTTCATCCGTGGACTAAAATTACGCAAATCAAAAGGCGATGTGATTGAGATTTTTGAGCCCTCGAACCCACTGGTAGCCTTCACAGCGCTGGCTATTGTCCTTCCCGTTTTACTAAACACATTCATGATCCTAACGAACTTGGCGACAAGCTCAGACCAAGTTTGGTCCTTTCACTTGAAGCTGCAACCCAGCTTTCTGGCCCTCCAGTTGCAGATCGTCTCGTTCATTTCTGAGGTCATGGGGGTTAACATAAAAGTCCGACTGGCTAAAGGCCAGTTTCAGACCCTGGCACGCGAGGTGTCGTGCCGTTTGCCTCAAGTCAAGCAGCAGGCGGAATTCCTTGACCAGCAGGCTCACAGAGTCCTAGACCTAAAGCGCCGCTACAGTGAGCTCTACTACTTGTACGAACGGATAAACGACAACTTCGGGGGAAGCCTACTGATAATTTTCATAGACTTCTTCGCGATGTACGTGTGCCATGCCTACTGGCTCTTCGTCGACGTGAGGACTCCTCCTTTAAGAAAATACGCAATCCTTCTAAATTTACTCTACATTTTCAACGTGGATCTCCAAATGACCGCCGCTTGCTGGCACTGCCAACAAGGATCTAACCTCGTGAGATTCAAATAGCACTGCGACTGAATTGCCCTTAATAAATTTTTCAGGGTCGCCAGATCGGGTGTCTCATCTCCAAGTTGGTGAAGCCCGTGGGTAGTAAGAGGTACAACGACCTAGTCAGTGAATTTTCGCTGCAAACGCTCCATCAGCGATTTGTGGTCACTGCCAAGGACTTCTTCAGCCTCAACCTGCATCTGCTCAGTAGCGTGAGTACCTGGAACCTTCAAAACTTGAATTTCATAATGTTTTTAAACCTCTCAGATGTTTGCAGCAGTGGTGACCTACCTGGTAATCTTAATACAGTTCATGTTTGCCGAGAGAAGTGCGACGAGAATTACTGGATCCGTATAACAAAGGGATACGTTCCTTGTATGAATACCGTCCTTGTGTGAATACTTTCCTTGTATGAGGGTCTTTATAATGATACCAAATCTCAAATGAGTCTGGAAGTTTTCAGACCAAGAATTAAATTTGAATGTTATATGATTTAATTATGAAACACACATTGTGTTAGAAGCCAAGAAACTTAGAGCCACACAGAAATGCTTATTTTGTCACATTCTCAACCAGAGAATAACCCTAATTATTAATGCCGCCCACGACTGTGTGTGGACTGGGTTCTACGTGGGGCGTTCGGAACAGAAAGTTAGATTGTTCAAAAGTTTTATCTTTCGTTTTTCTTAAGCATTTTAGGAGACGAAACTACTTCACGCATATTAAACTGACATTTCACAAGCAGAAAACTTTTTCTAATATGCAAATTCATACCAAATACCAACCAAAAGGATAAAACAACCGCACATCCTTGAATTAACACGTGCGAGTTCGCATTAATTTGTGTAAACTGGTGTTGGAAATGCTCAGGGTTAAGCTTCGGATGTATGCATGTATGCAGCAAGTATATAGGCAAATGTTGGAGAAACTGCTTGAGGAGTAGTTTTTGTCGTTAGCTATGCAAATGTCGCCGAGCCATGTAAATAATATTTACCGCACTGCCAGATGCTCAAAATGTTACTGTGCCGCCACTTCTGTTCCAAATTAGCATATAACAACTGCAACAGTCGCTTATAAATATTTATAAACCATCTGGAGTAGGCGGTTCATGCTCTGCATTCTTTTCAACTGCCCTGGGTTGTCCGATTTTGGTCTAAGGAACTAACAGGCTACTCAACTAGTGGGGCGCTACTGAGATGATTTTGTCTAGAAAATATCAGCCTGTTTGTATGTTCTTGTTTAGACCCTTCCTGAGTAGTTTTATTTTGGTTGTTACAAAAAAATTAAACAAAACCATCAGCGACAAGCATGTAGGGCAATATAAAAAGAAACCCAATAATAATTTAATAAATACTATACTGGGTTATACTGGGTCGTTATAATTTTATAAATACTGGTTGATTGCAGGGTAAGTCAGACAGCACTAGAAAAAACGGCTTTAGGCGAGTACCCCGGTACGGATTAACCTTTCAAATATATGATTCCCAAATTTTTGTGCAATTTTTTTATATGTTTTGAAATAAACTAAGTGTAAGGTGTAAGGAACTAAACGTTGAAACTAAATGGATATTTCACTATTTTTGATCTTTTTTTACGTTAAGTTGAGTATGTAGCAGTTAGTAGCCGGTATACTCGCCATTATTTTTGAGAACTTTCTCCATTTGTCTTGGCATGGATGATATAAGATTGCGACAAGTTCCAATTGGGATGGAGTACCATGCTCTTTGGACAATATCCCAAAGTTGGTTTTTATTTTGATAAGAAGACTTTTCTACCTCTCTTTTGAGTTCACCCCAGAGATTTTCGATGGGATTAAGGTCAGGGGATTGACTCGGCCATTCAAGAACATCCACATTTTGCTCACGAAACCACTCCCTAGTATTCTCTACCACTAGTAGAGAGGCGTGTTTTGGGTCGTTATCCTGCTGGAACTTCCATAAAATTGGCATATTATCCTTAGAATATGGCAGCATCACTGTCTCCAATAAGTCTCTGTATACGAATCTGTCCATTTTTCCATCAATGCGATGAATCTGACCAACACCATTGCATGAAAAGCAGCCCCATACTATTAGGCTACCACCTCCATGTTTTACAGTCTTACAGGTGTACTTGGGATCAAATTCTTTGCCTTTCGGACGATGAACATTCCTTTTAGCATCATTTCCAAAAAAATTTATTTTGGTTTTGTCACTCCAGAGAATGTTATGCCATTTTTTCTCACCCTCCGGTGCTGACCAGCCTTTACGATCTAGAGCAAATTGTTTCCTCATCTTTATATTTTTCGGCCGAAGCAAAGGAACTTTGCGGGCAATCCTACCTGGTAGGTTTGCCATTGCCAAACGTCGCAGAACGGTCCGTGATGACACAATATTTCCAATTTCGTTGGAAATCGTCCTGGAAGACTTGAACGGGTCTCGTTTAACCAACTTAACCATGCGATTATCGGCCCTAGATGATGTTTTTCTGGGTGTTCTCCGAGTTTCACCTACTTTTTTCGGTTTTAACGCATTGGTTACAAAATTCTGAGATCGTTTCATTAAAACAGCAATCAATTTGTATGTTTTTTCTTCGTCTCGGAGTCCTCGAATGAGCTCTCCTCTCTTCCGCACTGCAATGTCTCCCACGGCCCATCTAATGCAATTTTAGTGATTGTTAAGTCCCCATTTAGTTAAATTATCGTAATACCTTACCTTCTGCAACCAAACAATTATCCTAATTAGCTTTAGATTAAAGTTTTGCTCGACACACCTATTTTATTGTCCAGGCGAATTTGCAGTCTGAGCAATAAAATATCCACAATTTTCTTTAGAGAGCTTCTGACTTCCGGGAATTGACCAAAAATTGATCGTAACAGTGTAATCATAATAAAAAAGTATAGTTTTCCCATAATATGTTATGTTTTTATCAATTAAAATCGATATCTTAAAAAAAAAAAATTCACACCTATTATTTTGTCCATGAGTGTACTACTCCCTGTTACATATGTACATTCATACGAATACATGAGTATCCTTGTACTCTAAATGTAACGAGTATAATTATTTGCGGGTATAATTAATTTTAAAATGCACATGAATACACTTATGCATCTTTTAGCTTTCTAGCTTTTATTAAACGTTTATCAAAAGAGTTTCATGATCCTTTCACCACTTTCACGTAGTGGTGATCCTTTCACGACTCTGTACGTATCATTGGTTTGAGCGATGAATACTATTTATGCGTTATGAGTCCGCCATACTAGGTTGATCGAAGAAGAATTGAATCTGTGCAAACGCTGTATTTTTATTCGCATTAAAAAAAAATAAATTGAGACTTTCATGATCGCCTTCCAATATATCGTTGCCGACTAAAATTATTGAATCTACCTCCTTTCCAGGTGCGTCGTTCTTACACAGCTGGGGTCATGCTATTCCATAGGATCATTTTTCAAGTGAATTCGGGTCAAATGAATTCGAAACTATGTACTACTAGAAAAAATATTATTTTCAGTTCCAATCAGGGTAAAAAAGTCCTTTCGACCCCTTTGGTTACCAATTTATGCAGATTATTTTGCGGAACATGATTCTTTTCGTGATATTTGTAAAAATTACAACCAATTTTCGCATTTACTATCCCCTCAATAGTCCCAAGATGAATTTAAATGTAAATTGATTGAATCTCTATTACTATAATTTAGCCTTACTTTTAATTATAATAAATTAAAATTTGTAGCGCTTACCCTTTTTAAGCTCTTTTAGAGCTTCCGACTAAGCTGATATAGTTAGATAGCTCATTAGATGTATTTTGCAGTTGACCATCAGCTAAGTTGACTAATTGAACGAAATTAACCAAAAAAAAATATTGAAATCGAACTGTGCCCCTTAGCTAAATATTTTTAGCGTTTCAGTCACCAAGGCTTAATGATTTCTTCAAGGATTTCTCCAAAGATTTTCCCAATCTAGGTGGACAAAATTAAATAAATAAGTATTTTTGGTGTCAAGAATATTTTTGCACCTCGTAACAATATTTTTAAATATGACAAAAAACACAGAATCAAAACATATAAACGAATTTTTCTAGGAGTAAAAGATTTTTAAAACGGTACATATGAAATGCACACGATCTTGCAATGGGCAAGATGATAAAATAGCGTAAGTTAGTAAAATTTCAAGTAATCAATTGCTTTAAATACACATTTTTTTCAATAAAAGTTCCTAAATATGTTTAATTTTTCATTTATTATTAAAATAAAAAATCGTATTTTCTTTGTTTCGCTAATTAGTTTCCAATTTACAGCAAAAAGGTGCGGTAAATGAGGTCCGCATTATGGCGGAAATAGTGAAAGGTCGGGTAAACTTAGAAAAAAACAAACATTGAAACAAAATATTATATAAATTATATGTTTTATTCCCAATTTAAAATAAAAAAATAAAAATTAAGATTTTTAATTTATAAATTTTATTTTTTAATATCAAAAATGAGTTATGAAGATATCCTATTGGATTGACCGTTGATTATAAACTGATTTTACAAATTCAATTTTCTTATAACTATAGCTTTTATCGGTGACACCGACCCTGGCAGCATAGATGGACTTTGGTTGAATAGTTTTGATTGGTCAGAGTTTTATGCTGACATGTAGGTTCCCAGGATGGGCACTTGTTTATGAATTTGAAGCAAAAGGGGTTTGATGTTTACGTCTACTGTCGTCGATAAAGGCGTGTGAATGGTTAATGTCTATGTTTATGTCTGGATGCCAATGATAATGCTATGGAAAAGGGTTTGTGTCTAGCCTATTTGAATTATTCCCACAGTAGGCTCTGGAATGTTGTTTATATATGATTTGATGGGTATGGCAGGGTATACTGGTATTATGGAGGATTCGTTATCTAGGGTATTTGCAGATAATATACTTATATATATATATTTTTTTTTTTTTTTTCGCGCGGTTCCCACTGCATACGTACAGCCCACCTCCCGTCCAACCGACCGAGGGACGCTGCCGCTTAACGTACGGCTCGAATCGCGGGGATAGATCCGAGAACGTTTAGGAGAAGAGTAGGGGTAAGATATTACGAGGAAGAGTGTTGCATAGATAAGGCGTTTAGTATAAAGGATTTAAGATTGTTAGTGGAGCAAAGTGGCAAGGCGTGGTAGAGACCATTGTAGTCCGAACATAATACCCTGAACGGATCGTGTTGGGCATATGTCGAATTACAATGGCTAAGGAGTAGAGGACGGAAGTTTCTAGTCCTTCTACTAGGAACGTTAAAATTTAAGCGTGTTAGTAAATGCTGACTGTCTACATTACCATATATAAGATTATATAGAAACATAACACCCAGCATCGTTCTACGATTTGTTAATGATGGTAAGTTGATTAATAAAAGTCTACTATGATAAGTGGGAAGGTGAAGATTTGCATCCCAATTAAGTCCCCTAAGGGCGAAAATCAGGAAGTTTTTTTGTACAGATTCAATGTGATCTCGGTGTACTCCATATTGAGGACTCCAGACACACGATCCATACTCAAGAATCGGACGAACCAATGATGTATATAACGTTTTGGTATGTACGGGTCATTAAATTCTTTTGACCATCTTTTAATAAAGCCAAGCACACCCATAGCTTTATTAACCATGGTAGATATATGGTCGGTAAATTTAAGTTTCAAATCTAAAAGGACTCCCAGATCGTTAACCTGAGTTAATCGTTCTAAAGCGTTCCCATAGAGAAAGTACATAGCCTGGTGAGGACTAGTTCGATAAAAGGACATGAGTTTACATTTCGATCCATTAAGCTTTAGGTTATTTGCAAAACACCAATTTTGAAATTTATTCAAATCGGATTGAAGTCTAGATTGGGCACTAGTGAATTTATACTGAAGACAAAGCTTAACGTCATCAGCGTACATAAGTACGAGTGAATCAGTTAAGGCAAGGAGCAAGTCATTAATAAAAAGTGTAAAAAGTAAGGGTCCAAGATGGCTTCCTTGAGGCACCCCAGATGTGACGCGGACTAGACGCGAGGTAACATCTTTAAAGAAGACACGTTGGGTTCTTCCAGATAAGTAGCTCGAAATCCAGATAAGGAGGTCAGTTGGGAATCCCAAAAGACTGAGTTTACTTATAAGAAGCGAATGGTCGACAGAGTCAAATGCTTTACTGAAGTCAGTGTAAATGACATCTGTTTGTAAGCCATTCCGGAACCCATCCGTGATAAAAGATGTTAGCTCCAGTAAGTTGGTAGTGGTGGAGCGGCGCTTCATGAAGCCATGCTGGCATGGAGATATTATTGAACTACATAGGTGTTGCAAATGTGGAGTGATAAGTTTTTCAAAAAGCTTCGGAATTGCTGACAATTTAGAAATGCCCCTATAATTGGCAGCGTCGGATTTTTTCCCTTTTTTATGAAGAGGAATAATGTAAGATTCCTTCCACATAAGGGGAAAGATCGAAGTCTCCAGCGAAAGATTAAAGAGTTTAAGGAGCGGTTTGCACAGAGCCTCGGCGCAGTTCTTCAGAACACAGCCTGGTACTCCATCGGGGCCTGGCGAATACACGGGCTTGACTTTAAGAAGACCCAATAACACACCACTTTGATCAAAAGAAGGGCAAAATATAAGGTTGGCTGATTGGATATTATAAGTGTAAGGCTGACCTGTACTGGTGCTAGGTGAGTATGTTGTTTGAAAAAACTGTGCAAAGTGATCGGCCATTGCCTGATCAGTGTTCGCATATGAGTTCTCAAACATAAGCATAGGAGGAGAAGATACATGTTTGCGCTTAGTGTTTACAAAGTTATAAAACTGCTTCGGATCCTGAGTAAACTGAATCCGGCAGCGGCGTATATAACTCCTATAACATTCAGCGTTATGCACGGTGAAATTGGACCGAGCTACTAAGTATCTTGAATAACTAACTGTACAGCCAGATATTTTATGTTTATTTAAAAGTCTATTCATAACGATCTTTAAATTTCCTAGGTGCCTTGTATACCAAGGCGGATTAATTGAAACGGACTGATATTTCCATGGCACGCAAACGTCGAAAAATTTATTCAAAGTATAATAAAATTTAATTAAGGCAATGTTTACATCTTCACATGCCAGTAGATTGGACCAATCAAATTCCAAAATTAACTTATTTAATTTCATAAAGTCAGCCTTACGAAAGAAACGAACTTTATGAGATTTAAGTGTAGGCTTAAGGCCAATTACGTTATTGTTTTCTATTAAAACCTCAAGAGTGGGATGATATGGATCCTCTGGGTTGGAAAGTGGTAAAGTTCTGGAAAGAGTAATTCCATCAGGATCAGAAACGAAACACAAGTCCAGCAGCCGACCTAAAGAATTTCTAACGTGGTTAATTTGCCCGAGTGACATGTCGAACATGCCCGCCGGGAAGTCATGGTGCGAATTCAGCAATAAAGACGGTGAATTTTTAACATTGGACCACCTGAGTTCTGGGATATTGAAGTCACCCAGAGCTACTAGCTGGTCACCATCAGACAGACGATCAAAAACAAACCTAATAGCGTCTAAATGTTGCCAGTATGTGGGCGGTTCGGACGAAGGGGGTACGTAGGAGCACGTAACGTATAATGATTTATCGGACAATATGATTTTAATGCAAAGAAATTCTATGTCACCAAACTCTTGTGATTTAATCTCTTCAGAAGCGAAATTGGAGTCTACAGAAATTAACACTCCTCCTCCCCTCCGCAGAGTTCTATCACGTCTAAAAGTGGTGTACTTACTTGGAAAAACTTCGGAGCTTAAGATCTCCGGCTTTAACCAAGTTTCTGTAAAGACTATAATGTGAGATGCAAAGAAAGAACTATCAGAATACAGTTTGGGAAGCTTACTTCGTAACCCTCTAGTATTCTGATAGGTAAGTGTTAGTGAAGGCATTAGTTTTTTGAAGCTGACGTGGAAGGTTGGTCAGTGGCTCTAACATGTGGGAGTTTCACTCCCACAGGTTTGGTCATTTTTTTCTTCACCGTACTTGGCTGATGTTCTTGGACGAAAATGTTCTCAGGCCAGAAACTGGCGGAACAAATCGTCTTGAACATCTGCGCGGGCACACGTATTTTGAAAGATGACGTATGCCTGGTGTAGTTATATTTAAATTTAGTTATATCTGCCACCTTTATGTCGGCTTTTGATTTGGCTTTGATGTAAGCCGAGAGCTCAATCTCAGAAGTATCAGGGGCAAGCCGGGAAACAAATATGTGTTTCGATGGTGGGATCACCTGCAAGGGTTTTGGTGCCGCCGTAACGAGTATGGCAGCATCAGTTCGTACCGGGGGTCCGGAAGCTTGATTGCCCTGTTCGGTGACTTTTAAGGGGGTTTCAATTATTGGGTCTGGTGGTATCACTTGAAGCGATGCCACAGAGGACATATCGGAAAATTGCTCGTTTATGCTGAGATATTCGGAAACCGAATTTTTCCCAGGTCCGGCCCTTGGGGTGGCCAGAGATATGAGCGGCTGCATAGTTGTCGGCTGAATAGGCTGAAGACTTTTCGCCACGGGCACATCACTAAAAGCAGATTTCTTACGCTTTGGAGACTCATTTAGTAGTTGAAGACTACTAAACTGTGTATCTAGCGCACAGAGTTGGTCGTTGATTTTACGAAAACCGCTAACCAGCTCTTTAAATCCACTTTTAGTCTGTCTCATGAACGATCTCATTTCGTCCTGAACAGCACGACAACCGTCACAGCAAAAGTGGAGACCAGACCTACGTGAGATGGCATCCGAAACTGAGGCCGTGAACCCGGCACACTTAGCGTGTAAAACGTTTTCACATAGCCAGCAGTGGATGGTAGGCTGGGATGAAGAGATTGTCTTATTACAAGACTTCAAACCACAGACAAGTTTAAATTCCATTATGAATATATTATTTTTATTATTGACGTACCGTGAACCACTGTGCCAAAGAGTCGAAAAAGGGAGAATAAAGAGGGCGATTAGTGAGAGTTAGTATAAGAGCAAAGAATATAGATAAGAATCTAGTGTGAGACAAAAGAAGCAACACCGTAAAGGATGAAGAAGCAGAGCAGTGCTATGTTTGGAAGAATATTAATAAATTTATTATTTTACCTCCAAATATATCACTGCACACGCGAAGCGAATCGGATGTTTGGGATGAAAAGAATCGGGTTTATGTAAATAA
>JAJJHT010002965.1:331119-343620 GCA_021223865.1 Drosophila pandora | reverse complement strand
AAAAAAAAAAAAAAAAAAAAAAAAAAAAAATAAGTTACTAAGATATAATATAAAGAATATTAAAGTAACCTCTGCACAGGCGATTCACACAGTTAGCAATACTTTAATTGTAAGGATAAACACCAAAACTCTTGTTATTTAACTCCATAGATTTTGACATTCAATAAGGTGGAATAATCAAAAACCTTTCCAAAGACGTAAAAAATTTTTCGATAGCTTCAGTTGTTCTGTAGTTATAAAAATTTTTAGTTTACAAAGAATTGGAATTTGGTTAGTTTAAAAATTTGCCCAAAATTCTATTTAAAATCCAAAATTGTTTCTTAGTTGTGGGAAACCAAATTGTTTAAACAAATTAACATATGAGAGGACGATCCTTAGGAGAGCTTCACTATATAATAAATTATCAAAAAACAGGAAAGGAAAGCTATCTTCGGGCGGAGCCGAAGTTGATATACCCTTGCAGTTCAGTCACAGTCCGCTAGGTGGCGCCACGCATCTTATATTATTAGATATATAGCGGATCGTATATAGTCCGTCGATCCTTATGAAAATTGGGAGATCAGATTGTTTTTCCCAAAATAGAATCCGTACCAAATCCCATCTTTTTTTGTAGCAGCAACTGAAGAGTCATTTTCCAAAAAAAATAATAATAAATAAAAAAACTAAAATTGTAAACAAATACAAACGATATACATATCGGCTTTGTAAATTGGTCTTTTTTTAACCGATAGTTAAAGTGAAGCTTTTACTTCGGGAGTTGCCAAATGGTTAAGGCGCGGAATCAGCTGCAGCAGGGAGGCTAAGGAAAGCTGCAAAATCAGCTGTTTTGCATTTCCGGTAACCTAAATCATATAAAAAAACCTCTTGACGAGGTAAAGTACCGGTACCGTTTTTTTTTATATTTTTTTTTTATATTTTTTTTTTATATAGCATATTTTCGTCACTAAAATTGATATCAGATATTTTGGGTTTCGCATGCAGGTTCGTCACCGGTACTTTACCTCGTCAAGAGGTTTTTTTATATGATATCAATTGTTTTTTTATATATATTGATCTTCAATTATTTAAAACAGAACGCATAATATATAGAATATATATATAAATGGAAGTAACCTCTGGACAGGCGATTCACATAGTTAGCAATACTTTAATTGTAAGGATAAACATCAAAACTCTTTTTTTTTTAACTCTATAGATTTTAACTTTCAAGAAGGTGGAATAATAAAAAACCTTTCCAAAGACGTAAAGAATTTTTCGATAGCTTCATTGGCTCTGAAGTTATACGTATTTTCAATTTACAAAGGTTTTGGCATTTGGAAATTTTAAAAATGTTAATTAAAAATTTGCCCAAAAATGTATTTTAAGTCCAAAATTGTTTCGTAGTTGTGGGAAACCAAACTATTTTAACAAATTAACAGATCAGAGGCCTATCCTTATGAGAGTTTCACTATATAATAAATTATTTAAAAAAACAAGAAAGGAAAGCTAACTTCAAGCGGGCCCGAAGTTGATATACCCTTGCAGTTAAGCAGAAGCTTATATTATTATTATATATGTCGGATCCTATAAAGTTGTCCGATCCTTATGAGAATTTCACTATCAAAAAAATTTCTAATAAAAATATTGGAAACAGCCCCAAGCATCTTTAAAAATAGAAAGGTTGTGCCATTTCCGATCGTTCAGTTATATGGCAGGTATAGGATATAGTTGGCCGATTCTAATGAACATAGGATCAGATTGCCCAAAACGAAACCGTAGACAGTCCCATCATTCTAGCTTCAAAAACAACAAAGTTAAGCCAATTATCCTAATAAAATTTTGCAAATCGGATAAGATTTCCCAAAATGCAATCTGTACTAAGTCCCATCCTTCTAACTTATAAAAAAAAAACAAAGTTATGGCATATCCGATCAATCATATAATAAACATGTATTATATCTAAAATAAATGCGCAAAGATAAAAAATTAAAAAAAACTGGAAATTATGTTTTTCCAGTTTTTCTAGTTAAACCAATTGTTGGATGTAACAATTTATTTTGGGTGTGCGATATAAAATAATAAATATTAGAAAAGTATTGGCGGAGTTGGTTTGCCTGGTTTGCCATCAAGCAATGAAGTTCGAGATTAGCCGGATGGAGAGCGTTGTGGTTTCTGACACGGTAGGGCCTGAGTTCTAATCCAATGTATCTAATGTATCTAATCCAAGTTGAGTCAATGTTTATGTTTTACTTTTTAAGCCCTTTTTATTTGGATTTTATTTTTGAAATATTTGAAAATATCTTATGTACAAAATTTCATAAGGATGGGCCGACTATATCCTATAGCTGTCATAGAACGATCGGAATTGGCATAACTTTGGTGTTTTTTAAGTTAGAAAGATGGGACTTGGTACAGATTCCATTTTTGGCAAAATAATTTTATTGGCCAAATTTCAACTATATCCAATAGCCGCCATATAACTGAGCGATCGGAAATGGCACAACTGCAAGGGTATATCAACTTCGGCTTTGCCCGAAGTTAGCTTTCCTTTCTTGTTTTTCTTTGGGACCTCAAGATTGGTACCTCAACCGACCCGTCCGAAATTTCTTTCAGAAGTTATTCAAGAAATTAGAGTTTTACAGCTTTTTCAAAAAGTTGTAGAACAATAATTGCTCATATGACAATAACAATAATCTCCAATTTTATTCAGGATTGCCAAGAAAAAAATACAGACACACTGGCTTCGTTTTGAAAAAACTGTAAGAATCGAATTTCTTGAATAACTTCTGAAAGAAATGTCGGACCGGGTCGGTTGAAGTACCAATCTTGTGAGTCTTCTCATTAAGACATGAGAATTTGAAAAACAAAGCAGAATTACATCAAAAGTTGCCATCAAGCAACAAAGTTCGAGGTTAGCCGAGTGGAGAGCGTCGTGGTTCCTAACACGGGAGCGCCTGGGTTCGAGTCCAAGTTGAGCCAATGTTTACGTTTCACTTTTTAAGCCCTTTTTTATTTGGATTTTATTTTTAAATAAATAAACTAAAATCTGAAAAGATATACTCCATATTTTTTAGAGTATTGACCAAATATATGCAGACTCCAAAAAGCAAAGTTGCCAATCAAATACACACACATGTATAAGTAAATGCAAGCTTCACAGGAGGCTGTACAAAATGGGTAGCTGCACTTACAGGACTATATCTTGAGTTAACGGATTTTGCCAGATATGAGCGATATATCAAAAGTTGCGTCATCTCAAAAGCTATCTACACGTGCAATATAAAAAGGATCAGTCGACCAAATTTTGAAAAATAATTTTTTTTCTTAAAAAAAAAGTTTATTTTCAGTGTATTTTTTTTTTTTTACTATATAGACGTTTGGTCTCAAAGAAAGTGAAATTGATATTTAAAAAACCATTTCAACGGTGTAAAGCTCTTTTTAATATCTTTCTTAATTATAAAGTTATAAATTTTTTCATTAACAAAGTTTTTTTAATTTTTTGACGTAAGCTTAAGCTATTTCAAAAAGTTGTAGAACAATAGTTGCTCATATGATAGTAACAAACATTTTCCAATTTTTTTCAGGATTTTTAAGAAAAAAATAGTGCAAACAGACAAACCGACGCAAACTGGCTTCATTTTGAAGAAGAAGAAAAAATCGAATTTTTCGAATAACTTCTGAATGAAATGTCGGATCGGGTCGATTGAGGTACCAATCGAAGCGTATTTAGCTCTAGAATACATAAAAATATTTTATCTGGGGACTAAAATGTGTCCACCAGCCCGACTTTAGTGATTAAAAATTTTTTTACTTTCACCCTAATTTCTCCCAAACCAAATAACTTTTGGAATATGTTTCGACAAAAATTATCTAATTGAAACAATACCTTTCGATTGGTTGCCTACAGAAAATTTTTAATTCTTCGGCTATATATAGAGTTTCCTCGCGCACGCCTAGGCATGCAGGTCGTCACCTAGTGGACTTCCGTCCACAGTGATGGAATGTAGGTTGTTGCATTCTCGGTCTTTTCTATCGAAACCCTCAAGAAGTGCAGACGCCCGAACAATATCTCTCACTGCAAATGTAAATTTTATTAGCGCAAGATCAGCGCAAGTGCAAAGTGTTTATTTTTTTTTTTCCCAAATACCAAGTAAGTCGCAGATCATGCGTATGTTTTTTTTTTGTATTTACATGCATACGCTTATCTAGATTTGCAACGGTGATAAGGGCAGCCTAAGCCTGTGTTTGTGGTTTTTTTTTGTTCGTCGTGGCTTTATGAAAGCGCGACCGCGTTGCGGCCTTATCAAAATTTATCAGGTGAATATAAAATACGTTTTCTAATACCTCCAGGGTACTTATTGTGGCCGTTTTAAAGATTCAGGCGGTCCACATCAAAGCACCCCGGGAGCCCTCCTGGTGGAGGCGCCCAGTTCAGGAGAGGCTAAAACTCGATCGGTTAGTCCGTTAACCTCGTCCCCCTCCCCCTCATCATCATCATCATCTTCATCTCATAATACATTGGCGGCGGAAAATTAACACCCAGTAGCCGGAAAACTAACTGTAGGGATGGAATAAGGGAATTTGCAAACCCAACGAAGTCAAGACCCGTTAAGCGAAAGGTCGTTGACCCCACCAGCGATGGAATAGTGACCAAAAGAGGAATTATCAAAACTTATTATTTTATTATTATTATTTTAAGTTTAAATTTAACTTAATTACAGGCTTTTAGCGAAGTGAAGAAAACGGAATTGGAAATTATGAAGATAATATTTATTTTTTAAACTTTCGCGAAACAAAATGGGTATCAGTTTATTTTTAAATCGTTTAATTTTAATTCTCGTGCGGAAATAAGTTTGTTCTAAAATTCTATAGTGTACAAAACCCTAAATCATTTACAGCAACCCAAAGCAGAGATCGATCTTTCGCCGATGGATTTACAGTGAGTGGTTTATTTACCTTTTACATATACACTGAAAAAAATTTCTCGAGTCACTCTTTGAATTTTTAATTCTATAATTCAATTCATTCATCCTTCATCATAACACACAAACAAAAATAACAAGAGCACGAATTCCATTTAAATGATTTAATTGATGACTAACGAATACTCTATCCTAATGAATTTTAAATATTATCATTTTTATACCCTTGCAGAGGGTATTATAATTTTGGTCAAAAGTGTGCAACGCAGTGAAGGAGACATCTCCGACCCTATAAAGTATATATATTCTTGATCAGGATCACCTCCTGAGTCGATATGAGCATGTCCGTCTGTCCGTCTGGCCGTCTGTCTGTCTGTCTGTCTGTCGGTTTCTACGCAAACTAGTCTCTCAGTTTTGGAGCTATCGAGTTGAAACTTTGCACACACCCTTCTTTCCTTTGCAGGTAGTATATAAGTCGGAACGGCCGGGATCGGTCGACTATATCCTATAGCTGCCATATAACTGATTGATCGGAAATGCCATAACTTTGGTGTTTTTTAAGTTAGAGGTTGGGACTTTCCACACATGTTATATTTAGCAAAAATATCTTGTGTATAAAATTTCATAAGGATCGGCCGACTATATCCTATAGCTGTCATAGAACGATCGAAATTGGCATAACTTTGGTGATTTTTAAGTTAGAAAGATGGGATTTGGTACACATTCTATTTTGGGAAAAATAATTCAATATGCCAAATTTCATAAGAATCGGCCGACTATATACGATTCGCTACATATCTAATAAATTAAGATGGGTGGCGCCACCTAGCGGACTGCGACTGAACTGCAAGGGTATATCAACTTCGGCTCCGCCCGAAGTTAGCTTTCCTTTCTTGTTTTTTTTTACCTTTACTTGAAATTTATTTTATTACTCTCTTCCTCCGTTCTTCCGGTTTAGTATCTAGCTATCTATCTTTTCGCCTGCACGCTCAATTTTGGACTTTATTTGATATTAAATGTGGCAGTGTTAGGATTTGTACGAAGCAAGATCTCCATCCCCAAAGCCGACGAGCCAGAGCCGGACTCTATAGCGTGCCCTCGCAAGTAAAAATCCTTCCTAAACAGCGCAGAAGACCGTTACACGCTACATTCTAACTAAAAAAACACCAAAGTTATGCCAATTTCGATCGTTCTATGACAGCTATAGGATATAGTCGGCCGATCCTTATGAAATTTTGTACATAAGATATTTTGGCCAAACATAACATGTGTGGACCAACACCAAAGTTATGGCATTTCCGATCAATCAGTTATATGGCAGCTATAGGATATAGTCGGCCGATCCTTATGAAAATTGGCAGATCGAATAAGTTGGCCCATATTAGAATCCATAGAAAGTCCCATCCTTCTAACTTAAAAAACATCGAAGTTATGGCATTTCCGATCAATCAGTTATATGGCAGCTATAGGATATTGTGAGGAGATTAGATCTCCCACACACCAAGACAGGTGGCAAGAGGGGCAACAGCGGGGGGTGGACATGCAAGTCAGCACTGCAGCGTCGGACGGGCCAGCGCTGCGGTGTTTAGAGATTCGGAAGGAGAGAAAGGTATCAAGGGAGAAATGCGTCGAGCACAGACGGCGTGCGGGGGCAGCAGACACAGACGGCATGCGGGGGCAGCAGCGGGGGCAAGAGGAACCAGCACGGCGTCGCGCACGGAAGAGGGCGAAAGAGGAGTCACCGTGGAAAGTAACGGTCCGGCCGGGCCTCCGCGGCCGCGCTCGAAGGTCATAGGAATCAGCGGGGTCGGCGGGGAAAGAAGCGGCCGGCGATTGCGCAGCTGTGTTTAGAAAATGCACAAAACGCAGAAATGCATTTGGGATGTCCAGGGGGGGATCGCGGGGCATCGGGACGAAGTCCGATGACCGGCACAAAAATAATGCGGATCGGAGGCCCAAGCGGGGCAATCGGGGGAGGGACAATAAAGAAAGCCCGCCGATAGAAAGACGGCGGGATTAGAGAAAGCTAACGGAGAAAGTGAAGGAGCGGAGGATTAACGGCAGGAAGTAGATTCGCAAGGATTAACGGGCGCCTCTGGCACTATATAAGGAGGGCCCTTGGAGCGAATCGAGGCCGAGTCTTCTAGGGAAGCTGGGAGAGTGAGTGAAAGACCCCCCGTGGGTAAGTCTGGAATTCAAGTTGGAAAGCTTCCTTGAAGAGTTAGGAGTACAGGCTGAAGGACCCCCCGTGGGTAAGTCCGACAGTCCTTAGTGCGGGCGATTAAAGCGAGTGAGCAAGGACATACGAAAATAGCTTAAGGACCCCCTGTGGGTAAGTCCGGCGGCGGTACGCGCATCAAATCGAGCAAGGAGTCAGGGGAAAAGGATCAAGGATCCGCGGCAAAGCTGAGGCCCAGGGTAAAAGAGTCGGGTGGAGTTATTCCCGGACACGACAGGTATCCTGGTGTAGTGGCGGCAACAACGGATCAGCCTGGCGTACGCCTTGTCTGCTCCTGACCGTTCGATCCAGGTGTGATCCTGTAACGCGAGGGATAGCCAGCCCGGGAACTCAAGCCCATTTGTGAAACCAGGCAGGGACACCCCGGGAAGTCAAAAGAATCCTGATCCAGGCGCTGGAGCGTATGCACAGCAAACCACCTGGAGTCAAAGGAGACGCGACGCCCAAACCTCTGGCCTACCATAGATCCTGCGGGGCGTATGCACGCAGGTGTTTGGAGGCGAGTGGCGAACGCGACCGGGGGCGTGTCCTGTAGGGTAGGAAGGCCCTTCGTGCCCTGATCCGGCCGCTAAGCAGCGAGGAGCATATCCTGCCCGGCGTATGCCTGGGAGGTGAGCCACTCGGTCTGTTAACACGGATTAGGTGCCGGCCACGGCGAAAGGGCGAATCCAGGTAAGCCAAGGGTTCCGAGGTCCACGGCATCCCCAAACGGAGGAGCAGCAGCAGTAGAGCAGCGACGACGAGGGAGCAGCGGCAGCAGCATAGCAGCGACGACGAGGGAGCAGCGGTAGCAGCATAGCAGCAACGACGAGGGAGCAGCGGCAACCGTAGCGCAGCGACGACGAGGGAGCAGCAGCGACGGACAGGCAGCGGCAGCAGAAGACATCAACAACACAGGCCCCGCAACCAGAGTCCGTGAGTCCGAACGAAGGGAACCGAGAGCCGTTTCGGCGCCAGGCACCAAGACCGCACGACCTGCCGGGCGCAAGCTTTGGGAGGGCGTGCGTATTGGCACCAACCCGGAGCGGGGATCGGGGATCGACGGGAGGACGAGCGGTCGGTCGGCTGAGCCAGACAGCCGGTGAGATTCCTTTTATTGCTTTGTAAACTATTTACAATAAAGGGGATTTATTTATAAAGAAGCTTTAACGTGTTATTTCTGGGCTCGGGCAATCACGTCGAACTATAAATTCGGTGGAACGTACCCTCAAACTCTGTGAGCTAGCCGCGGCGTTTGTTGCGAGCAAAACATAGCTAAAACAGTTCGTTACACCTGGCGCCCAAACTACGTGATTGCTTTAGAGTCTAGGAGTAACACAGCTTCAGGATGGGGAGGAAAAATTGGATCTACGCGCTTCGCAAAGAGGAGTTGTGCGAAGTATGCAGAGAGCTCGATCTCGCAGCGGATGGAACCGTGGAGATAATGAGGGCACTGGTGGCAAGATGGGCCGAAGAAAGAAAGGAGGATGAAGTGATGGTGGTCGCGCGGGGATTCGAGGAGAAGTTCGCGCAGAGGACCACGCCGAGGCAGAGAGCGGTGAGCGAATCGGAAAAGCTCATCCAAAGTCTGGCAGTGCCGGAAATGAAGAGCATGAGGAGCATGGAGCCACAAGCGCGGAAGCCAGTCCCGGTACAGGTGGACTATGCGAAGGTGGCGAGACAAGTCCGAGAGTGGTCGTTCCGATTCGACGGAACAGGGGATCCTCTCGAGTTCGTGGACCGAGTAGCATGGTCTGCCAAAACATACGGGATGGATATAAACACAATCCCGCGAGCGATGCCCGAACTACTCCAGGGCAGAGCACAAAAATGGTTCCTAATGAACGACGAGGAGTGGCTCACATGGAAGGAGTTCAGAAGGAGCTTCGAGGCCTTTTTCCTGCCAAAAGGATACTTCGAGAAGTTGGCAGACCAGGTAAAGCAGAGGAAGCAACAGCGAGGAGAGCCTTTCAAAGAGTACATGGTGGACCTTCAGGCGCTGATGAAGCCGTTAGGAAAGTCCACAAAGGAGGTCATCGATAGGCTCGTGGAGAACTGCATGCCACGCATGAAGATGTTCATGAGACCCTACGCATGTGCATCACTTGAGGAAGTCATGGGTCTAGCCGAAGAATTCGAAGAGCTGGCTTTGGAGGAGGAGGTCTTCAATAGACAGTCCCCAGCGGTAGACAGAAGATGGCCAAAGGAGGAGATGCACCATAAACCACAGGAGCAACAGAGCCATCCAGGACAGGGATGGGGGCAGAGATGGCAGCCGGAGGAGCATCGCCAAATGCCACAGCAACAGCAGCCGAGCCAGCAATGGGCAGCAAACCAAATCCAAAGGCAGCCGAACATACAGCGGGCAGCGACACAGGGACACGTAGAAAACCCAGCACAGGCGTGCAACAGATGCAGAGGCATGGGCCATTGGGCCAGCGGTTGCAGAAACCCCAGAATTTTGTTCTGCAGGATGTGCGGCGCAGTGGGGGTGAGAAGCACGGAATGCTGCCAGAGAGCGGGAAACGTGCAGCGATCCCAGCCATAGAGAGGAAGGCGGAGATCGCGAGGTGCTGCCTCTCAGAGATAGTTGGAGGATTAACCGGAGACGATCAGCAATTGGCGGCGGTCATCAAGGTCGGAGGAGCAGAAGTGAGGGCCATGGTGGACACCGGGGCAACGGCTAGTTTCATTTCAGAGAAACTAGCAGAGGACCCGGGAATCGCCGGAGAACGGAAAGCGACAAGAAGATTAGTGAAGTTGGCCAACGGGAGCCACATAGAAACTCAAATGGTACTCCTAACAACTGTAAGCTTTGGCAACAAGAAAAAGGACTTGAATATGAATAGTGTTGCCAGGCATGGGAGACAGCGCGGTGCTTGGATGGGATTTCCTCGCAGAATTCGGCACAACAATCAACTGCGCAGGCCACCAAGTCACGATCCCGAGAAGAGAGAGATGGAGCGGATGCCTGGAGGATAGGCTGTCCATAGCCATAGCGGGACCCTCGGAGGAATGGGATCGCGAGCGGGACAAAAGGTTCATCGAAGAAGAGCTGGCGGCGTTCAGGAATCAGAAGGGTTGTTCAAACATAACCCAGCATAAAATCACGATGAAGGACGACATCCCAATTAAACAAAGATACTACCCAAAGAACCCCAAAATACAGGGGGAAATCAATGAAAAGGTGGAAGAACTGCTGGAGAAGGGATGCATCGAACCTTCAAACAGCGCCTACAGCTCACCCATTGTCATGGTGAAGAAAAAGACGGGTCAGTGGAGGATGTGCGTAGACTTTCGGCAGATAAACGCAAAGTCAGTGAAGGATGCGTACCCGATGCCAAGGATAAATTTCATTTTGGAGCAATTGAGGGAGGCAAAATTTTTCAGCAGCCTCGACCTGAAGGACGGCTATTGGCAAATCCCACTGGAGGAAGAGAGCCGGAAATACACGGCCTTCACTGTACCAGGGAAAGGTCTGTTCCAGTGGAAGGTGATGCCGTTCGGACTACACTCGGCTTCGGCAACTTTTCAAAGGGCTTTAGACCAGGTCATAGGCCCGGACATGGCTCCCCACGCATTCGCGTACCAGGACGATATAATAGTGATTGGGCGCACGAGGGAGGAGCACATGGCAAATTTAAGGGAAGTTTTCCGAAGACTGAAGGCGGCAAACTTAAGGATAAACACAGATAAGTGCCATTTCTTCAGGGAAGAACTGTTGTACCTGGGCCACCGGATAACGAGTCACGGAATTGGTATGGACCCGGCAAAAGTTGCAGCGATCACGGAACTGGAACCACCGACAAACGTGAAAGGAGTACGGCAGTTCATAGGGATGGCGTCGTGGTATCGACGGTTCGTTCCCGATTTCGCTGGGGTCGCGAAACCTCTGAACGATCTCTTGCGAAAGGGAACAAAGTGGGAATGGACGTCGAAACAACAAGAAGCGTTTGAGAAGCTAAAGTCACGTTTAGCAGAGGACCCGGTGCTGGCATGCCCAGACTTCACGAAGAAGTTTGTACTGCAAACGGACGCCAGCGATTACGGCGTAGGCGCAGTGCTGACGCAGGACACGGATGAGGGCGAGCGAGTGGTCGCTTACGCCAGCCGAACGCTAATAGGCGCGGAGAAAAATTACTCGGCAACAGAGAAAGAGTGTCTTGCGATAATATGGGCAATTCGGCAAATGAGGCCATATCTGGAGGGGTACCAGTTCGACGTGATAACGGATCACATGGCGCTGAAGTGGTTAAACAACATAGAGAGCCCACTTGGAAGGATCGCGAGATGGGTTTTCGAGCTGCAGCAATACGATTACGTAATCAGCTACAGGAAAGGCAAGCTGAACGTAGTCGCGGATGCACTTTCCCGCCAGCCGATCGTGGAGAAGATGAGGAGTGCCACAGCAACGGAAGACGCGGAATGCGTTTGGGTTGGCTCGCTGAAGAAGAAACTAAAAGAAAACCCACAGAAGTATCCGGAATACGTCGAGGAGGCAGGCCTGATTTACCGACATGTTCCACACAGAGCCGGAAGCGAGGAAGTGGCATCGTGGAAATTATGTGTGCCAATGTACATGAGGCAACAGGTGCTGAAGGAGAACCACGACGCACCAACAGCAGGACATTTAGGCGGAAGGAAAACAATTGCGAAGGTAGCAGCAAGGTACTTCTGGCCAGGGATGCAGAGGGACGTGAGGAAATACGTCAGGAAATGCGAGACATGCTTGCGCTATAAACCGAGCCAGATGCAGGCCGCGGGGAAGATGTTAACACAGGTCCCAGAGGAGCCGTGGGCGACGGTATGTGCAGACTTCGTGGGACCGTTGCCGAGGTCCAAGCACGGGAACACCATGCTGCTAGTGATGATAGATAGGATCTCAAAATGGACAGAAATGGTCCCAATGCGAAAAGCCACAACAGAGACGCTGCAGAAGGCAATGCGTGAAAGGATCATTGCTAGGTACGGGGTGCCAAAGGTAATGGTAACGGACAATGGTGTTCAATTCACCAGCCGGAGCTTCAAGAAATTCCTCGAGGAGCTCGGAGTTCGCCACCAGTTCACTGCACCATACACGCCTCAGGAAAACCCGACGGAAAGGGCAAACCGGACGGTGAAGACGATGATCGCCCAGTTTGCAGGAAAAGACCAAAGGACGTGGGACGAGCACTGGCCAGAATTGATGCTGGCGGTGAACTCGAACGTGTCGGACTCCACGGGATACTCTCCGTGCTTCATCACCCAAGGCAGAGAGCCAAGAATGCCGAAAGCAATTTTCGACCAGGGGGCATTGGGGACAGGAGAAGCCCAAGCCACTCCCTCAGAAAATGCGGAAAAATTAAAAGAAGTGTTCGAGCTGGTGCGGAGAAACATGGAGCG
>JAJJHT010002965.1:7859-329321 GCA_021223865.1 Drosophila pandora | reverse complement strand
CTTCCTTGAAGAGTTAGGAGTACAGGCTGAAGGACCCCCCGTGGGTAAGTCCGACAGTCCTTAGTGCGGGCGATCAAAGCGAGTGAGCAAGGACATACGAAAATAGCTTAAGGACCCCCTGTGGGTAAGTCCGGCGGCGGTACGCGCATCAAATCGAGCAAGGAGTCAGGGGAAAAGGATCAAGGATCCGCGGCAAAGCTGAGGCCCAGGGTAAAAGAGTCGGGTGGAGTTATTCCCGGACACGACAGGTATCCTGGTGTAGTGGCGGCAACAACGGATCAGCCTGGCGTACGCCTTGTCTGCTCCTGACCGTTCGATCCAGGTGTGATCCTGTAACGCGAGGGATAGCCAACCCGGGAACTCAAGCCCATTTGTGAAACCAGACAGGGACACCCCGGGAAGTCAAAAGAATCCTGATCCAGGCGCTGGAGCGTATGCACAGCAAACCACCTGGAGTCAAAGGAGACGCGACGCCCAAACCTCTGGCCTACCATAGATCCTGCGGGGCGTATGCACGCAGGTGTTTGGAGGCGAGTGGCGAACGCGACCGGGGGCGTGTCCTGTAGGGTAGGAAGGCCCTTCGTGCCCTGATCCGGCCGCTAAGCAGCGAGGAGCGTATCCTGCCCGGCGTATGCCTGGGAGGTGAGCCACTCGGTCTGTTAACACGGATTAGGTGCCGGCCACGGCGAAAGGGCGAATCCAGGTAAGCCAAGGGTTCCGAGGTCCACGGCATCCCCAAACGGAGGAGCAGCAGCAGTAGAGCAGCGACGACGAGGGAGCAGCGGCAGCAGCATAGCAGCGACGACGAGGGAGCAGCGGTAGCAGCATAGCAGCAACGACGAGGGAGCAGCGGCAACCGTAGCGCAGCGACGACGAGGGAGCAGCAGCGACGCACAGGCAGCGGCAGCAGAAGACATCAACAACACAGGCCCCGCAACCAGAGTCCGTGAGTCCGAACGAAGGGAACCGAGAGCCGTTTCGGCGCCAGGCACCGAGACCGCACGACCTGCCGGGCGCAAGCTTTGGGAGGGCGTGCGTATTGGCACCAACCCGGAGCGGGGATCGGGGATCGACGGGAGGACGAGCGGTCGGTCGGCTGAGCCAGACAGCCGGTGAGATTCCTTTTATTGCTTTGTAAACTATTTACAATAAAGGGGATTTGTTTATAAAGAAGCTTTAACGTGTTATTTCTGGGCTCGGGCAATCACGTCGAACTATAAATTCGGTGGAACGTACCCTCAAACTCTGTGAGCTAGCCGCGGCGTTTGTTGCGAGCAAAACATAGCTAAAACAGTTCGTTACAATATAGTCGACCGATCCCGGCCGTTCAGACTTATGTTCGCCTGCAACAGAAAGAAGGGTGTGTGCAAAGTTTCGTTGTTTTTCAAGTTAGAAGGATGGGATTTTCAATGGATGCCTCTTTGGGCAAAATAATTCGATATGCCAAATTTCATAAGGATCGACCGACTATATACGATCCGTTATATATCTAATAATATAAGATGCGTGGCGCCACCTAGCGGACTGCGACTCAACTGCAAGGGTATATAAACTTCGGCTTTGCCCGAAGTTAGCTTTTCTTCCTTGTTTTATTGAAAATTTATCTTTGTTGAGAAGTAGAGGCGAGGTCTAGTAGGTGCGTCCTTTGCAATCTTCTGGGCTGCTCTCTGTTGTCCAGCAAGGCGATGGCCGTCCGATTTGGGTGGTCGTGGAGCCTCTGTATGTAGCGCACGCTGCTTTTCTTGATTTCATCTCTCACCCATGGGAACTTCAGTACCTCATGGATGGTGTGGTTGTCGTGGAGAGGGTGGGCCCCAGTGGCGATTCGCAGGGATCTGTTTTCAAATGTTTAAATGATTCGCACATTCGATGACTTCGCAGTGCCCCAGAGCTGGATTCCATATGTCCAGATTGGACGTACTATAGCCTTGTAAACGAGAAGCTTCGAAGACGTTCGGAGCTTCGATCTTTTGCCCATAAGCCAGTAGAAGGAACGAAATCTTTCGCAGGCCTGCTTACGTTTCTTCTCTAGGTGCGGCCTCCAGGTGAGCCTCCTATCAAGAGTGAACTCCAGGTATTTGGGAGTGTCCACTTGCGGGATTCGGTCCCCGTTTAGGTGGACTGTGGGGCAGTTGCCTGGGCGGAGAGAGATTGTGGTGGTGGTGGACTTCTCATTGCTGACTTCAATATTCCACCGCTTTTGCCATATGTTTAGCAGGTCAAGCTGTGTTTGCATGACGGCGGCAGCTTCTATGGCGCTGTCCGAAACGGTCAGGAATGCGGTTTCATCTGCATAAGTTTGTAACGAACTGTTTTAGCTATGTTTTGCTCGCAACAAATGCCGCGGCTAGCTCACAGAGTTTGAGGGTACGTTCCACCGAATTTATAGTTCGACGTGATTGCCCGAGCCCAGAAATAACACGTTAAAGCTTCTTTATAAATAAATCCCCTTTATTGTAAATAGTTTACAAGGCAATAAAAGGAATCTCACCGGCTGTCTGGCTCAGCCGACCGACCGCTCGTCCTCCCGTCGATCCCCGATCCCCGCTCCGGGTTGGTGCCAATACGCACGCCCTCCCAAAGCTTGCGCCCGGCAGGTCGTACGGTCTTGGTGCCTGGCGCCGAAACGGCTCTCGGTTCCCTTCGTTCGGACTCACGGACTCTGGTTGCGGGGCCTGTGTTGTTGATGTCTTCTGCTGCCGCTGCTTGTCCGTCGCTGCTGCTCCCTCGTCGTCGCTGCGCTACGGTTGCCGCTGCTCCCTCGTCGTTGCTGCTCTGCTGCTACCGCTGCTCCCTCGTCGTCGCTGCTATGCTGCTGCCGCTGCTCCCTCGTCGTCGCTGCTCTACTGCTGCTGCTCCTCCGTTTGGGGATGCCGTGGACCTCGGAACCCTTGGCTTGCCTGGATTCGCCCTTTCGCCGTGGCCGGCACCTAATCCGTGTTAGCAGACCGAGTGGCTCACCTCCCAGGCATACGCCGGGCAGGATATGCTCCTCGCTGCTTAGCGGCCGGATCAGGGCACGAAGGGCCTTCCTACCCTACAGGACACGCCCCCGGTCGCGTTCGCCACTCGCCTCCAAACACCTGCGTGCATACGCCCCGCAGGATCTATGGTAGGCCAGAGGTTTGGGCGTCGCGTCTCCTTTGACTCCAGGTGGTTTGCTGTGCATACGCTCCAGCGCCTGGATCAGGATTCTTTTGACTTCCCGGGGTGTCCCTGCCTGGTTTCACAAATGGGCTTGAGTTCCCGGGCTGGCTATCCCTCGCGTTACAGGATCACACCTGGATCGAACGGTCAGGAGCAGACAAGGCGTACGCCAGGCTGATCCGTTGTTGCCGCCACTACACCAGGATACCTGTCGTGTCCGGGAGTAACTCCACCCGACTCTTTTACCCTGGGCCTCAGCTTTGCCGCGGATCCTTGATCCTTTTTCCCTGACTCCTTGCTCGATTTGATGCGCGTACCGCCGCCGGACTTACCCACAGGGGGTCCTTAAGCTTTTTTCGTATGTCCTTGCTCACTCGCTTTAATCGCCCGCACTAAGGATTGTCGGACTTACCCACGGGGGGTCCTTCAGCCTGTACTCCTAACTCTTCAAGGAAGCTTTCCAACTTGAATTCCAGACTTACCCACGGGGGGTCTTTCACTCACTCTCCCAGCTTCCCTAGAAGACTCGGCCTCGATTCGCTCCAAGGGCCCTCCTTATATAGTGCCAGAGGCGCCCGTTAATCCTTGCGAATCTACTTCCTGCCGTTAATCCTCCGCTCCTTCACTTTCTCCGTTAGCTTTCTCCCATCCCGCCGTCTTTCTATCGGCGGGCTTTCTTTGTTGACCCTCCCCCGATGGCCCCGCTCGGGCCACCGATCCGCAATATTTTTGTGCCGGTCATCGGACTTCGTCCCGATGCCCCGCGATCCCCCCCTGGACATTCCAAATGCATTTCTGTGTTTTTGTGCATTTTGTAAACACAGCTGCGCAATCGCCGGCCGCTTCGTTCCCCGCCGTCCCCGCTGTTTCCTACGACCTTCGAGCGCGGCCGCGGAGGCCCGGCCGGGACCGTTACTTTCCACGGTGATTCCTCCTCCTCCTACTTTCGTGCGCGACGCCGTGCGAATTCCTCTTGCCCCGCTGCTGCCCCCGCATGCCGTCTGTGCTCGACGCATTTCTCCCTTGATACCTTTCTCTTCTTCCGTGTTTCTAAACACAGCAGCGCTGGCCCATCCGACGCTGCAGGGCTGACTTTCTTGTTCCCCCCCCCGCTGCTGCCCCTCTTGCTACCTGTCCTGGCGTGTGGGAGATCTAATCTCCTCACAAGTTGCAGCCATCAGGTCCCGGTTCAGCCAAGATTGGCTTCAGGTTTACCAGGCTTAGGTATCATGGATAATTATTATTAATCGAAGACAATTAATAAGGACAATCACCATTATAAAGTAAACCCGAAGTTGCCTGCTAATTTAGGGTAAAGTAGTGGGTTATTACAGTGGCAGTACATAAAAAAAAAGAAAGACATTAAAATAAAAAAAGATTCGACTAAGTAACGTTTCATTGGGAAAAAAAGTGATTGTCTATACACGTGCAATGCTCAATGGGCTAGAAAATCTATGCATATAAAAAAAATATATAAATGAGCTAAACTAACTAGTGACATAGGAAATAGTAAGCTAATCCTCTTAATTGATATTTAAAAAAAAAAAAGAAAAGGAGAAGAAAGAACAGAAAATAATTGTGTGAAAGGCGTTCCGAAACTAACGGTAGTTAAGTTTTGCGCAGAGCCCAAAACGAACAAACACTCAAACGCATATACATATATACGCATATGTATTGTATGCAGTGAAAACACGCATAAAGCACTGAAAATTAGCTGCGTAAAGAGAATACTCTTGACAAACGCAAGGCCGAGTACAGATTGCAAACTCTTAAAAAAAAAGCTAGGCAAAGAGGCAAGAAAAATAATAATAAAAAAAGTAATTTTTTTTAAAGTTTTTAAAAAAAAAAAGGAAAAAAATTCCCTTTCTTCTTTCCAGATTGCGTCTAAAATGGGAGACACGGCCATTAAGCCTTTTTTGTGCGAGGCGATGGATAAAGCGATCCTCAGGAACGAATGGGAAAAGTGGCTGAGGGCTTTCATAATATATCTCGAGGCGGAGGGGATTAGTGACATAAGGCAAAAGAGGAGCAAAATCCTTCTTTTGGGAGGTGTCCAGCTGCAGTCGGTGGCGTACTCCTTACCGGGCGCCCTTATTGACGCGGACGATGGAGGGGAGATCGACATCTACGCGGTTCTCGTCGAAAGTTTAGGGAAATACTTCTCGCCCAAGCAAAACTCAACGTTTGAGAGACACTTGTTCAGAAGCCTAACACCCTCTGGAAATGGAAGTTTCTCAGACTTCGTTCTACAACTGCGTCAAGAAATAAGTAAATGTTCTTTTGGCTCCTGTAAAAAGGAAATTGAAGACATCTGCCTTAAGGATAAGATCATAGACGCCTGGGCACCGTTGAAATTAAAGAAAAAGTTCCTGGGAAAGAAGCAGTCATTGGATGAATTGATCGAAGCATGCCAGGTGGAGGAGCAGATTGATAAGGCGTCGAAACAATGACATGAAGGCCTGGTGATGGCCCCATTTGTAAAATCTCAAATAATATCTCAAAAATCGCAATAAATGCTCGAAAATAGGTAATTTTGCTAAGATGTGCCGAACTATTATAAAGGGGCGATTTTCGAAGTTCCAGTGGTGTAGCTTAAAAAAAGCCAAACTCCAATGTGGCTTTCCAGTGGAGCTAAAAGTCCTTCGGTTGGGAAGAAACATTAACCAAATAAAAGAAATAGTACCATTTCCAAAATGGAAAGGCATAGAGGTGAAGCTGTCAATAGACGATACTGTGAGACCAGTCCAGCAGCCTCTAAGACGAATGCCCGTGGCACTTGAGGATAGGGTTATGGAGAAACTGAATGAAGCCCTGAGTCGCGAAATAAATCTCGCATTTAAGGAGAATGGGGACATCCGTGTTTTTGTGCCTGACATGCGACAGGCAAATAGAGCCATTTTAAGGGGGAACTACCCTCTACCCGCATTCGAATCATTCATGACCAGGCTTAATAAAGCCAAGTTTTTCGCTCGCCAGGATTTGAAGGACGCATATCATCAACTGGCCTTGGACAAAGCGAGCAGGGAGATCACAACATTTATAACACCGAAAGGTCTCTTCCGCTACAAACGGTTGATGTTCGGAGTGAACTCAGCACCCGAAATTTTCCAACGTCTCCTGGAACAAATTCTATCCAAAATACCAAACGCCTTGAACTTCATAGACATCATCATCTTTGGAGCCACCAAATCTGACCAAAGTGTGCCAGATCTTCCAGGAAAATAATGTCCTGTTAAATAAGGACAAATGCGTTTGGAATACGGATAAGCTTAAGTTCCTGGTTCATATTCTATCCGCAAAGGGGATAGAAGTTGACCCCGAGAAAATCGATACCATACGTTCCTTTAGAGCCCCCAAGAACAAAGAGGAAACGCGAAGTTTTCTCTGTCTGGTAACCATATGTGGGGAAATTCATTCCAGATCTGGCACACCATACGGATACCTTAAGGAAATTGCTCAAGACCGAAAATAAATTCACATGGGGCGAAGCGGAGAGGATGGCTTTCAGCAACTTAAAGGTTCAGCTAGCTGAGGTACCTAGGCAGGCATATTTTAATCCCAAAAATAGAACGCGGGTAATTGCAGACGCCAGTCCCGTAGCCCTTGGCGCTGTTCTGTTGCAGTTCTCGGATAAAGGTGACCCGCTAATAATTTCTTTTGCTAGCAAGGCTTTGTCGGAGGTGGAAACACGCTACTCACAAACGGAGAAGGAGAGTCTTGCCCTGGTTTGGGCTGTGGAAAAATTCTATTACTACGTGGCCGGACTGTATTTCGAACTGGTGACGGACCACAAGCCCCTGGAGGCAATCTTTAAGCCAACTTCAAAGCCCCCAGCTCGCATCGAAAGGTGGCTTTTGCGGCTGCAGTCATACAAGTTCACCGTTATCTACAAAGCTGGGAAAGAAAACATTTCGGATGCGCTTTCGCGACTCTGCCAACTATCCACAGCGAAAGAAATGAATCCCATAACGGAATATAGTATACTACGGCTGGTGCAGAGCTCCGTCCCTAAGTCCTTGACCATCTCAAATATGGTTGAGTTTTCTTTGAGGGACGACGAAATCATAGACGCAATCAGCTGCCTTCAGAACAACTCCTGGAAACCAGAGGCATCGACAAATTTCTACCCGTTCCGGAATGAGCTTTCATCAATCGGTTCGCTGTTACTGAGGGGAAACCGAATAGTATTTCCAAGACCATTAAGAGCACAAACGCTAGAATTAGCACATGAGGGCCACCCAGGAGAAACAGCAATGAAGCGCCGCCTGAGGTCAAAGGTATGGTGGCCACAAATGGAGCGAGCAGTGGAAAAAATTGTCAAAGCCTGTCGGGATTGTTGCCTGGTATCTCAAGCGGCTCGCCCACCCCCTATGGACAGACACCTTTTCCCTACTGGGCCATGGATCTGGGTAGCATCCGACTTTGTAGGCCCTCTACCCAATGGCGAGTACATCCAGTTCTTCGTAGACTATTTTTCTCGCTACATGGAATATAAGTTTCTTAAGTCCATCTCGTCAGCAGGTTTGATCGAAGTCATAAAAGAAATGTTATGTAGGTTAGGATATCCAAAATTTCTGAAAACAGACAATGGTAGACAATATGTTAGTCAGGAACTCACCGGCTATTGTAACGCATGTGGCATAATACAAGTTAAGGCCACAGGCGAATAGGGAAGTAGAAAACATGAACAGGTCTTTAGTCAAACGACTAAAAATTGCGTACGCTAACGGGAAGATCTATAAGGAAGAAATTCAGAGTTTCGTTCTTATGTATAACGTTACTCCACATGGAACAACGGGGGTAGCTCCCATGAAAATGATGTTTAATAGAGTCATTCGAGACATGATACCGGGTATTGAAGAGATAGAAGAGCAGTATTTAGACTCAGCCGAAAGGGATCGAGACTTGGTGGAGAAACATAAAGGGCAAGAGAGAGCAACATCAAGGTGGGTGACAAGGTTTTCCAGAAGAACGTGGTGTTTCCAAACAAGCTCACTCCTACCTTCGATAATACTGAATATATCGGTGTGGAAAAGCACAGGAATATAGTTGAAATAGAGCGTGATGGTAGAAAGCTAACAAGGAATATCGGACACCTGAAGAAAGTTCCCGAAATGGCTGCCAGGCCTATGCCACCCCAGACGCCTGAGGGAGGCGCTAGTCCAATCACTTTTCCAGCAGATGCGGCTTCCCAGGACCTCAACTTAACCAGCCGAATACGGCGACCGGACCAAGCACCCCAGCCACCCTTGAAGTTGAAACTCGTTAATAAAGGAGGGATGTGGAAACCGGCACTGGAAGAGAACCAACGGGATCCAGGCAGCGACGCGGCACCGGCAGAGAAAGAGAGGAATGATCAACAGGGCGGCACTCGAGAGTGAAGCGACAATGGGAAAAAACACACTGCAGGTGAAGTGACCGCGACTCATTATTATTATTATTGAAAGTAAACCCGAAGTTGCCTGCTAATTTAGGGTAAAGTTGTGTGTTATTACAGTGAGTATAGCACTGGCAGCGGGGCCTTTGGCTTTTAAGTCTAGTAGATATTGATACTTAATATAATACATGTTTTAAGTCTTAGGTTATGAGTAGCTTAGGTCTATGAGCGGAGGTTCGTGGGTTACCTATTTACATAATTACATTTTAGTTAAAACTTTCTGATTGGTGTTGGGATGGACTTTATATTATTTTTCGATAACTTCAGTAGTTCTGAAACTATACAAATTTTTAGTTTAGAAAGAATTGGAATTTGGTTAGTTTAAAAATTTGCCCAAAATTCTATTTAAAATCAAAAATTGTTTCGTAGTTGTGGAAACAAAATTGTTTAAAAATTGTGTATTCTGTGTTGCGTTTTTTTAAATCTAAACTCATAATAATAAAGGTCCCTCCAAAAACGATAAACCCGTATTATGGGCACATTTTTCAAACAAACATCGAGCCCGCACTTTGGCATTGGTTCCCTCGAGTAATAACTTTACATAGCTCAGTGTCCTTTACTGGACCTGCCAGCTTTTACAATTTAATCAACAACCACACGCATTTGCGGCAAATGCCTGTATGTACATTCGTAAAAATGTACACATGGCCCGTAAGTCAAGCCTAATAAAATTCCACTCCGGCACATTCGAACGACAAAAGTAATCTTCTAACTCTCACTGCTCCAGAAGGGAAAAAATATATAAATGGATGAGTGGTGAATGGTAGGTGGGGTGAAAAAGTGCGTCACTTAAAACTTTTGCACCCACTTGACCAGAAACTTTTATTTTCTGTTAGCAAATTTCCCACGGGTAAGCCGAGTAAGCAGAGAAGTAACAAAATGTATATATAGGGGAGGCAAAGAGTCTTGGCGAGGCAAACTTTTTCCGTGTCCACAAATTGAAAATATTTCACAGTCATATTTAATTTTTGGCATCGCAGACGGGGACGAGGACCCCTAGGAAATCTCAGAGGTAATCAAAGACGCAAGAGTGTCTGCTATGTGCACTTAATTACAATGGATACTTGGAAAGACGGACACCGATCATGCTTAAATTTAAACCTTGTTGACTCGACGCCATCAACGCAGAGTAATAAAAATGAAAAAGTCTCCAACAAAAGAAAAATAATGAGATCCGGAAAAGAACATACGAAAAAAAAAGGAGTAAAACTAAATAAATAATTCAGAAAAAAATGTCAGGAGGAGCGGGAAAGTTTTCTAGGACACTGCAGGAGCATGATGTCTTCGATGCCTCTGTGATGCAGTCAAGGAAGCAATTGTATTGTCTGACTGCTGTTTTCCACTTTAGTTTGCCACGCCCCAATCCAGGCGTCCCCGTCCCCGCCACCCCATTCATTATTGGCAGCTCCCGCCGCCCACTGGTAACTTGTTGACGTTGATAGTCGTACGTGCCGAAGGTGAATGGCATCTGTGGACGCGAAATTGAATTCGTGCCTGGCAGGACCCGCACAACTGGATTGAGTCGCATAGGGATCCGACAGCGCGACGGAGAGAGAATCCAAAGGACGGTCGGCCATGACAGAAGCTTCTGTAGAGGATGTGTCAGGTGGCTTTACCTGCTGACTTCAATATTTTGTCGCATTACGTTGACAATTTAGATGTTTGTCTCGCGCATTCTCGAAGGATTCAATTTGGAGCAAATGCAGCCCGTCAGCCAGCCGGGGAAATCTGAAAAAGTTAACGGTAAGCCGGCAAGGAAATAACATATCTGGAAAAGGAGCTCCGGTTTGGGAATTGGAATATGGGAATATTGTGCATGCTTTCATAAAAATCACTTGGTTTTACCTTGGCCAAGTCATTCATTTAGGTGTGATGTCCCTTCTGGACATTAGAAAAGTTTCGTCCTTGAAAATTGATAACGAGCGGGAGCTTCGCAATACGTTGTTTTCCAATCAGTGATTTTGTAAAAATTAATTAAATATACTATGAATTAAGAGTTCCTTAGAATTTTGAACCAATTGCTTTATATTAAATTTTTACTTTTGTTATAGTATTAGCGGAGTTATTTTCCATATACATAGATGTTAAAAGTTCCCAGCAGTACTGAAATTCCTGGCCCCGACTTTTCCGGCCCGAATGTCAAATTTCGTTCGAAAAACAAAAACAATTCAATAAGGTTTGCTCTTCGAACGTCAAAACAAAGTAGGCGAACTAATTCTGCCGGCCCTCTGCTGCTGCTAGAGTTCAAAATTATGCATATTCGATATTAGTTATTAATCACTAATATTTTCTAGTCATTCTAAATATTTTGCCCGGAAAACTTTTACCCCATGGTTCAATGAATAAGGTATCTGCCTGTTAATCGTAAGGTCGTGGGTTCGATTCCAAGCGGAAAAGTCTTTATTATGAGTTGATTTTTGTTTACTTTCATTTTATTTTAATATCGCAGTCTCAAAATAAACTGTTATATTCAATACTTTTTTTTAAACGGGGATTCTTAATAATTGAGATTGTTTTAAACATGCAAATTTGTAGAGGTATATTATAGTCAGTCACAAACTACGCGCGATTCCTTGATAGCTTAGAGGCGTGCATGTCGGTCTAGTATACAAAAGCACTAAGGTTCGAATCCCAGGGTGAGTAAGTATTAAATATAGTTTTCAATATTAATAATGTAATGTAACTTAACATATTAATTTAGTTTACAACATAAATTAACAGCAATTTTTAAGGAATTCATAAAAAATAATGATTATCAAATTAAAAGATTTTAAGGGGAAATTTTTTTCTTTAATTTTGGGTCATGAATGCGACCTGATTTAGCCACGATTTTCAGCGCGGAATCATGCATTCTTTTCGGGCCTGATTCCGCTCTGAAATTCAGGTCTGAATCAGGGGCGATTTCGAGACAATTTTAACGCTGGAATCCGGATTCGAAATCCGGGCGGATTCTGACCCGATTCATGCCTGAAATCGAATTCCGGGCCGAGAGGACATTTTCAAAAATTTCAGTACAAAATTCCGGGCCGCTTGTTCTAGCTTTCCGGTTGGATTCCGGGGTGATCCGGGCGGTACCCAGCAGTACTGAAATTCCTGGCCCCGACTTTTCCGGCCCGAATGTCAAATTTCGTTCGAAAAACAAAAACAATTCAATAAGGTTTGCTCTTCGAACGTTAAAACAAAGTAGGCAAACTAATTCTGCCGGCCCTCTGCTGCTGCTAGAGTTCGAAATTATGCATATTCGATATTAGTTATTAATCACTAATATTTTCTAGTCATTCTAAATATTTTGCCCGGAAAACTTTCACCCCATGGTTCAATGATTAAGGTGTCTGCCTGTTAATCGTAAGGTCGTGGGTTCGATTTCAAGCGGAAAAGTCTTTATTATGAGTGGATTTTTGTTTACTTTCATTTTATTTTAATATCGCAGTCTCAAAATAAACTGTTATATTCAATACTTTTTTTTAAACGGGGATTCTTAATAATTGAGATTGTTTTAAACATGCAAATTTGTAGAGGTATATTATAGTCAGTCACAAACTACGCGCGATTCCTTGATAGCTTAGAGGCGTGCATGTCGGTCCAGTATACAAAAGCACTAAGGTTCGAATCCCAGGGTGAGTAATTATTAAATATAGTTTTCAATATTAATAATGTAATGTTATTTAACATATTAATTTAGTTTACAACATAAATTAACAGCAATTTTTAAGGAATTCATAAAAAATAATGATTATCAAATTAGAAGAATGTAAGGGGAAATTTTTTTCTTTAATTTTGGATCATGAATGCGACCTGATTTAGCCACGATTTTCACCGCGGAATCATGCTTTCTTTTCCGGCCTGATTCCGCTCTGAAATTCAGGTCTGAATCAGGGGCGATTTCGAGACAATTTTCACGCCGGAATCCGGATTCGAAATCCGGGCGGATTCTGACCTGATTCATGCCTGAAATCGAATTCCGGGCCGAGAGGACATTTTCAAAAATTTCAGTACAAAATTCCGGGCCGCTTGTTCTAGCTTTCCGGTTGGATTCCGGGGTGATCCGGGCGGATCCAGGGTGAATCCAGGGTGATTCCGGGGCGATTGGTACTGCTGGGTAATTATTAAATATAGTTTTCAATATTAATAATGTAATGTAACTTAACATATTAATTTAGTTTACAACATAAATTAACAGCAATTTTTAAGGAATTCATAAAAAATAATGAATATCAAATTAGAAGATTCTAAGGGGAAATTTTTTTCTTTAATTTTGGGTCATGAATGCGACCTGATTTAGCCACGATTTTCAGCGCGGAATCATGCTTTCTTTTCGGGCCTGATTCCGCTCTGAAATTCAGGTCTGAATCAGGGGCGATTTCGAGACAATTTTAACGCCGGAATCCGGATTCGAAATCCGGGCGGATTCTGACCCGATTCATGCCTGAAATCGAATTTCGGGCCGAGAGGTCCGGCTAAATCAGGTCGCATTCATGACCCAAAATTAAAGAAAAAAATTTCCCCTTAGAATCTTCTAATTTGATATTCATTATTTTTTATGAATTCCTTAAAAATTGCTGTTAATTTATGTTGTAAACTAAATTAATATGTTAAGTAACATTACATTATTAATATTGAAAACTATATTTAATACTTACTCACCCTGGGATTCGAACCTTAGTGCTTTTGTATACTAGACCGACATGCACGCCTCTAAGCTATCAAGGAATCGCGCGTGCTTTGTGACTGACTATAATATACCTCTACAAATTTGCATGTTTAAAACAATCTCAATTATTAAGAATCCCCGTTTAAAAAAAAGTATTGAATATAACAGTTTATTTTGAGACTGCGATATTAAAATAAAATGAAAGTAAACAAAAATCAACTCATAATAAAGACTTTTCCGCTTGGAATCGAACCCACGACCTTACGATTAACAGGCAGATACCTTATTCATTGAACCATGGGGAAAAAGTTTTCCGGGCAAAATATTTAGAATGACTAGAAAATATTAGTGATTAATAACTAATATCGAATATGCATAATTTCGAACTCTAGCAGCAGCAGAGGGCCGGCAGAATTAGTTCGCCTACTTTGTTTTGACGTTCGAAGAGCAAACCTTATTGAATTGTTTTTGTTTTTCGAACGAAATTTGACATTCGGGCCGGAAAAGTCGGGGCCAGGAATTTCAGTACTGCTGGGAAATTCCGGGCCGCTTGTTCTAGCTTTCCGGTTGGATTCCGGGGTGATCCGGGTGGATCCAGGGTGATTCCGGGGCGATTGGTACTGCTGGGTTGTCTGAACTTAATTTTTTTTCCTTTACATATAAATGGTAACATCTTGTTTTCTGATAATTTTCTACGCTTAATTCTAGATCCCAGTGGGCCTCATAGCCTAGTGGTTAGTGTACTAGCTCGCTAAGCGTGAGGTCGTGGGTTCGAGCCCCACTCGTGTCAAGTGCACGGCCCTGCCTGCAAGTTTTTCGGCGCTCGCGCATATGATTTAAGTAGCGTAAAAGCGCTCGTTGGATTCTCACTATTTATAATTATGTGCATGAGACCCGAAAAACCGGCATTCCCAGATGTCGTTAGGTGGCAAGCCCACTTCTGAGATAGGTTGCACTCGGCTAATCACCGGATCGACTGAACAATAACGATTACAGAAACAAACACAAGATCAGAAAAACACTCACACCCCCAGCCCGATGACGACCCGCCGCTTTTCGCAACGGACACGAATTGGACAATGGAATGTGAGGACCCTAATGGAGCCTTCCAGAATTGCGCAGTTTGAATAAAAGGAAGATGGGCATAGTTAGGATTGGAACCCTGGAGTGGAACCCGCAAGGAAGAAAAAGAGTGGGACGCCCCAAAGCCAACCTGGCGCCGATCTACAATACGCGAACTCGCAGACAATAATACATCACCTGGGGACTTGGCAAAGAGAACAGCGCAGAATAGGGGCCGGTGGAATACACTTGTGGATGTCCTAAGCTTCCAAGCGGAGCAATAGGAATAAAAAAAAAAAAATTCCAGATGCAAGAAATCGCCAATTACGCTGAAGGTTGCAATTGAATTGAGAAAAGTTTTTTTTTTTTTTAGTTTTTATGGTCTTTTTTAAGGCGTAAGTATAAGAAAAATATATAATATAATTTAACAAAATAATATTTTGTTCAATAGAATTTGCAAAACAAAAGAATTTTCTTCTTCTTTACTACACATTCGAGCGGGATTTTGAGCCGCTCAGTATCTCACACTTCGTTCATTCCTACACCATCCTTGCTACGCCCTAAATTTTAATGTGACTGTCGCTGGGAGGAAATCCACTAACCAACCAGCCACCCCCTGTAGTTGGCATTTCATTGTTGTGTTTTTCTTCTCCCATTTTATTTATATATGGGTGTCTCAAATGTGTGTCTGAAGCGCTGGTGTGAGTTTGAGTTTTTCTATCAAAGCGCAGGAAACACGTGCGGGCGAACATTTTTCAAGCTTTTAGCGCTGCATACAAATCAACCCCGAAAAAAAGAAGAATAAAATTCCATTCACAATAATTTGTTGAACTTCATAAGAGCACGGGGCTTTGGGTTAGGCGGCTTGATGGTTGCTGGGTGATGGGGTGGTTGTACACATGGACAGTGGTTGTATGCTGGGTGGTGGGGATTTTGGTTGAGCCAGCTGTTGCATTATGTAAAACTCAAAGTGCATTGGATCCCAGAATGTGGAAATGTGCCTCTACAAGTAAAACGCCTCAGGCAATTCTGGTGGTTGTTCAACTTTCTATTATTTTTCCTCGTTTTTTTTATTTAAACGCCGCTAATTGGGTTTTATATAATTTAAAGCACTTACTTATCAAACTTCATTTCCGACTTCTCGGCGCAGTGAGTTGCATATGCGAACGTGCCCATTAAAATTCCACAAATGCAAATTAATTTAATTGAATCCAATTTGGAATTCGCATTATCTTTCCCATTGTTCCCTTAATTCAGCAGCCGCCGGCAAAAGAGAGGCGAACTCAGATCTGAAAGAGAGGAAAATTGGCCGGAAAAGCGCCGGCCAGTGTGGAAGGCGGGGTGGTGGGATCAACCACGCAGTGGAAACTATTTTGTAATCCGGATTTATAAATTTATGCAAATGTGCGGTGTTGAAACGCATACATAAACCCTCATACGAGACTTTTAAGCTTATTATGTTTCGGCTGTCCTTCCAGCATTTGGACCAAATCAAATCTTAAGCTTCTGGCAAACCAGAATCTAAATTTATTAGCTTCAAAGTAAAATCAACTTATTTAATAATATACATATGTATATAAAATATAAAAAAAAAACTTTTAACGAGGTACAATACAGGTGACGAACGACCAAAATATCTAATATCAATTGTTGACAATTTTCTTCTCACTAAATTTTGAATGGTGCAGTCTTGCTCAAGCCGATGAAATAGATTCTAAAGGACACAACCCAATAATTCCAATTAAATAAGGAAGGATAAGGAAATACAGATTATTGAAGTGAAACTTCTTTAGGCGCGTAATGGATTTTCGGGGACGGAGTAAAACCGAGTCAGGATCGACACGAAAATGCGAGTACCCCACCCCCCTCACCATTCACTGTCCCTCTCTCACCATATGCGCTTGTTGAGGTGGGAGAGCCGCTCACGAACGTTGTCTCTCTTCTCTTCTTTCCTCTCTCTCAGACACCAGCGAACTGCGCCACGCCTCAGAATGCTCTCTGGCTAATGGGAAAACAATTATTATTGTGTCGATTTATATCTCACCAGGTAAATCGATTACTGATATCAAAGATTTTATCCACCATGTGCTTCTGCCATATACAGAGGGTGGTTCGAGGCTATTGAATAAGAATTATCACGAAATTCCTATGATCATTTCGGGAGATTTTAATGTTAATTTCGCGAGGGAAGAATCTGTAGAGTTATTGAACTTTTTCAAAAACACACTCAATTTGGATATTGTTAATGATAGGAACACTAGCACGACTAGACACGGGACAACAATCGATGCAGTTTTTGCACGATTCATTAAGGATTTAAGTGCTCACGTATATATCTCGCACTTTAGTTACCATAACCCAATTATCACGACATTAGGAAATGATATTCATGAAATTGACAATGAAAATGGCACATGATTGGTGAATTGTCATTGTAATTTCTTTGTAATTTTTATACCCTTGCAGAGGGTATTATAATTTTGGTCAAAAGTGTGCAACGCAGTGAAGGAGACATCTCCGACCCTATAAAGTATATATATTCTTGATCAGGATCACCTCCTGAGTCGATATGAGCATGTCCGTCTGTCCGTCTGTCCGTCGGTCCGTCTGTCCGTCTGTCTGTTTCTACGCAAACTAGTCTCTCAATTTTAAAGCTATCGAGTTGAAACTTTGCACACACCCTTCTTTCTGTTGCAGGCAGTATATAAGTTGGAACGGCCGGGATCGGTCGACTATATCCTATAGCTGCCATATAACTGATTGATCGGAAATGTCATAACTTCGTTGTTTTTTAAGGTAGAGGGTTGGGACTTTCCACACATGTTATATTTGACCAAAATATCTTGTGTACAAAATTTCATAAGGATCGGCCGACTATATCCTATAGCTGTCATAGAACGATCGAAATTGGCATAACTTTGTTGTTTTTTAAGTTAGAAAGATGGGATTTGGTACAGATTCTATTTTGGGAAAAACAATCTGATTTGTCGAATTTCAAAAGGATCGGCCGACTATATCCTATAGCTGTCATATAACTGATTGATCGGAAATGCTATAACTACGTTGTTTTTCAAGTTAGAAGCATGGGAGTTTCAATGGATTCCTCTTTTGGCAAAATAATTCGATATGCCAAATTTCATAAGGATCGGCCGACTATATACGATCCGCTATATATCTAATAATATAAGATGCGTGGCGCCACCTAGCGGACTGCGACTCAACTGCAAGGGTATATCAACTTCGGCTCCGCCCGAAGTTAGCTTTCCTTTCTTGTTAATTGTAATATTGTTATTTATGTAATATTGTATACTTGTGAATAAATTGAAAATTTTTGGAACTATACATTAATCGAACGTCATTCATCTATAAGAAAATATTAGAAAAAGCAAATTCATGCTTCGTCGTTGAATTATTTAACCTCTAATTTTCAAACTAACCTAAGAGAGAAAATAGAGTTGATGAAATGAAAATAGAGAGAGAGGAATACTAGAAGTTTCACTTCTGTCTTGCGTAGGCTTGACACACCCTTTTATTTTGGCTAAGTCAAACTATTAATTATTTTTATTTTTTATTCAGGCAAATCTCTTTGTGCAGCATTCCTTTGACACCAACTTAATTTTACGTTTAGGGTCAACGGTCGAAACAGTTTTCTTGCATCTTTCATAGGCCACGTATCGACGTACATATTTCCTTAAAAGTATCGTATCCCCAAAAATCAAACTTTATGGTAAAAGCTTTGCTTGGCAGAAGTTTAACAAAAAAAAAAATTGGAATAAAAATTTTAACGAAACTATACCGTTTTTAGCTATAATATTTGGCTAGACAGTTGTCTACATATTTTATATATTTTTAAGTTATACTTTTAGCTATATTTTTAGATTATTTGATAGCTCTTTGAACGTTATTCTTAAGAAAGAATGGAGTTAGAAAAAGATGATAAATGAACCTACGTACTCCAATAAACTCACGTTAAAAACAAGAAAGGAAAGCTAACTTCGGGCGGAGCCGAAGTTGATATACCCTTGCAGTTCAGTCGCAGTCCGCTAGGTGGCGCCACGCATCTTATATTATTAGATATATAGCGGATCGTATATAGTCGGCCGATCCTTATGAAAATTGGCAGATCAGATTTTTTTTCCCAACATAGAATCTGTACCAAATCCCATCTTTCTAACTTAAAAAGCACCAAAGTTATGCCAATTTCGATCGTTCTATGACAGCTATAGGATATAGTCGGCCGATCCTTATGAAATTTTGTACATAAGATATTTTGGTCAAACATAACATGTGTGTAAAGTCCCAACCCTCTAACTTAAAAAACACCAAAGTTATGGCAGTTCCGATCAATCAGTTATATGGCAGCTATAGGATATAGTCGGCCGATCCCGGCCGTTCCGACTTATGTACTACCTGCAAGGAAAAGAAGGATGTGTGCAAAGTTTCAACTTGATAGCTTTAGAACTGGGAGACTAGTTTGCGTAGAAACCGACAGACAGACGGACAGACGGACAGACGGACAGACGGACCGACGGACAGACGGACAGACGGACAGACGGACATGCTTATATCGACTCAGGAGGTGATCCTGATCAAGAATATATATACTTTATAGGGTCGGAGATGTCTCCTTCACTGCGTTGCACACTTTTGACCAAAATTATAATACCCTCTGCAAGGGTATAAAAAAACTCAATCAATAGTCGTTTGTCGTTTCGTCAAATTTTAAGTATTTTTCCCCACATATGGGTAATTCTCCCGAAAGGTCAACCGCGACAAAAAAATTCAAAGTCAAAGTAATTTAATAATATTTAACATTTACTTATAACACATTTCGAAATATTTTAATCCAAAGTCTCAAATGTGCGAAAGTTTAGTTTTTAGCATTTCAGCGGCACGATTTGTTTTAAGTAATTTTCATAAAGAGAGTTAAACTGCATTGATATTCACTATTTGTAATATCGGCTAATAACCAAAGATTACAACAATAATGTAAAAGAAACGATGCGATTGCTAATTACTCAAAATTTCTTATCAGATTATCAGTTTATTTCATTGTCGCGTGCGACATTAAAAAAGAACATTTGTTATCAGTACGTCGAAGAAATTTGTCGAATGAGCATCAAAACTTGGGCCCAAACATAAAATTGGAGTATTAAAGTATTCAAAAAAAAATTAGTGAAATATAAGTAGAGCATTCGGTTATAAACGATTTTAAAGTTAGTCGCGTGCGACATGGTAAGACATTTTTTATTTTTTTTATACCCTTGCAGAGGGTATTATAATTTTGGTCAAAAGTGTGCAACGCAGTGAAGGAGACATCTCCGACCCTATAAAGTATATATATTCTTGATCAGGATCACCTCCTGAGTCGATATGAGCATGTCCGTCTGTCCGTCGGTCCGTCTGTCCGTCTGTCTGTTTCTACGCAAACTAGTCTCTCAATTTTAAAGCTATCGAGTTGAAACTTTGCACACACCCTTCTTTCTGTTGCAGGCAGTATATAAGTTGGAACGGCCGGGATCGGTCGACTATATCCTATAGCTGCCATATAACTGATTGATCGGAAATGCCATAACTTTGGTGTTTTTTAAGTTAGAGAGTTGAGACTTTCCACACATGTTATATTTGACCAAAATATTTAGTGTAAAAAATTTCATAAGGATCGGCCGACTATATCCTATAGCTGTCATAGAACGATCGAAATTGGCATAACTTTGGTGTTTTTTAAGTTAGAAAGATGGGACTTGGAACAGATTCTATTTTGGGAAAAACAATCAGATCTGCCAATTTTCATAAGGATCGGCCGACTATATACGATCTGCTATATATCTAATATTATAAGATGCGTGGCGCCACCTAGCGGACTGCGACTGAACTGCAAGGGTATATCAACTTCGGCTCCGCCCGAAGTTAGCTTTCCTTTCTTGTTTATTTTCTTTTTATTTTTTTTTATTTTTTATTTGCTTTTCATTAATGCAGATAAATGAAGAAAATAATAATAAAGTCAACTGCGAGCGGTGGATACAAAATTTAAAAAATAATGGCACCAAATAAAAAAATATTATATTATTATATTACATATAATTATATTATTTTCCTCCTTGTTTGTTAAGTTTGAAACCTAAATTAATTTTTTTTAGTTCGAAATTTATTCTTATTAAACTTAGAATCTCCAAATTCACGTTTTATTATTTTAAAAGTACAAAATCAACTAAAAAAATATGAAGGAAGAAACTGTCGCGTGCGACAGTGAATAAAATTGAATTTAAAAAAAAACTATCAAATAATTTTAAGTGAAACAAAAAGAATTAATAAGATCAAATAATAAATAACGTTTTGAAATTGATTTCAGACAAATTTTCCATCAGGTTTCGCTAAAATCAGCGTTTGAAATGGTTTTTGAAAAAGTAACTTCTGTTTTTTGTCGCGTGCGACAGCCCTAGTTTTTTTTGAATATTCTAAAAACAAAAAGTCTTCCAAAATTAATATTTGCACCAATTATACAACTTATCAAGACCTATTAGATTCACTTTTGTCAAAATAAAAAACAAGCTTAGCACATTGTTTTTTTCCAGTTGGAATGCGTACGAATGTCGCGTTCGACATTAGAGAATTACCCATATGCAAATTTTAAGGTAAGGAAGCGGCAAATATTTGCAACAGACTTGATCTGCGTGGGACATTATGTAATATCTTACGAAAGTACCAGATAAAGTGTCCAAGAACCACGCATCAATATAGACGGAAATGGCTGGATCAACTTGGCCTTAAAAAAAAATATACCTACAGCTAAGAAAAACTACGTGATTTTAAATGTTGCACACATTTGTATGAATACGAAATATGTGATGAAAACAATCCTTTACTTTAGGTCGCATAGTTTTAGAAGAAGACGGTTGAACTGTTAAAGTCAGATTTATAGGAAGAGGGGCTATGTTTAGCGAACCCAGATAACAGCGGATAAAAAATGCTAGGATAGGGTTTCTTCCTAGAAACGAAAAAATAAATTGCCACCGAATATACTATGATAACATTAAAAATTATGAAAGCTCATAAAAAATGAAACATATTTTTTTTGTATAAAAGGAGTTTTCAAAAATATTTAGCACAATTCGTTCCTAAAAACAACACCAAACTGTTGCTTCCTTTAGCGGAATCGGTGTTAACATTTGAAACTCACCATGAGAAGAGCTTACAGCGGACGTAACATCGCAAGGGAGCGCGCCGGCGCTTTGACCCGGTTTTGGGTCACGAGTGACCAAGATGGGACCCGAAGACAGGGTCTTGCTCAAGCGAGTGCCGCCCTCATTGGCGGGGGCGCTCCGGGTGCTCGGGCACTCGCTGCTGCCTCTGCCGCCGTCGCTGCTCAGTCTGCTTCCGAACCGCGTGGTGGTACGTCGCCGTCCGTCGTCGTTCGGTTTTCGCCGGTTGGCCAAAGTTACGAGTTTTTTGCGAGCTAAGCGGGTGGCTAGTGTCGCCCTAACCCCAAGCATAAATGACCAATGCAAATATGTGCGTACATGCAGCAACATATATTAAATCGAATTAGATCCGCACAAGATTTAAACTAAAGTCAAATTATTGCAATAATTGCTGAAGTTGCGTGTAAGAGTCCGTGTGCGTGTGCGAGTGGGTGTTCGTGTATGTTTGTTTAAGTGTGAATCCAATTTCCTTATTTTCCCGGGTTTCCCCTTGGTTTTTCCGGCTTTTGTCGTTCGTTCTGCTTTGGTCGACCCAAATTTTAATTGCCCCGCTTTCCAAGTTCAGGGTTGAGTCACATTAAAAGGCACAAATAAATCAGTGAAAGGTAAGGACACAGACAATGCAATACAACACTGGAAAATGTATAAGTTCAATATATAATAGAATAATTCTTTGGAGAAAAAAATTTCAAAAAAATTCTCCAGAAGAACTCAAACTAGATTCGTTAAAAGATAGACGAGTTATATCGGTTATGTTCACGTATCGAACTTTATTGCCGGCTTACTGGGAACACTTAACATATTTCATGCAACACATTAGGAAGACATTTAAAGTTAAAGCATGGGTTGAACATCGCTACCCAAAGCCGGTATTCCTTAAATATCCAAGCGTTGCACATGTATTTTGGATATGGAATTCCATTGGAAATGCGCATCATAAACATCTTGCCGCACCGGAACAGACAGCATATTAAAAATGTGACTATAACCTTGGCTTCGAAGTGACTATAAGCGGAACAGCCTCCACAACCCATCACCCACTCTATCGTCCGTTTCTTCCATCCCTTTCCCAAGGCTCTCCTTCGAAACCACACCAAGCCCACAGCCTCCGGAAATGCAAGAGCACCCATCAGTACGGACCAACAGAAGTCTCTTTAAATTATTTTTGAAAAATATATATTGTTATTGAACGAATATGGAATATTTTGATTACAATTTTTTTTTAAATTTTAATTTAAAAAAGTAAAAGAAAAAAAATTGGAAAGAAAGTTTTAACTGTTAAAAAAACGAAAAGTGCATTACTGTCGACAATAACAACAAACATTGTACAACCGTCTTGATGGCTTGGGGCCTCTTCTCGGTGTTTGTTATTTGTTGTTTTTACTGTACACATGACAATAAATCCGGTGGCGGTCGGTGCATCCCCGGAACAGGAGCAGCATCATGGCCAGCACAAGCCAGGCCTGCACATCCGAACCAACCATGCCCGTCCCAATCCTTCTGCTGAATCCTCCAGCTCCTCGACTCGTCCAGCCCAGTGCTTGTGCAATAGTTTCAAGTGGCCAGGCAACTTTTTCCATTATGAATGGTGCGGTTGCGCTTTTTTCCATCCATTATTTACGAGTTTTGAGTGCAAACTTGTTTCGCCAGCAAACAAGTGGCGGCCAGAGGATTAGAACACTCGCTCGACCGATTTGGTCTTGAGTGGGGGACAAAGGAAGCAGAGTCCTAGCACTAAGTGCTAAAGTTTCAGGCATAAGCCAAAGACAAAGCCACGCCTCATTCGGAAATAACCAAACGGAAATAGTGTGAATGGTAAAGAGATGCATGCAATATGATTCCTGTAGCCATCAAATCAAATTCCTCGATGTACCACAACAGTATACTTCCTTATAAACTAGGCTCTTTATTAATATATGACATGTAGAGTAAGTGCGTCAGAACTAATTTCAATTTTTTTTAGATTAAACTTTTAAAAAGATTTGCAAAAAAAATTTTCTAGGAGACCAAGCCAATTTTTTTTAGTGCACGATCGATTTTTTTATTCAGTTTTGGAGTTTTGCAGTTTTTGCAGTATTCAGTTTTGCTTATTTTTGGAGTTAAATTTTGATAAAAAGTTTCCATAATATCTAACTAAGGCCGATGCATTTAGTGTGCATAATTTTCGAAATCACTTGAGTATTTTTCGAAACATAGTCAAAAGTTTTGCCAACTTGTTTCACGCATTTTCTGGCTGCACCGCTTCCATCGCCGCACAGAAACCAAGCGCCCACTATCAGACGTTAGGCCGTCGCAATCTGCCGCCATATACAAGTTCTCTCGTGCGAAGAGAGAATGTTCTGCATTCGCTGACATTGATAAATGATTTTCCTCCCGAAAACTTTGGCTTGAGAAAACCCAAAACAAGCAATGGTAGGTTGAGAGTTAGTGATTGTTGGGTTGAGAAGTGCATTCATGGCAAGAAAATTGTTGTTGCTCACTAAACCGTAAACCAAAAACTCTGAAAATTCGCCTGCTGGAATTATCGCAGCTCCGCATCCTCAGTGAGTCAGTGACAAGAGCAAAGCCAAAGAAATCATAAATACATATAGTCTGTACTGTAAGTGGTATACACAGTAGAACATATAAACGTTATTTATATGTGTGTAGACATGGCCTAGCTATGGTGCTTGTGTCAAATTTAATTATCCTAGCCAGCCAAAAGAAGTGGCCGGGCCAAGAAATTTCATTCACTTAAAACTCTGGTACGAACTTCTTCCAGGCGAATGCAAATGAAAAACCACAACGCATGCTCAAGCCGAGTTTTCAGTTTTGAGTTTTCAGTTTTGCGCAATCCGCAAGCCCCCCAGACTCCAAGGCTTCAGTTTAACATGTAATTAGAGTCCGATGAATGCGCGTGGTTGCCAAAAATGCTGTGGCCGTGGGTGCTTTGAAGTATGTAATGTAGCACTGGACTATATGTAAGCACTGGAATATAGACGTACAAATATACGTATATATTCAAGTAACATTTTGAGGAACTCTTGCAGTGTCTCAGCCATCTGGCTGCTCCTAAAAGTTCAAGTTTGCTGCTTGTCTGGCGCTCGAGTCCCACTTCCTGGCTGCCTGCGCTGCCTGCCTGTGTGTAAATTGGACGAATGTGGCATTATGTCGATGTGTTGACATCCAAAGTGCACAAGCATCTACCAAAAAGTAAGAAAACTGCTCGAACTTTTTCCAAGTTGGGCAAGAGCAGCCGTTGGATAGTGTGGTCAGAAAGGAAACAAAGTTGTATAGTTACTTGTGTTAGTTTTAAATTCTGTTGCATAGTTGCACTCAAAATGGGATAAAATTTTTGAAGGCGCAAGTGGGGAATTTAATTAGCTTAAATAGATTCATGGAGAATCTCTGAAATAATGTTGTGAATACATCATGTGAAGTTATATTTATGAAGTTTTATTATATTTTAAATGCAAAAAAATGGTAAAAATGTAGAAAAATGGGTAGAAAATAAATGCGCCAAATGAGACAAAAATGTAAAGTTCCCATACGTCTGATTTTTCATATTTTATGCCACCTGAAAGTATACTGCTATTAATGATTCAAGACACATAATAAGACATGTTTGATCTAGTGGCTTAATATCTCTAATGTGGTTTATTTTTACAAAGCTGAATATTTAACCGAACTTCATTTAATATGATGAATGCTTTGTATTACGCTAGAAGCTGTTTAATTTTAAAAGAACTCCTCCGTCAAACGTCAAATTTATTATTAATACCAAGCACACTGGCCAGAATACATAAACGCTGGTTAGTTTATGTCCATATTGTATCGGGTTGACTGTGTGGAATAAATTGCTTTTGCAATTTTTGCTCTTTGTTCATAAAGAACCATAAGAAGGGGAAAGTTGAAACGCATTCTGCCCGCTCGTTCGCATTATTAACGCACATAAAACTCGCATATAAAGTGATTTAAATTTATTAAATATAAAACACCGCCGCACCGCGCCATCACCACAGCAGCGCCAAAGATGTGAGCGCATAACAATTGCAATAAAATTTAACGTGCATCGATAAAAAGAATATCAAATCGAATAAAAGCAACAACAAGCGCCAACGATCCGCTCCGCCGAAGAAGAGGACTTCATTACTTGTTTGAATGAATGGAAATGCAGAAAACAAAAAAGAATCATTCATATGTATGTGGGGAAAACAAAAAGCGAATATAATGGAAAAACCACTCACAATGGGCTCGACGGATACCAGAACCCATCTGAATGAACGTGCCTGGGCCTTATAAATTGTTGAAAAAATGAATGAGCCGAGGCATCGACAAAGGCGGGCGTTAAATGTTTTATATTTAAGAGCTCGCCACACAGCCCACACACGAGTGACTGACTATAACAATTTTTCTACTCATGTATGAAGCGCTCACTCCGCCCGCCTTGTCATGAATAATTATGATTTTCAATTTAAAGAACATTTTCCTGCAGCACAGGTCTTAATTGCTTTTGCTTTCGAATCGATACAGAAATTGACTTATTGACCAACTCCACGCCCAATTCAATTTCAATTGTGCATAAAAGTAAGACTTTTCTGGGGGAATAGCTAATTTAATTTTAGATGAGTTACTCTCGTATGCAAAAAATTCGAAAAGCAAATCAAAACGTATTCCACCCAATCATTTTGGCTTGCTTATTCAATGCATAATTTATGTGACAGGCGGTTATATTATTATACCAAATCAGGGACAAATATTATTGCATTGGAGATACATTCGTGTATGTATGAATATAATTTTAATGCAGCACTGCATGCAAATGAAATGAAAACGTGGCTAATTCTCTTTTTCGCCCCTACACGAAATCAATGGCGGCTGTCAACACGCCACGAGCTCCCTCCCTGGCAGCCCCTCAATAAAAATAATAAATAATAGAAAAATGCGCATAGAAATTGCCATTGAGATGGGGAAATGTGCGTGACACTCGCTCAACTCATGGGCTTTACCGCTTCCCCAAGAGTATCCAAACGGATGAGACCAGGGTGTACCTTTTACATAACACTCCACTAATGAAGTTTGAACTGAAATATTCAAATTCAAACTTCACTTATATTATTATTAGATTATACATTATATTGAAAATTAATTGATAAAAAGTTAAGGTATAGGGGTGGATTGCAGCTATAAGATTGAATTAAAAAATATATTATTTTAAAAGGTACTATTCAGTCGGCTAATTCGTTAATTTACCCCCGAATAAACATTTTAAAACGCGTTCACTGAAACCTTTTGCGTATATTATTGACTGCGACATTTATATGCCACCCAATCAGCCATATGCGCATTTTCACATAATAGACACTTGCGCCCCGGAACACATTCTTATGCATACACATATGTATGTATGTATATATGGAGTGTAAGGTCCTGACAGGGACAGGAATTTCGGCGGTTGGCCTTTTGACAAAAGTGACGGAAGCAGCGAATAAAGCAACGAACATAAAATCCATATGAGGAGAGCAAACAAGGTCGAAGCCTTTAGCTAATTAGCCGGCACATTTTCAATTATATACCGGAATTGCAAACAAAACACAGCATTATAAATTCCAGCGGCTGGACAGTGGGGCATACTAAAGGGGCAGAGAAATCGACTTTATGAGTTGAAAATAATTGAGCGACATAGAGCAAACAACGTTATGTGGGAGATGTTTAATAGCCTGCCGCAAAATAATTACCCAAAAATAATTTACTATGAATTAGATACAAAGGCAAACAAAATAACGAAACTGACAACTTGCGCAATATAAATTAGAATTTGTTGTTTAATTGGAAATTTGATGCGAATTTTTCCCACAACCCACCCTAGTTCCCAACGCAGTACCAATCATTTTCCGTCCTCGGTCCGTAGAGCCAACGAACAAATTGAGCTCTTCTCCACGTATTAAATTTCATCAATGTGCACCTATTATTCCAGAGCAAGCATCATTATTTCTGAAAATAAAATATGGTGCCCGCAGGAGAACTGTTGTTTTGGATTGTTTCTGACTCCATAGACGAAATAAGAGAGATGGGGAATGTGAGAAAGCAGCATTCGGGGCTTTGCTATCAATTAGTTGCTGTTCTGACCGTGCTCATGCCATTCAAGCCATTTTTAGTGCAAGAAAATGAAAAATTCAATTCCTATCTGAGATGGTTCGATTTGATCACAAAACGGAACTTAACGGAAAAGGATCTCAGCATCACCCCCTCCCCATTTTGGCACCAAAATCCATAGAAAAATAGAACGTCCCTTCTCCTATCATTAAGCCACAAATCCAAAAAACGTTTCTATATAAAAATCAAAATATTTAATAAATAAATATTTCATGTTTTCATTGAAGTGGGCACAACGATTTTACCAAGGATCAACATCAATTTAATTAAACCGCAAAGAATTCACTCGTATGCTAAAATGGACAACTGGCAAAAAGCAAAGCAAAAACAAATGTTGCTGCCGATAAAATTCCTTACTTGCATAAAATATTATATTCATAAAATTTTAATATTGCCATTTGCGTTAATTAAACCATGAGCAATTCCAATAACAAGAGCCACACAAACCCAGTCGATTGAAAATGCAGACTCGGCTTCAGGTTCAGGCTAGTCCCAAGAGCTCCCGACGTCCGAGGTAAGCTCCCAAAATAAACAATGTAAATATAGACGTCAATAAGAGATATTTCGCATTTTCGAAATAAAATATTTTTACAAAATTATGTGCGTCCGTCGCACAGCTCCACAGACGGAGGCAAATTTAATAACAGCAAAGAGCTTTCCTACACATTCAAAATATTTTGACAAGTTTTTCAATAATGCAATAAAGTTGCCAGCGCTCCCCCAAGGCGGTGGCAGCACCGTCCAAGGACACTCTTGATGAAATGAAAATATTGCCCACAATTTGTTAGGGCCTGGACTGTTCCGAGGACGTGTCGGCCCTGGTCTTGACTTGGCCATTTGCGGCTACTTGTTTATCTTCCCTGCACCGTGGTGCGCAGCCCCCGTTTTTCCCCAAGCCAAGAACAAGGGAGATTTTTCAATAGACCAAGACGACGGACGGTCAACGAATAAACAAATAATAAAAAATACAGAAAGAACAACACCGGACGCAGAAGTGAGCGCGGAAATCGCGACCCTGGCAACGACCTAGGGGCCACTCATTTGTAAAACGAACAAGGACTGATGGTAAGGAGGGTATGAGAGGGTCAGAAAGGAAAGAAAACCGAGCCCCGGGGCCCATGGCATTCATCTTGCTGCTTCGCTACTAAGACATATTGCCCCCGCCGAAGGCACCGACAGTCAAATCTCGCTGCCATTGACCAAAACAAATTAAAGACCCACTTTAAGGCACAACCTACAAATCAAGTTGGGCAAACCAGAAGTGAAGCAGAGCCGGTCAAGTCCTGTCCTGTCTAACAAATTCCAACTGACAACAGACAACACATACCAAGAAAGGACAATTTTTACAGGATTACCTGACCGGCATACATAATGAGGTGAGGTCCGAGTCGGGCCAATCGAATTCTAACCTGTCGTCCGAAAACGATTTGGACACAATACTCAAATCGGACATCAGAGGGCAAGGACCAGCACCCAATATATGCCAAGATGCTAGCGATGTTAACAATTCAGTTTTCGATGAAAACAATTCAGTTTTCAGCTCTCTCTACTAAAATACATCTAAGGGAAAAATAGAAAGTCTTCAAAATAAAGGTTATTAAAATAATGTAATTTCAAAATTTTAATTTATTTTAGACCTATTACATTTTGAAAAATTTCTCGTGTTAAAAACATTACCTCACTAGATCCAATTAATTCTTTATAAATTTAACCTCGAAAGTTTTCGGATAAACTCATTTCGGAAAGCAATAAAAAACGCCAAAAGGTGTGCTATAAAATTTCTCCCTGCCTAAAGCTGAAAAATTTCGAGGATCTTGCGCAATTTCCTGACGTGAGACCTGAGAGCCCGGCTGGCCAGCAATGAAATCGATTAAGTCGTCTATGTCGATATACAGGACACACCCACCGCCCCGAACATATTAGTGTGAATGTCCTCAAATATTTTGAAGCAGCAACTCATTAAAAAGCATTAAACGCCAGGAACGGAAGTCATTGAGGCTATCAGGCGGAGACACGCTTCCGTTTCTCTACTTGAACTGTTTCATCTCCTTGCTTCTCCGGTGTTTTCAGTTGCCTCGGTCGTCCTCTTCTTCCGGCACAGATTTACGGGACTAAAAGTGCGTAAAGAAAAAGGCACGGCTGGAGTGGCTACAGGAATGGGAAAGGGAAAACAGTCCGCCCGAGCAGAGATTGTCACCGGGCCAATTGTGCGCAGCAGGAGCGAGGAACTTCAAATGATTTATCGCCCGATAGTTGAGTTCAAAAGCGAAACGCAAAGAGACAGAAGGCCAGGATTTGCCCGCACAAATATTTATTTATAAAATTGTTATCCCAACCTGGCGCCACCCATCCAGGCCGCCCCACCTCTTCCTTGCTGCCTTAGCTTCTGTTTCAGCTTGGCCCCTGCCGAGTTCTTCGAGCTCTGTCCCTTCGATTGGGGAGCTGGCTGAGCCGCGTGCCCTGCTCATTGCCAGGCATTCGCTCATTTTCAAATCGGATTTTATCAACTGAATGCCATTCTTGTGCAAATATCTTATCTCGCTGCCGCACAGGATAATCGCAACGTTTCCCCTTCCCGGTTTCCCGTACACATCCATGGCTCTTGTTCATCTGCTCCTTCTGGCTTTGGCCGGACCTCAGTCCCGGCTTTGGATCCCGCTTTTGTATGGCTTTGGAATTATTTCGAAAGCGGAAATTGATTTTCCTTTCTTATTGTGTACGCTTTTTCGTGTTTCGAGTCTCTGTTGCTTTGCTTAATCTTAGCATTGCTTTGCTTTGCTTTGCTGATTTCCCTTGACTCTGCGACAATGGCCGCTTTCCATAAAAATAATTTGGGCAGGGGAAGGCAGCATCTTCCGCCGTAAATGAAAACTCACTTTCGTTTTCCAGCCTCGCCCACTGATTTGTTTCTTTTACGCTGAAAATGCGACTAAACTTTAGGGCTTATCCTGGTATAAACGAAAAAAAAAAAACATATTTTCGTGAATTTTTTTTAAAGATACTGCAATATTTTTACAATTTATTGAATATTAATACATCATGTTCGAACTACAATCTGTAAAATGTTGCAAGAAAATTTTACAAAACAAGAAAGGAAAGCTATAGTTGATATACCCTTGCACTATCGTATATAGTTGACCGATCCTTATGAGAATTTCACCATCAAATCATTGTTTTATTAAAAAAGTTAGAAACAGTCTTAAGCATCTTTAAAAATAGAAAGGTAACGCCATTTCCGCAACGTTTGGCCGATCCTAATGAAATTTGGCAGATCGGATTATATAGCCCAAAATGGAAAGTCCCACAGAAAGTCCAAACTATCAAGCTTAAAAAACAACACAGTTTTGCCGATGCCGATTGTTCAGTTACATGGCAGCTATAGGATATAGAAATTTTTAGAGAAGATATTTTGGTCAAAAATAACATTTGCGAAAAGTCCCGACCCCTAACTTAAAAACAGTAAAGTTATGGCATTTTGGATCAATCAGTTATATGGAATCTATAGGATATAGTCAACCGATCCCGGCCGTTCCGACTTATAAACTGCCTGCAAACAAAAGAAGGATGTGTGGAAAGTTTCAACTTGATAGCTTTAAATCTGAGACACTAGTTTGCATAGAAACGGACAAACAGACGGACGCACAGTCGGACATGTTTATATCGACTCAGGAGGTGATCATGATCATGAATATATATGTACTTTATAGAGTCTGAGCTGTAGCTTCGCACACTTTTCACAAAATTATGTAAAATACGATTTAATTATGTATAATAAGATTTAGGCGTTCTTAAATCAATAACGGAATTTGGAATTGAAGAGCAATTTTTAGTATTCATATAAAGTATCTTTCATTCATGCGTTCGCACTTGGTTTAGGTACGATTTTAGTGGTTCCCTGCTGGGGAAACCGTTTCTAGGTCAGGCTAACAGCGGTTTTGCCCCGACCTGACCTCGGCCATTCATTTTCGCCGATGGCGCACGGCCTAGTCTGACGTCCTGGAGCAGCCACTATCCAGTATTCTATTTCGCGCGTCTTTGACATTATGAATGATCAGCATAAATTTCCCTGAGCGCCCGCCCTCCAAGGCCCAGCTGCAGATTCAGCTGCGGGGCAAAAAAATAAAAAAAAATCGTACGTAGGGGAATGGAAAGATAACTAGCGAACAAAGTGAAGGAAGGCTCACAAATTCATTTCATTTCATTTCCTTTGTACGTGAGCAAAATTTTTTATGCAATTCTGCGTAATAATTCTCATAGCTGTCGCCTTTTTCACGCATGAATATTCAAGTACCGCGATGGAGGGAACCTGAGTGGGAGTCCGGCTAATGAGAGTTTCTAAGGAATTTCAAGATGCCCCAAGTCCCGGCCATGGAATTGGTTCATTCAGTGGCGGATTCAAACTGAAAACTAAAAGCCGAAAATGCCAGAAACTTGCACAATGAAGACCAAATGAGGAGCGCACAGAATGAAAATGGAATCTAAATTCAGTTTACATAATACAGCTCATAAAATATTTTTCGCACATCCATTGGCCTTTTGGCCCAAAACTAGGCCACACTCCAGTGCTCCTCAAACAAGATTCGGGCATAAACAATATACATACATACTAAGACGACAAAGGAGCCAACGACGAACTGAAAATAAGTTGAAACTTGAACATTTACATATGAAACGAAAACCACCCACGCGACACGAGCAGACACACTCACACAGTCGCACGCAGGGAAAAAATGTGGTAAATTGCTGGCGGGGGAAGGATTTGGTTTTGGATGGGGTCGGAGATTTGGGCTGGAGTTTCGGTTTGAGACTAAACAGCACTAAATTAATTCTGCACAATTTGCATTAAAATATGCAAATAAAAAACTGAAGGAAAGTGAAGGGGCCAGGAGTCAAAAGAAAACCAAACGTTTTGCGACCCACCAACTATAGAAGAGGTCCTTCCGTCAGACAATACACGTGTATATATTACATTTTGTATATGTGTGCTAAGGGAAACAGTCTCAGAAGAAAGCGTTAAGCATATGTGTGATCCAAAGGCTGCGGACAACGAAGAGCACCAGGGTGGGGCAGTTTTCCTTTTAAATGCGGTGTTATGGCTTTAATGGTCCCAAGCCCCCGAGGCATGTGGGCCTGCTGCAGTTCGGCTATCGGTTTTTGGGTGCTAAAAGTGTTTCGATTATGAAAGTACCGCCTCCTATGCGGCGAGTGCGGTGCAGCAGGATGTATCAAAGGACCGGGAAAAGTGGCAGCCACATGTCTGACTAGCTCCTCGAAATATTACACCCGGAGAAGCTCGCTGCCAATTTGATTGTTCTTGGAGATGCGCGTGCCTCAGTGCTGCCTCCAAGAAAGCGGGCTCCAAGGACCTAAAGAAACACCGAAACGAGAAACTGGATATTGCGATGGCGACGGCATCCAATGAAGCATGAAACTTTAGCACACTTGCAACAGTTTCCCGCTGTACGCCGTTCTTTTCCGAGTTTTGTTAGAGTTTTTTCTGTTTCTTGAAAATATGTTAGCTGCGACTTTGGTAATCTGCAGTGGGTGCTTCATTTCCGTGTGTATGTATACGGATATACAGGCGAATATCTGTGCAGTGGTATCTATATAGAGTATCTATGGAGAGCAAAAACGATACCGGGAGGAAATGCGTGCACAGTGAAGTGGCAGCGGAAACAAAGTGACTATTGCTTAAAAGTGGTTCAAAAACTGGCTGCTTAGACAGTTTAAAGCACAAAACTCGATTTTTCTAAATATTAGCCTCCGATAAGCCCTTCCTGTGAACCTAACCGTTGGCAACAATACCTCTAAGCCCTCGAATCTCGGCGCAATACAATAAAACGCATACTTCATTCAGGAACCGGACCGCATGGTTCATATAACAAATACCTCTAGTGCTTCTAGCTATCTACAATTTTAATTACAGTTCCGTTCGCATGTACGTATGTGTGTCTGGATGTCTGGGCGTACGTCCCCTGGATTCTCCGGGCTCAGGGCACGTTTGTGGCATTCACAGGGGACTCCATGATTAATTTGTGCACGAACATGTCAATACACACACTGCTGGCTGGGCAAGGGCATTACCTTATTGCCACTCTTGCCAACCAGCGCTGCAGTATTTCATCTCTGGGCAGGGATGCCGTACTACCCAACCGAGCCCCCATCTCCTCCATGACCCGCCCCCAAATAGTTGGGTTTGTGTGCAAGTTGCAAAGCCACAAGCCAAACGGGTATTATTGCTAACCCGCTGCACTCCGATCCCGGCTCAAGTGCATGTATTTTTCTATTCCGATGTGAGTTTGTTGTGTGTTTTGCAATCGATTTTTAATAAAAACTGCAAACGAAGTCTGTAAGCATATTGTTTGGCTATAAAATTAAAAACCAACAAGCTCCTCCCTGGGTATCGAATGGCGAGTTTCGCGAAAGTTCGTTCAAAAGATGCGTTTTTGCACTGCCAAAAATTTTAAAATATTTGTTTCTTTACAAACGAAAATATATTTTATTTGAACTGTGTTTTTGGTGCCTGGAAATTTAGGATACCGGAAATTATAATAAAATATTTGTGTATGAAATAATAATAAAACAAATGTTTTTAAAACTTCATTTGAAACAAAAATATGTATTTGTTTATTTTAGACGCTGTCAATTTTTGTACTGTATCGATTTGGGGGAAAGGCATTTGTGTTACAGTTACGTTTCCCAGCAGTTGATTTTCAGATTTCCATTTGCGATTGCCCGCTTTTCGCCATCCGATTCGCTGTTATTCTTCCGGAGCTAAACAATTTTCACAAATGAACGGATTTTTTCATTGTTCTCGCTTTCCTGTCCCGTACCTGCTCCTGGCCGCTCCAGCACTTGGCAAATAAAAACGCGATTTAAGTTAATTACCGGCGAGCACAGAGACGATGATGGAAACACGTCGCCTGCACTGCTCCCTATCCACTCCGCAGTGCAGATCCTAACGGAGACTGAGCAATAAAGAACTCCTGGAATTCAACAATTTTTAAGAGGAAAAAATCACAACAAAAGTGACGAGACCGGCAATTGGCTGTCTTATGGGGCTTTGTGGCATTTGCATGTCCTGAATAGGAAATGTAAATGCAAGCAAAAACAGGACAACAAAATTAACAAAATTCGACTGCAGTCCATGTCCCATTCTGTGGCTCAAATCTGGCATTTGCATAATTTTAATTTTTGTGATGCTCGCCTGGCCCAACGCTCTCTCTTAATTGTTTCTCGTTAAAAGCAGTTTATAAAAACAGAACATATTTAATGCGCGCAATTACTTTGCATACGTTACGACCGTAAGCGGTCACAGACACGGCCGGTCTAACAGAGTAGCCTGGTGTATCCTGGGGAAAGCTTCGCGCCTAAAACACTTCACGCAGATTTGTGGAGTTCAAGTGTGCGTCGGCTCTTTTATGCCCACGGAGCTCCTTGTCCGGTTCTTTACATAATAAAAGCGTAAACACGTTTTCACCATAGGCTAGCCGGACTCAGGACGCCGGACTCCGGCCCATTATAATGGCGCCACGGCAAAGAACCAAACCGTAGACGAAGCTGCCGCTTACGCGTGCCTGGGGAGAATAAAATTGGCTTTTCTTTGGGGCAGTTTTATGAATTGCTTCAATGCTCATTTACCGGTCGGCCTAATGGGTGCATTGCCGTATTGCCGTAATATCCACCCACACACTGGCTAGTAATGTTTTTTTGTTTTTATTTTGCGGTAAGAGATCTATAAAGTGCTCACGTTTTGGAGCTATTATAGCCGAGTACCCAGCATGCTTATTTTTGCGCTTGGCTTCTTGAGGCAGCAAATTGGTGCTGCGATTGGACTTTTAAACACGTATTTAATAAAGATAATCCACGTACCTTGAATCATGAATAGCCTCATACTAAAAATACAAAACATTTTTTTACAAATTACGTATTATGAATATTATTACCCCGAGTTTATAGAGAAATATGATTTTGAGATGTTTTGAGAAACTCTTTTGAAAATTTTTGTATGCAAAAGTATTTTGATGGTTAAATTGTATTTGAAAAACCAATTTCAGGGACTGAAAATAATAAATGAGGTTTAAACTTTATTAGAAAAACTATTATTTTCAATTTGTATTACACAAATTAGATTATTTAACGAATCCATTTGAAATAGCAAACGAAACATTCATTTGTTTTCTTTGACCGTATTAAAACACCGAATAAAAAGTAAAGCCAAGGATAGCCTCCTTTTCGTATTTGTGAGAACAAGGTAGTTGCTTAAGCTTGACATTACTGACCATGGGAAACAGTGCGAGATAAGTGCAAAGAACAACTCTGTGATTACTATATCAAGCACATTCAAATGGTGCAAAGAGTTTGTCCAAAAAAAATTTTATTAATACAATGAAACATAAGAAAAATAATAACAATGACCCAATATACTGCAGTTAAATTTTTTTAAAATTAAATCTTGATTATTATTCTACCACTCCAATACCTAAAATGCATCCATTAGTGGAATTTTCAAGGCCGTGTAAGCCTGAATTTCAGATTCAGCTGATTCTCTTTTTGTATTTTTACTGTATGGAGGAGCGTCGAATTTTGGATCTTCGGTACCGTTCTTCTCTGTCCTGTATGCTTTCATGAAATCAAAAATCATTGCATAATTTAAAAATTTGTTCTTTTATTTCAATACTGTTTAGTAAAAGATTCTTTGTTGGGGGAAATATAAACAAGGCCATATTTGCAAAATCTGTGATATGCTGTGATTATTGATTTATATAAAAAAAAAAAAATTAAAATATTTACAGTCGTATTTACAGTTACGTCGTATATAGTTGTCCGATCCTTATGAGAATTTCGCCGCCAAATAAGTTTTTTAAATAAAAATGTTGAATATTAGTCCCAAGAATCTTTAAAAATAGCAAGGTTGTGCCATTTCCGATCGTTCAGTTATATGGCAGCTGTGGGACATAGTTCGAATCTTTTTGTTTTGTTTCTGTATGTGGACATTTCTTCGTGCACACACACCCCGCCAAACTTTGAATAACTCACAACAAACACTTTAATCACTTGCTAGTTTGATCGAAACTTCATAAATTCGAAAGGCTTCCTTTTCTTTTCCATCCACAACCAATTCATGCATCCTGCCTGCCAGCCAACCAAAAAGCCAGGCGGCAGGCTCCTAATATTTCAAAAACTTTGGCAAGCGTCACTCATTAACGCCCTAGTCGCTCCACTCGCAAATCAATTATCTGATGTGCCAAAAAAGTTGAGGAAGTATCAAAAACTCGATGATTTACTTGTTCAACAACATAGAGCCCCAAGGGCTTGACTTAGCAGAGCCCTCGCCTTGCCTTTGCCGTTTCCAACAAAAAGTACTCGAAGTTGGCCGAACAAAACAATAAACTGGGTTACGAATGCCAGACTCGACCGACACGATTTCAATTTGCTTAGTTGATAAATGCCAAAAATTAATTCAGCCAGTACACAAATGCCTCGCTTTTTATCTGAGGAAGTTAGTGTGCGTAAATATGCATGTGAGCAACTAGAAATATATATATGTATATATTTTTACTTTTTTACCGAGGCTCCGCCAGCTCCTCCCTCCACGTAAGTATGTGCGGCAGTAGGGCGTTTATGTAAAAGAAAGTTGGCTTTCTTCTGGCTGTGTCAGGCACAAAGTTGCACTGGCCCCTCGCCCAGCTCGCAACTCCCACCTCCTTCAAAAATGTACTAAATAGTTTCTCACGTGACTTTTGCCCATAAAAAATGGCTTTATTGCTGCACACGTATTCATTAATGGCAGCAATGAACTCACATATGAACTCGAAGGCAGTGCGAGTCTACTTGAGGATTGCTCCTTGCCTGCACCACCCACTAGCGCAGCACTCCACCACCCCTGCCACCACCTGCGATCTCCTCCCACCACTTGTTGTTGCTAGTTTGCCGGCTGCATACAAAAATGGTTGCAAGTCGTCTGCACAGGAAGTGCATATTAATTGTGAAAATTTGTACGGATATTTCTTCGAAAAATAGCTGCCCTCCTTTTTGTTCCTGCCAAATAAATTGTTGGCTTTCAACCGGCTAAGCCATGGTCGGGCTTTGGAAATATGGCATTCACTTAAATTCTCAGAAAGTGGCCTGCGAAGCGAGCTTGGAAAATGTGCCTCCTGGCCTCAAAAATGCTCCGCCGACTAGCGAAAGGCCCCGCCCACAAATTCATGTAACTATGGCTGATAGTTCTGGAAGGATTATTACTATGAAGCATAAAATAGGTTTAATACGGCTTTATCAGGTGAAGACTTAAATTCCAATACGCTTCATAAGATATTTTATCCTACAGTCATTTAAATTTAATTACCAACACCCAAAAATAAGCGTAATATTTTAAAAAATTTAAAGCTACGAAGAGTCCAGCTAATTCAGTAACACAGATCATAAATATATATATTTTTTTGCCAACTTGCAAAGCCCACGCAGCTCTAAGCTATGAAAATCGAAAAAATAAATATTAAATCTGTTATTAATTTGAATTAAATCGGCGTTGCATGCACTTATTCGAATATGGTATCCATGGTTAAATAAATAAATACCATTAATGAGCAAGACTCTGAATACAAGTAAAAAACACCACATTTTTCATTGCTTTCTGGGAATTCGAGTGAGGGACGATTTTACCATTCTTGCCGGATTCAGTATTCAATTATACGAATATTTCCAATAATGAAGGCAGCATCCTTCCCTGTCATTCGCCTGTAATTACGTAATAAGGTAGAGCGTGTTTTTAAGCCGCTTACAGTTAACATCCATAGTGGAAATAAAGGTGGAGTGGGAGAAGGGGAAGAGTCCTGGCCGTGTACAATAACATGTTATTGCACTTTTCTTTTTTAAACGAATTCCGTAAGCTCCACTGAGGGATGCAGGACAACGGCAAGACAATACGAGGAATTTGCGGTTGTTTCATCTCACGATGCACACACAGCCACGCACGAACAACATATTCTGGCAGCATGTCCTTCGCCTTGACAGGCGTGGGGGTGTGCGACCAGAAATGCATTTTCAAACCACAAAAATAATTAAAAACTTCACGCCCTGCCCCGAGCATTTAATCCTGTCAGCCAGCCTGCCAGGCGTCCAGGCTACCAGACTACGAACCAGGACATTGTCGTGTCGAGGTCAACCGATAAAAATCAAAGGAGCCGACGTCTCGGCCTTTAAATGCCGCAGAGGTTAATGAAATTGTCTCGCCAGTTCTGACGAATGCCTCGATTCCCCAGGACACACACAAGACCATAAAGCCTTTGCAAAAACCAAACGATGCAGACTCTCCATGGGCCGAGTCCTTTTGCGGCTTTTCCTTTATTGTTTGGTTACTCATTTTTTCCGGAGTCTGTGTCTGCCTTCACCCTTCACTGCCTTGCAAAGTGCAAAAGCCAAAAAGGTTTACGCATCATCGCGCAGGAACAGGTAAAGAAAAAAAAGCCCAAAGTAAGTTTCGTCATGTGGCGCAGTGGCGATCTTAGGAGCAACACGATAAAAGTCCATTAGTCCATTAAAAATTTAGTTTTGCTTATTTAAGCTTCACGTAATATGGTAGGAATTGGTGTAAAACCTCCTGTTACTTGATATACAGTTTAGTTCCACGTTCAGTTACAGTTCCATGTTCAGTTCAAAGCAAATCAAAGATCATCTCTCGGCCACTGCATAATTATTTGCTAATTGGCGCATATAGCGACATTTAATTTCCATTTTGACCAGCCACAAAAAGAAAATAAATCTGGCACCGCAACAAAATGGGTTAAGGCCCAAGGCCAGATCAGACCCGTCTTTAACGAAGGCCTGGCCCCGGCCGGCGAAAGTTTTCCTCCTAGGCCCGTAAAAAACATTTGCGCCATGTCAACAAATTTGCGCGCTTATTAGATTTTCGTGGTTGCACACAATTTCGCCAACTAAGACCGCCGTAGCGAGATAAAATGCAGCCTGTGAAATATGAACAAAATAAGCAAATCGAGAAGGAGATGGAGAAGCCAAAAAATGGAAAAGAACTTTTCGCAAACGGAAGTGCACGCTACGTTTTTCTGCCGGCGGAGACTATAGGTCCGAGTTCTCCCTGGATTTCCGGGGCTGCGGTTGACCAGCGGACCACGCCCATCCGAGACGGGAGTCGGCTGTGATTGCCACGCCCATTTGCGCGACGGTCACGGTCGCCGGATCTGCTAATGAGTTTTGTTGTCAGTTCTTGCTGCCCAAGCGAAAATCGGGCAGTGGTTTGGGGATCATTTGGCAGGTCCTACTCCGGCTTTGGAGCAGGCCCTAAAGGCCCACTCTTCGCTCCAGTTGAATCTATGCAGCGAGGACTCTACCCGAATGTATGTGTGCGGTAAGTTAATATTTGCTGCATAAATTTCAGTGCGTTGGAATTTACTGCGCTTCGTTTCGCTCTTTTCGGCTTTCCTCGTCCTTTGGCTAGTTGCTGTAGTTTTTGTACGGAAATTATGAAAATGCAGACTCCAAACACCACTCACCGCAGAGTCGTGCGGGATCAGAGAGCTGAGCAGGGCCCCGGCACGGGCATGTCCCACTCGCAAAATATTAATTACTTTTTGCATTTTAAGCTTGCCACTGGAATTCAAATGAGAAGACTTTAGTTCATTTGTTTCCCTTTTAAATACGTTTAAGGATCCTACGTTTAACAGTTAAGGCTCCAAATCCTCAAAATCGACCAAAACTTTATTTTTACCATGAAGGTAATGGAGCATTCATGGAACAGAGCTCTTTCTCTAGTCTCAACACAACATTATCAGCCAATTCAAAAATGCTGAAATTAACTAGAAGTTATAATTTAGAACCAAAAAAATCGGTCCGACAAACCAAATTTGACCATATTTGCGTCCATTTCTAATAATGGCAATGATTTAACCAAAACCCTGTAGGCCAAACAAAAGAATCGCTTTCCAACTTCCAATATTCAAAAGCAAACATTGAAGTGGCTCGAATGACAAAACGAAAAACGCTCCAAATTATACGGACGTTATGGTAGAATGCCAAAAACAACCACAACCCTCAGACGAGACCATTCTGTGAAGCTGCGTTTACACAACAAACACAAAAAGCGAACACACAAATATGACACTGAATTGTTTTTCATGTCACCTGGACAGAAGGTGGTTGGGCTGCTAAAGGCCGAGCTGTGGTGTAGGATGGATGATGGAGCTGCCAGTTCAAATGCCAGTTGACACATTTTCGCTGCCGATTCGATTTCTCTCTAGGTTTTGTCATGCTAGCTGTCATTTTTATTATGTTAGTGGGTGTCCTGCCCCCCAACAAGTACCACAAGCGCACCTTTACCAGTCATCCATGCATCTACATGCATCCAGCCGCCCATCTACAGTGACCACTTGTATACAATAGCAAACATTCGATTCCGAACAGACTGCCATTGTAAATCTGTATTGTAAATTTGCGACTGATTTTCCACTCCTCCCAAATTGGTAGACCTTGATGAAACCGCCATATAGCCAACCACTTATGAAAACCTCAGTTTTAAGTAAACTTTTTCGGAGAGCCTTAAAAGACTTAAACCAGGCATTAAAACTCCTCCTCCTAAAACGTGGCCTTGGGCGGGGCTCCGACATTTATGAGCCATTTAAGCACATATGCATGTGACTGTGCAAAGTTTCTCGGAAGGCCTGCGGGAAATTAAAGTTTATTTACAAACTAAACATCGGTAGAACCAGAAGGTGGTCATTATTCACTCTGTTCACCATTCGATTGAGAAGTCGTCTTCCCTCTGAAACTCCTTCTCCCAGAGCACCTGAAAGTTTATGTCTCCGCGGCAGAGTCCGAGGGCGCCTTGATCGAATGGTGAAGCTTTATAGAGATACAGGATAGGCAGGATGTGGCCGATGGCCAGCTTTGTGTGTCCGGGCAGGGAGGCGAACATCACATAGACGTAACCTGAGGGAAAAATGGCAAACTTGATCAGGGTGTCCGGAAGTCTGTAAGTCACAAACGGCTGCTTCGTTGGACTATACTGGCTGTGGGCAAAATGGCACTGATGGAGGCGACGCAGATCCAGATGGAATGGCACACAGAAGGTAGCGTTAACCACGTTGAACTTTATGTGGGGTAGGGATGGGCTGTAGCCCGTGTCCTGCAGGAGTTGCACTATGTTGACGAGGCCTCTGCGCGCACTCTCCCTGCTAAAGGCCTGGCAGTATATGTTCCCGTTAGCGTATATCTTCAGGCTGCACACTGGGTGGAAGCGGTTCACGAACAAAGCCAGGTGTCTGTCCGGATCGTACTTGGCGTTGCCTAGAAGGACCTCCAGTTCCATCAAGTTGTACTGGGCTTTTGTGCTCGAAAAGCAAGTAAAAGGTCTGCTTAAAAAATAAAAAGAATATATATATATGTATATTAATTTTAATTTCGTATTTCACTGAAATTCGTGCTCACCGATACAACATATTCAGATGCCTCTCAATATGCGACAGTTTGGATACATCCTGGTATATATTCAGCACGTCGTCTTCTGTTGGAGTCCTGGAATCGGCCAATACAAAAGTACTTCTTCCGGAATCCCTCTCAACTCCCGATACATTCATAATGGACTCCTGGGCATTCGCAGTTCCTATGGATTGTACTCTTTCGTTCTTGAAAATATCTCTTCTGTTAAAGGATGCAATCCCACATTATTACACATCTAACAAGGTGCTTTGAGTCTTGAATTACTACAATCGAAGTAATTCTTTCACAGAAAAAGGTTGAGTGTTTTGAGGAACCTGCTAAACTTTAACCCAAGAGTGACCAGATCTAAATAAAAATGGCCAAATGTCATTTATTAATATTATATTTTTCTGGTACTTTGGTCCCATGGGTTGTCTCAAACTTTCTTGTCAAATTTATTTATCGTTGTTAATTTCACCATATTAACTAAAAGTTATTCATTATTCATTAATAAATTATCTCTAATTATAATTTTAATTTGACGAAGCATGTATTGTAATAGTCATTTGTAATTTGTAATGCAGTAAAGGATCTTTAAAATTTAAAAATACATACAGTGTGCATCTCCTGGTTATACATTTGATAAACATAATTAATAGTGGAAAAAATTATGGTAGTGGAGAGAAATCCTGTTTTTTTATTATATTTTCCATAATATTTAATTTAAATCGCAATTCAAACTGTAAATCAATAACCGTTTTTTCACCACAAAATCTATTTTATTTTTTGTCTATGTACATATGGGTAATTCTCTAATGTCGAACGCGACATTCATACGCATTCCAACTGGAAACAAACAATGTGCCAAGATTGTTTTTTATTTGTACAAAAGTGAATCTAATAGGTCTTGATTAGTTGTATAATTGGTGCAAATATTAATTTTGGAAGACTTTTTGTTTTTAGAATATTCAAAAAAAAACTAGGGCTGTCGCACGCGACAAAAAACAGAAGTCACTTTTTCAAAAACTCATATTTTTGTAGTTGTTTTTGTACTTTTAAAATAATAAAATGCGAATTTGGAGATTCTAAGTTAATTAGGAATTAATTTAGAGCTAAAACAATTAATGTAGGTTTCAAACTTAACAAACAAGGAGAAAAATAATATAATTATATGTAATATATTTATATATTATTTTTTTGATTGTTGTCATTANACGTGTGTGTGCAAAAAATGGGCGTGCCGCCCCTCCGAAGCAACCCAAAACGTACAAAACCCAAAAATATAAAAAAAATATAAAAAAATTCTTCCCGTGTCGCACGCGACTAACTTTAAAATCGTTTATAACCGAATGCTCTACTTATATTTCACTAATTTTTTTTTTTAATACTTTAATACTCCAATTTTATGTTTGGGCCCAAGTTTTGATGCTCATTCGACAAATTTCTTCGACGTACTGATAACAAATGTTATTTTTCAATGTCGCACGCGATAATGAAAGAAACTGATAGTCTAATAAGAAATTCACAGTCATTAGCAATCGCATCGTTTCTTTTACATTAATGTTGTAATCTTTGGTCATAAGCCGATATTACAAATAGTGAATATCAATGCAATTTAACTCTCTTTACGAAAATTATTTAAAACAAGTCATGCCGCTGAAATGCTAAAAACTAATCATTCGCACATTTGAGACTTGGGATTAAAATATTTCGAAATGTGTTATAAGTAAATGTTAAATATTATTAAATTAGTTAAATTTAATAGGTTCCCTATAAAAATGTGTGAAAAAAACATTCTTTTATTGACTTTGAATTTTTTTGTCGCGGTTGTCCTTTTGGGAGAATTACCCATATGTACATTTTAAATTGTCTTTGTTCTTAGTTTTGTAATAATCGGTATTGAAAAACCTATTTATATGGCTTAGACCACTACTCCATGATCTTTTTTATCATATATCCTTGTTGACGAAAAGATTGTCGTGTAAATTATTTTCCTAATCGATATGTTAAAGTGATCGACATTTGCGCACTCTTTTCGTTGAGGTATGCAAGTCAGAACCGCTAGGAAATTACTGAAAGATCGGAAATATATTTTAAAGGAAATTTTACTGATACTGAATTTGTTCAATTGAATCTGTCACGTATATTTCTTTCCCTTATCCCTTTATAAGCATCACATTATTTTGGTCAATTTCATGTTTTACGTACACAACTTAATTGAATTTTTGATTTTAAAAAGTCACTATTCACACCACAATCAGTGCTTGATACAAAAACAAACAAGCAAGCGAAGCCCCGTTGTTTTGTGGCATAACATTTCCATCAGAGAATTTAATTATTTGCGTATTAATTGAAGCTTCAGTTCGCCGCAGAGCGAAGCCATTAACTTTGCAATTAAATTAAAATAATGCATTCCACGCAGCGTTATTCAAAATCCTCTAACAAACGCAGGCGAGCAAGCAAACAATCAAAAATATCATTCAAATTCAAATCGCAGAAATTGCATAATTGAAACCCCATTGAAGTCCATTAATAACTTATGCAGCTTCCTCCCACACAAAGGACGATCAAACACCCACACACTCATAACTCTCAGCCAAGACAAAGGGGAGTGAGAGTGGGTGTTGGGGTGGGTGGTGGGTGGAGTTTGTACTTGACGTTAGCTCATCAAACCCGAAAAACCACTTTGCTCAACTCTTTTCAAAGTGCATACATCATCAGCGCTAAGCCAAAACAAAAAAGCAAATGCAGGGAGCCAAGCTATGACGAGGTGGAAGGGATGTTTGGAGACTGGGTGGGTGGTAATGGTTGCAGGGAGGGTTTCGTGGGGCAGATGAGCGTTGAAAACTTTTGTGCAATGTTGATTTTTCCGCAAGAGTCGTTTTTTGCCATCGCCGGACAGACGGAGACGGCTGAAGGAGACGGTCGATCCCGCGTCGATGGTCCGTGGTTTACAGTCAACGGAAGCAGTGCCGCAAGCACTTTAAAAAACCCGCAGCTCAGCAAAAGTCTTGCAATAATAATAATAATATTGGGGCGCAGGAGGAACAAAACTGGCAAATGGACAAAAAAGCTCGACTCAGGATGCGGTGTCCGCCGAACATAGGTGTTGAGTTGAAGGCGCCAAAAAAGGCAGGCGTTTTTAAATCACATCATCCGCAGGCAGGCCTAATTATGCTATTGAATGTGTATACAATTTTTTGTCAGTGTTTCATTAGTTAAGTTCTGTTTAATCTCGTCAAGAGTTGAGAGAGATTTAAGCATTATGTTTCGTCTAATTGCAAAGCTACATTAATTTTTATTTTAAACCCCCGATGATTATACAAGATAATTATTTTTTCCGATACACATTTAGACGTATTCCACCATTAATGTTGTTTATTTAATAGTGCGGTTGAGAGTCTCCTCACTTGTTGAGTTCTTTAGAAGAGGTATAAACCCTTCTTCTGGCTTTAAAGATCAAATTGTCAAATCGTGTAAATCAATGCCGTGACAGCGGCACTCTCCCTACCCTCTAATGACCCCTGACCGTAGAATTGGGAATATAACGGGGGCCACAAAGGGGAATGGCTGTTTGTATTTCCTCTGGGTTGGGGTGTAATGTATGGGATGGGGACGATGTTGCCTGTTGGCGATGCTGCGTCTGCTGATGATGATGATGACAAACAAAACAATGGAATCAAAGCGGTTAATGGCTTTTGTGTGTAAAATGAATGAATGCGGCAACGTTTCCTGCTTTCATTTGCAGCGTCATTTGCTCCGGCTCCCCGAACCCTCCTCACAGGAGGCGGTCCTGCTCCAAGAACTCAAGTGTTTGGGTGAGGGGTGAGTGGCTCCTACAGTTTTAGCAACGTGTTTGTTTGTATACATTGAAGGGACACTTGAAAAATTGGACATCAGCCCAATATTAGATTAAAAATCAAATTCACAATGTTTGTTATCCTTAGTTAAAGTTCTTATTTTGAGGGAAAACTATCGAGCTGCTTTAAACTCTAAATTTCCAGAACTAAAGCTCAGCATAACATGAAGAATTTCAATTGAAGTGGATACCAAGGAGTATGATAACAGAGTAATCCGGACTTTACCATTTCAAACTATGGAATAACTACCAAGCCTATAACTAAATGTTTCAGTGCATAATCCCATAGGTAGGAGCCATTACAAACGCTAATCGATATTTGGGGAGGTTTCTTTGCCGATGGCCGGTTGGTGGAAGCTGCATGCGCCTGACATCGCCAGCAGTGCAACTCCTCATCCATTATTGGTTTTTTGTTACATCCCTGCCACAAGGACACGGGCTCTGGTCGCTTGGCAAGACATCCACCGAGCAGCTCTTTGTACAACTGATAATTAAATCGAACAAAGGCTGCGATTTGACAGTCCCTGCCAGTTCCGGTCGTATATCAAGTGGCGAATAATCTCCAGCACTCACATAAATTTGTTGCCACTCGAGCTCACACTGAGGATCCAAATCACATACTGTCGTGAATTCAGTAGAACTTTCGGTTTTGCTCCAAATATTTCATGTCTGGCAATTAGTTCCCGTAAACGTTTGTTTACGAATATTCCGATTCTCGAGAATCCGTGTTTATTGTTTATTTTTTTCGTCGAAAGAAAAGAAGCAAGTGAGGCTCAAATACTTAATAAGGGGCTTATTAGTAAATGTTTATTTTCAGTTCAAACTCATTACTGAGAAAGAATAAAGTATAAAAATGCACATGCTCTTGATATTTTAAGTCTATTACTTTATCTACTTTTATCCTAAGTTCATTACGCCAACGAGGTCGTCACCTCGTGGACTTCCGTCCACAGTGATCATTCTCACTAATTACCTTTCTAAAAATGTATGGCCTGGTACGTTCATAATAATCAAGTACTCAGAACTCGAAGTCATGGCAAAATGTTATTTTCATTATTTAAGTGCTTGTTTTTCTGCAGGGGCCGGGCGAAACTCGGGAACAATCCATTCCATGGACAGGCAGCTAATTAGGCGATCAAGGACTGCCTGGGCCATATCAGCCAACGCCTCCGAGCTATACGAGTCATTACTGAAGGAAGTTGTGGCTTAGAAGGGAAGGGGGCTGGCGGCGTAAAATTAATAGCTCTATTATTTGGCTGAGTGTCAACGACCACACTGCAATCGACGCGACTCCATCGGACGTGTTGATTGACAGCCTAATTGAGGTTTCTTGACTTCTTCAATCGGAGCTTGGCCAATGACCGTTTTCTGATTCTACTAATAATAATATTGTTGTTTTAATATCGTACCAACCTCAAAAACAACATCTAGGCGAGTAACAGCTTGTTAAGTTGTTCATTAGGCCAGGGGCTAGGATAAGCCACCACCCCAGACTCACCCATTAAATATTTGAGAGAAGTCTCACTTTAATGCGTTGGTGTGTAGGGCTTCCTTTTGAATTTTTTATTGATTCAACTGTTTAATGTCAATTGCTGTGCAAATAGCAATCAACCAGTGGGCTTAAGCAATTAGGCAATAAATTCCCGACTCCAGACACAGCCATCTTAATTAGCATATATGTACATACACGTTGCTTGAAGCAAGCTGCAATACGTTACATTACGCTAGCCCGTTTCCTTGCCCGTGAGCCCTTAACTTAAATTTTTGGGCAACGCACTCAATGGACGTCCTGCCGAGCCGAATCGGCTATTAAAAAGTCTGAGTGGCCAATAGGCCGAGCTTTTCAAAACTTTCTGGACGCTCCAACTTTCAAAGGGTTGATTGAACTCCTCCCGATCGGTGCTGGGTAGGGGGTGGAAATATACAAAGTCTGATGGGTAAAGTTATCAAACATTCATTTTGTGCCTGGTTCGATGCCCCATTAATGATCGGACGGCTTAAAAAGGGCTTGTGACTTCCGTTTGTGGACCCAATTGTGTGGCATATCAATTTGGAGAAGTTAACTTATTACAGGGCCATAGATTATTTGGTCTGAGCTCTGAGCGCCAAGAGGAGAAAGCTGAAAGTTAAATTTTAATCTCCCCAAAATAGTGTTTTAGAATGATTTCGAGTGCCACTTATGTGCCGACACACTCGCACAAAAAAACCATTTCCACACAGCGCGATTTCCGGTCGGTCTCATTCAAATAGCATGTAAAAACTATATGTGATACTTTTTGGCACTGCATGCCAAAAAGTCGAAGCTTGGAACCGTTCCAGATCCTTTAAAAACTGAAATGGAAATACAAGAATCGGACGGAGCGGAAGCACATAGCGCTGAAATAAAGTGTTGCATACTGTTCGAGGCAACAATAATAAAATATAACATATTTTGCGGCTGCCCAAGGTTTAAGGCAAGCATTATGTTTTTTCCTTAAGGGGTTAGGTGGGTCTGGGAGGCCAAAAAATGGCCTATTTTCAAAAAAAAAATTTTCTATGAAATATTTTTTTGGAACTTTTAGGATTATTAAATATACATATTTAAAGATGAATTTCTGAAATTTTGAGAAAAAAATATTTTACAGTTAGCCATTGAGACGTCATTTGCCATGACTCCTGGCAAAAAAGGTGCTTTCGCGTTGACAGCACAATTCCTAACAGAATCATTTAAAATGAAAAACCAAATAGTTTCCTTTAGTATAGACCTAAAACTAGAAACTGAACAAAGGAAAACAAAATCAAGCAAAAATTGGATTTTTGGGACACCTTTTTGCAAAAAAAATACAAATTTTGGTGAAATTTTTCGAACATTTTTTTTTTTAATAGTTTTAATCAACGAAAATAAAAATCCTTCGTTCAAGTTCTAGATAATCGTATCTCGAAGGCCTGTGCAAAATTTTATCAAGATCGGTTGAGTAGTTTCCGAGAAATCTTGACAACCGATTTCAAAAACACAGTTTTCCGTCCACCTTTTCAGGACTGTACCTCCGAAACTTTTATTGAAACTTTTATTTATTTTATAACCAATCGACTTGAAAATTTGGGAGAATATTCTCAAGATTCTGGAGAATTTTATAAAAAAATAAAAAAAAAACGGTTTTTTTTTGCCGCCAGACCCACCTAACCCCTTAAAGCGGATATATATATTTCTCAGTGGATTTTGTCTAAAATGTAAACTAGATTTGAATTTTGTAACCTTCATATTTTTTTCTAAATATTTTTTTATAATTCTAAAAATTAATTCAATTATACTAAATAAATTTCATCGTATTTGAAATTCTATTTGCATTAATTTCCTAATCAATTAAGCTTATCCAAAATCTTTCATAACTCTAAGAAGTATCGCAGTTTCGGCATGAGCTTTTCTTGGGTTGATTTTCCTCAGCGGGTTGCGACCTCGCTTTCTTTCTGCTATTCATCTCATCTGCCCACTACCGCCCACTCAAGCACCCAACCGACCTATGCCCTGGGTTTCAAAGTAAAAGTTTAATGGCTACAAACAGTACCCCGTCAGACCATCGCCATTTTCTATTTGATATTTTATAACATTACATTTCCCTGGCTTATTACATTTTGGCTTTTAAGCTGTTGACACAACTTGATTTCCGTGCGACCCCGGACTTGTGAGGAGAAGGAGAAAGGAGAGGATGTGTCCTGGTCAGTTCCGGATTTGGCGCCGAGTTCCTGTCCCAACAACGTCCACCCACCTCGTTTTGTTTCAGTTCTCCGGCCACGGCCCGGGCTCTCTTGCCCGTCCTGCTCCCTCAGACAATTTTGACTTTTTACTTCGCTCGGTTTTCACTTTTGGGAAGTTGATATTCTGGTTGGAAGGCTGGATGACTGGCTGGCTGGCTAGGTCGGGGGTGGGGGTGACTTGAGTGACCCAGAAACAAAAGTGTGTCTAATGGGTTTCTGTTATGTTTTTTGACATTTTGGGAATAATGTTTCCGCTTCCGGTTTAAGGTGTGCTGCGTTTGTGTTTTGCTGCAATTTCCGACTCTCCCCGCCGTCGGGGCTGGAAATAAGGTCAGCTTTTAAGCAGATTTAGTTACAAAAAAACGAGGAGAGACGGAAACGAAAGGGAGAGGCAGCACTGAAAAGTGAAGAGTCATGGAAATTTTCCAGTCGAAATCAACATCAAAAGATGTGCCATTCCGATACTGCCAGCTAATTTCAACGCCGTAAACATGACAACCTAATTATTTTTCCTCCTCTCAGCCAGAACCGGAGCCAGCACCCACTCGCCCAGCCAGCAGGTGGTGCAGCTGAGATTAATGGCGGAAGCTCGGCTGCGACATTTGCATACATTTGAAATTGAAAATAAATATTTGCAACGACAAATGTAAAGAACGAACGACTCAGCAGACGGCTAATTGCACTTTGACATTTCAGCGCAATCGGGGCCCGACCTACAGATACTTATTTATCTTCAGGACACACGGGCTCTGGTAAAATCAGTAAGTAATTCGTCAGGACCTTAGAACATTTTGGGCAGAAAGGACAAGTTCCTTCTTACGTGGCGTCCTTTGATTAATTTATATATATTTATATACTCACCGAAGTCTCCCATTTTGGTTCGTTTTATTTTCGACAATCGAAATTAATTGCACCGCTCGAGGAGATACTGTCTCCGTTTTGTCGTCTCAACTTTCTCGCAGGTGCCGGGAAGGGCGGCGCCTGCCCAGGCGCTAAGTTTTCTGACAGTTGTGACTCTTCAAGGAAGACGACACAAAAATGCCATGAGCCATGTCAACAGGGACAAACAAGCCGTAAGCTTAAAATGCAAAAATCAATAAATTCAATTAAAACGGCTATTTAAAGTATCGGAAGGGAATAATGGGATTTAAAGGATGTCATTAGGAACGCTGCGGAAAAGTAAACATTTAAGGACATTGCTTTTGGTGTGGATATCTGTTTAATTTATTTTAAAGTGGGGCTTAAAACGATTACGGTGGTGGGGTTGACCTTTTAAATTGAAAAGAAGATGTAACCATATATAATATAAAACAAGAAAGGAAAGCTAACTTCGGGCGGAGCCGAAGTTGATATACCCTTGCAGTTCAGTCGCAGTCCGCTAGGTGGCGCCACGCATCTTATATTATTAGATATATAGCGGATCGTATATAGTCGGCCGATCCTTATGAAAATTGGCAGATCAGATTGTTGTTCCCAAAATAGAATCTGTACCAAATCCCATCTTTTTAACTTAAAAAACACCAAAGTTATGTCAATTTCGATCGTTCTATGACAGCTATAGGATATAGTCGGCCGATCCTTATGAAATTTTGTGTGTGGAAAGTCTCAACTCTCTAACTTAAAAAACACCAAAGTTATGGCATTTCCGATCAATCAGTTATATGGCAGCTATAGGATATAGTCGACCGATACCGGCCGTTCCGACTTATATACTACCTGCAAGGAAAAGAAGGATGTGTGCAAAGTTTCAGCTCGATAGCTCTAAAACTGAGAGACTAGTTTGCGTAGAAACCGACAGACAGACGGACAGACAGACAGACGGACAGACGGACAGACGGACAGACGGACATGCTTATATCGACTCAGGAGGTGATCCTGATCAAGAATATATATACTTTATAGGGTATAGGAGTGACATCTCTCCTTCACTGCGTTGCACACTTTTGACCAAAATTTTATACCCTCTGCAAGGGTATAAAAATATATCTTCGATTTTGTTAAACAAAAAGGACAAAATGTTTACACCTGAAACTGAAGTTTTCGATTTTTATTCGTGTTTTTTGGATTTTGATGCCAGTTTTTCGGTACAACTTACAAAAATTCTGTCATTTTTGCCATATATCAATGTTGTCTCATTAATTCTGAATAAAACGAGACAAATTTCATCAAAACATAATGAAAATTGGTGAAGTTATAACGTTTTTCCCAAGAAAAGTCAATTCAACCTTGCGTGCGCAACGGAGTCACAGTTTAACTATTGAAAAACACCGAACATTTTGAAATCGGTTGAAAAAATACGCGTTCAGCAATTTTTAAGCGCAAAAAGTACCGAAAAACGGTTTTTTAACCATAAATCAAGATTTTGAGGGTGTTACAATTATTTCAAACATGGTTTCGTGATATACTCGACCCAATAAACAATTCCTACTATGTCCCTTCAAAAGTTCAGAATCACTGTTACACTGTGTAATTTGTATGTACCAAAATTGATACCACATATTTTTTGCGGGGCAGTGGGTGCGCCTCGTTAAGAGGTGTTAATTTAATATAAGATAATTAAGAATCTCTTAAAGATACACGGTAGGTACTTAAATAAATTATCCATAATGTATTCCGAATTGTAAGTCCTTGGAAGCACCAGATTCAAGACTTGGGGATAGGTATTTATTTTTAGTAGACGCCACATCATGATCAAAATTAACCAAAATTAAATAAGTGACTCCGCAAAGTCCTTCGTCCAAATTGGCCTCATCACTTGGCCTCCTGAAAATCACTTTACTGTTTTTGGGGAAATCATTACATTTAAGAGGCGAATTCCGGCAAACTATCATTTTCGTTCCCGACAATGGCAATCAGATGCATCCCCCAGGGCCTCAACCCATTATCATTCTCTACAAATGATGGCTATTCGGGCCCAGTCATTGATATCTATGTATAAACATATTCCATAAAGAGATATGTATGTGCACAACGTGTGTTTATACCCTATACTTGAATTTGCGTGGCCATCATTATCGTTATTAGAGCTCATTAGTAGCGTCATTGGAAAGTAAAAGGAGCACGTGAACATATACCGTAGAGGATGTTGTTGGATGCCCTTGTCTGTGGGTCCTGATAGGTGGGATGTGTGTGACGGTCTGGAAATAACTCAGAGCCCATCTTGGGAGGGCCACGACGAAGAGGTGTTGGCAGCTGAGGAATTGGGCCTCTGCCGATTATTGATTAGGACTAATTTTCAGGAGGCGCTGAAATTGCTCATAAAAGTCAGAATCAAAGAATGGAGGGTAAACCAATTCTTTTCAGTGTTCTTTTCATTGGAAACTACTTTACCTTCACTTTTGAGCTTTTTTGGTCATTGGCTGAAAAAATGCAATTTAATTAAAGCAAAGCCAATTGGAAACAACCGCAAAGAGGGCGAAAACAAAGCTCGGCTGGTCTGGCCCTCGAAGAGCGAATGGCTCAGACGAGAAAACTTAAAACGAGGTTGGGTAAAGCAAATAAAATCGGTTTCCAGTGACAGGGAGACTACAAAGGAAGAAAATTAGTAATGAATAAATAATATTAAATATTTAAATGTTTCTATTACTGTTATATAAGAGTTACAGAAACATATATGTATTTAATACAAAACAGTCAAGTCATACAGAACTATATGTTGAAATTTTAGGTAAAGGTTAGGTATTCTAAAAGGATTTCTAAAATGTAGTAGAACGCACCTTCGTTGTTTTTACAATACAATGAACTTCTTAGTCTTATTCAGATTTTGAAAAACCTTCCAAATATACATATATGAATTCTCTTATTTATGTCTCTGTATCTGGAACACACTTTCCATTGTTGGACACCTTTGTCGACTCCAAACAACGCGAACTTAATTTCTGTGTTGCAGTCTGACCCTTTGGAATCACCGGTATCTGAATCCGAATCGGAGTAGCATTGGCCGTGCGCGGGAAGAGTGCGCGACGGCCGTCTGGGATTCACGTGGGGAAAATGCCCGCCGGAAATCGTCTGCAGTATGCGAGATAACAATTTTCGTGCCATGACCGAGGCGAAGCAGCCCAAACCACCCAGGACCCACAACCACCGGCCCGCCAACCCACCCGGCCACCAACCACACTCATTATTCGTAATGGCGCTGATGGTGATGATGACAACAATGCCACCGCCAGCGACCAGCGCCCAGAATGAAGGGATGGATGATGCTCGGATACGAAATCCGGGAATCCGGGAAAGGGGATTGCATTACAATGGGATTGCCGTATTCTGCATTTCAGAGCCAGAATTCCAGAGCTGTGTGTTCCGATTGCCGGCCATGGGCTATCCAGCATGTCCTCGTAACATTTAATTTCCGTTGACGGGGGCCAGGATATGGGGCCAGGACGAACTGTGCAGAGGGAGTAGCAGGGGGGAGGGGAGACGGGCCACGTAGACACAACATGTCTGCGGCTAATATAAAACGAAGAATGCCATGACAAACGAGTTGAGCCAGAACCGACACGATGACCACGAATCCAACTACAACTTAAACTACAAATACAAATCCAACTACAGGGATGATGATGAGGACAATGATGGCGACATTTGCCCTGCCGAAGCCATTCCATTCTATGGCCTGTGTCCCGCAGCCATCACATTCCCGGCCATTCCGCTCCACTGCGGCAATAATCATTAGGTACGTGCGCCAGGTTTGTTTGCATTCAACAGTTTTGATTGCTGATTGCGCACAGGAACCAAACCGCATAGTCTAACACTCAGAGGGTGCAAGGGCCCAGAATGGGGTTCCATTTAGCAGGATGGGTATCGCCAAAGATTCATTTATTAAGTTAGCCGTTTGGCTCACCTTCATGTTCAAGGCAATAAATCAAAAAGAACTACAAAATTAAGGAAACTAAGTAGTCGTCTATGCTCGGTTAATAACTTAAATACTTAAGTGACATTTTATTTGAAAGTTTATTTTTGTGACAAAAGTTCCATTTTATTTCGACGAAATTAAGTTCCGTAAGTTTCAAACATGAAATTTAACATGGAATTATTTTAAAAATAAATTTAGGTAATAGTATTTAAATACATGAATACAGAAATATGCATCTCAAGTACGCATTCTCCATTATATATATATTTTGGCCATTTGAGCAAATTACATAAAAGTGAGATTGATTTCTTAATTGGATGTTTTATGAAACCAAATTCTACCCTAATAATTAATGATTTAAAATGCCTTTTTGATTAACTTGCACAGAGTCGAACCTTCTATACCTTGAACATTTTAAGAGAAAAATTAAGTAATTAAATCGTCCCTAAGGCGGCCTGCATCTTGGGCACCACCAACAATAACAATAGCCACTGCATCATGTAAAAAAAGGAAAATATGTAAATGTTGTCATAACGAAAATGCCGCAGAAAATGGCCCATCTGGCCGGAGAAGAGTCCTGCCTCAGTCAGGATTAAGTGCTTTGTTCGTCTGTTGGTGTTGCCGCTGCCACTGCCGCTTCGAGAATGAATTTCAGCATATATTTTATGACACTCGACTTTTATATTTATGCCCGGCCACTACATCCGTCTCTATGTCCCTCTGGCTCCTTTGCAGCATGTCGCCATCCCTTTCGACCGGGGACTACGCAGGACTCGTCGGGTGCTCGGCGCTGGCTTTCGTCCTGTACCTAAACACATTTAACGCTGGATTTGTCTACGATGACAGGTGAGAAAAATTTAACCGAATTAAAAATTCCATATGTCAGCACGTTGACGAAGGTAAATGGCCTGCCCGAAGCTCGTCTGGCCGGCTCTGTTGTCTCTCCGGTCTTGGCCAGGAGCTTCGTTTTGTCGCCGACGCCTAATATTCATAAAATAAAAAGGCCACCTAAAACAAAAAGTTTGTTATTAATTGTGCGCCAAGTGCCGCCATTTATTTGATAAAATCGCCTCCATAAATTCCCGGCATGCCTAATTGTAAAACTTGAGGCAGACCAGTTGCTGGCTTATCGCCTGAAAATTGTTGATATTTTATATACTTTACTTATATACAGCTACTTTATATACTCGTATATATGTATGTATGAGTGTGTTTATGGGTTTATAGGGGTGATTCACTGCTATTGTCAGAGGCAGACGACGGCGGATGACTTTGGAGCAAATTAAAAAACAAAATGTTGATTTATGTCCCTGGGCTGGGGACTTCTGTAACTCTCTCTCTCTCTCCCTTTCCACCTCTTCGCTCCTTCTCTTTCACCTGAGCGCATTGAAATGCTGCAAACGCAAACGAAATTACCCATAAATATCAAAAGTCATGTACAATGGACAGGAATTTCCCCAAGGACTCGGCCACAGTTCGTAGTCCTTTCACACACACTCGCACAATAGTCAAGCTCTAGCCAGAAGTCAACCCGGTGAGTTTTCTGACCGTTCCGGCAAACAAGTGACTCCTGCTGCTGCCTTAGCTTCTGATCCTGTTCCCGGTTCAACTACAATGCTAGCGAACAATTGTCGAGGCTCTAAGGATGGGGGATTGCTGGAAGTGGGAGGAGCTGGGGCCCGACCAAGTTATGCACAAAGTGCTCAGCTCAAAGCATTCGCTGTTGCTCGTTATTTTGTGCTGTCCAGAAAACAAGCGCAAAACTTACCAACCACTCACACACACAAGCACACCCACACACACGGACAAATAATAAACGCAACTTATGTAACTCAGCTTCCCCTTGGGCAACAAAAAGTTGTATTCGAGTTTATGTTTTTGCTCAGGCGGAAGCTCCTGCGGTCACTTTCACGCATTTCCCCAACACTAGTTGTTCCAGGACCCGATACCTGCACTGAGGAAAGTATCCAAAGGCCATTTGGACCAAAGAAATTTGTTAACTGCATAAATTACTACTTTTCTCGCAGTGCAGGCGTCGTAGCGGTTGCCTACCTTTCGGCTGGGCCTTACCCAGGCTCTGCGGTCATCCCACAACATGGCCACTGTGACCACACGAGCACAAGTTATTATTGTCAAGCCAGGCCAGACAAAACATGATTTATTAAATGGCAGAATTCCCTTCAATTTGTTTCCTATCAACTGGAAAAAGAGCAATGGTTTAGTTCAGCCTCGGCAGGGGCGTGTTGCCATGTAGACATGTGGGGGCCCAGCTCTGGAAAGTCTCGGTTGCTGGCAATTGTTAAAGAGAGATATGAGATTTTAATAAGTTATGGCTGGCAGCGTTTTGATGAAGAGCCTTCATGTGTCCCAATAAATTTAAAAGTAATTCTACCAACGAGGCGTACCTATTTGTGGATCAAACTCAATTTCTTATATTTTGCTCGGCTTAAACATTTTAAAGCCTAGCATTATTCCCCTTCGAGGAGCTGGCCTATGATGGTCATCCGATTCACACCTTCGAGTTGATATATTTCCGTGTTCCAAAAACCAAAAAGTGCCGTAACAAAATGTTGCCAAACATACCCCAATCTGCAGTCTTACAATAATTTATGTGCCGTATTAAAAGGACAGCGACAACAACACCGATGTGAGCCCGTAAAAAATCTCCAACAGGGGCCACAACTGCGTATACGTAATTTTGATGGCACACTGTTGGCCACTGGGCAAGGGGGTCGAGAGGGGCGTTTGTTGGCAAGGCGGAGTGCAGCCGGAGTAACAGAATTTTTCGCTCTTCTTTATTTTGCTTGTGTATATAAAATCGAAAATTTCACTTTACATAAGCACAACAAAGGCAACAAACACAAATGTTGTGGGCAGCCATACGCAGGGGTGCGAGGGGGCTATAGGGCACAGGATAGGAGGCCCAGAATGGTGTCCCCATTCGATGCTGATGCTATGATATATTGTCTTCAACAAAAGCCAACCACAGTCCTGTTCGTCTGTTCTGGCGGATGTTTGTGGATGAAATAGGTGAGCAAAACAGTGGAGTGGAAAATCGAAAAGCTTTCAAGATTCACTTGCTGGAATCCCTGGCCTCCCAAAAAAAATTCCCAAAAAAAAAATCAAAACTTTACCATCATAATCTATAGCATTAAATCACGTTTTCCCCAAATACTTCGCGAATGAAAATCCTAACTGAATTGTTTGATTAAAATAACGAAACACTAACGACCCGTTGCCTTATGGGAAAATACGTAGCACTTGTCAATTGCTTTACAGGAAAAAATTTAATAGTTTTAAGTTGTCGTGTTTTTTTTCTATTGGCTTTTGACATTTCTGTAATATAGGTTTGATACAGAGAACGGCTTTAATAAAATGAATAAAACATATACAAAAATACGAAATAATTAAATATATTAAAATAAAATCTAATGTTATTCAACAACCAAGTCTACATTGGGTTTTTTTTATTCATATATGGTCTGGATGGATCAGAAAAAAATCTTTTGTTTTTTTATACCGTTGTTCTAACACCGAAATTTCATTACCGTTTTTGATTTCATGAAATTTTGACCAAATGCCGTAAGAATCGCCCATCGTACACTGTGCTGCTTGTGCTATCTGGGTCCTCCTCGATGTCCTGAGACTCTGCGCCAGAACTTGGGCCCTGCTCGAGTTGAGAGTGAAACCCGAACGATAACGGTAGTAACATGCCGCACTTGTAAGCTCCTTGAAGCCTGCCATTGTTGCTGTGGTTGTTGCGCCCCGTTCCTCCTGTCGGCGCTGCCGCTGACAAAGTGGCACCTTGTTGTTGCCTGATGTCGGTGGGTGTTGATGTTTTGGTTGTTGGACAGCTATTGCTATTCATTCACTAGTAGCGATGATAAAGCACAAAAAAGGGGACTGCGGAAATTCTGCTGATGACGATAATGTTGACGCCGACGAAGGTGTCAACTCCACCCCCGGTTTCCACCTGGCCGAGAATTAAGCCCATCTACATACACACGACCTCGCTCTATGAGTTCTACGCACTCGCCCCCAATCCATGCAATGAAATTTTATTTTCTTTGCGTGTCCCCTTACCCTGCACTGCGTTTTAAATGAGGCGTGGAAACCACTTCCGACTCTTAAATTTTTTTGGGAAAGACAATTTAAAAGCGCTTAAGCTCAAAATGATAGAAGCATTTCTGAACGTTGCCAAAAATTCTGGCAACAGTCAAAATAAAATGATAGAGTACACTGTAAAAACATGATCAATAAATCATCAAAATAAAATATTAAATTGAAGAATAAGAACTACGCGTAGTGCCTCTTAACTAATTTTCATAATAATTAAATTTGGAACTCGAATATTAATTGTCCGATCAGGACATGCCAATTCTCAAACATTACACGCCCCAAGACCCAAGACTTCATTATTCCGACCGCAACTGTAAATACCAGGCGAGACCCTGGAAAATTTGGTTGCTCCTTCATTTGCGCTTCTTCATTGCTTTGTGCTCCTCTGATAAGAATTTTTTTGCTCTCAACGACATATTTGTGGCTACTTTGGAGCAAACCAAAAGGAATCGAACCCCGATCAGGAGCGGTGCCCCGGTCTGGTGCGGTTGGTTTTCGGAATGCCAATTGAAATTGAAGTGCAGAAGTGCAGATGAGTGTGTTTGGCCCACCCACCAATAGAAATGGGAAAAACGCCCATCTTTCCAATAACTTTGCTTTATAGTTGGGCACGTTCCTACGTCGAATTTGTAAACCCAATTTGCGGCAGCAACTCTTACCACCTGCAGTCACCATTCACCCGCTTACTCAACTCACTTGACATTTTTTTTATTACCATGTTCAGGTATTGAATGAGCTTCACATACTCTGTCGCAGGCATCCTGCCCAAAACTCATATTTCCGGCCACCCATTCCCAGCTTTCAAATAATAAATAAAATATTAAATTGAAAACGGAATTTTTATTCAGAAAATTTATATTTTAACTCATGTGCTGACAAATTACTTTCTTTTGCCATTTTCGGCTCCGGACCCTCTTTACTTGCCACGGGCTTTCCAAGGTATTTGTTTGGTGCAACCTTTGAAATTTTGTGATCCAAAAGCTCCTAAGATTACACCCTTCGGCCATTTCCTTATTATTAAAGGATAAGAAATGTAACTTAAAATACGTACATAAATACGTATTTCAAATGAGAGCGACTGTTTATTTTGGATGGAATAAATATTAAAACTGCTGCGCTATCCACAAAGTTGGAAAGTGAATAAATGACATTTACTAGTTAAATCTAAAAACTAATTATGCATAAAATGGCCGTCGTATTATTGCAGGCCACCTTTAAATTCTAGCCAGCAAGCAACAACACCGATAACAAACTAACCCTGATTATAGGGCACCCGGCTAAAGGTGTGGGGACGGGTACGCCGACCTGACCCGGAGCCACTGTGCCGGGCAAATCGATTAGGACAACAAGGAGCGCTACAACGGTGAGGCAATTACCAAGGCCCGTCCACTACACAGTGACAGTGTTCCTGTTCGGGCGAGACCTTCGATGTGTAAGGTGTGTGCGGGTGGGTGTTCGCACACAAGGTGTGCGGGGAGTACCTGTGTGTGTGCTGTTTTACAACAAAGGCACAAAATACTCCAACAAATCGGCAATTAATCAAGTCGCAAGTGCACGGCGGAGGGTTTGGAAGTTGGAAGCGGTGGGGCGAAGAGTCAACTGTCGCTTGGCACTTTAACAATATTTATGCCGAGTGCAAAAACAAAAGAACAATAAAAATAGCCACCTAGAAAAATGGAAGGAACGGGTATAGACGACTAACGGACGTCCCAAAAATATTGATTGATGCTCGAAATGTTTTTTTTTCTAAAGGGGAATTTAAAATATTCAACCTTGACGTGAAAGTTAATAAATAAAAGAGGACTACTCTGATAAAAAGAATATAAAAAACATTCCCATTTATAAGGGGCAATTATGTTATAATTTTTCAAGGCATATTATTCTTGAACTGCACAATTCAAACAAAGATCATTTAGACGAATATAGAAAATAATATATTCCACCCTAATCTAAAAAACCACTATAATTTTTCCTGCCCGATTTGGAAAGTCCCATTATGCATTCAATATACCCAGCACATCCACAAGTCTCCGGCAATCCAAGTAAAAGCAAAATAAATAGAGTAGCAGGCGCAGACAACAGCAGTCAGTCCCATATATCCCTTGTCCGTGTGGCAAGAAAGTCGAGACGAATCGGGTCGAATTGGCCACTTTGGAAGCCGCCAAATGTACGTGGGTAACTGTGGATATAAAGAGCGCCGTGAAGAATTCGCTTTGCTCCTGGGCAGGTCGGGCAATTAATCATTTTAATTAATAGGACAGGTGTGCCACAGGTTGTCGTTCACCCACTCTTAACGAACGTAATTTGAACGTCCTTGCCCATGAATAGACACTTGAAAACGTCAACTTTTTGAATCAGATGTGAACTGTTCCATTTCTTATCCCGATCTGACAAAACAAAATCTGAATAAAATGTTGTTAAGAAAAAACAATTTTTTATAAAAAAAAATATTTGTGTAATTTAAAATAAAGGATTTTTTATGTTTAATAAACGGCTAAAATCTTCCAGTTTTATTTTGTAGTACTCCTACCTCTCGCTACTAAAATTTTTATCAGTGCTTTGATGTCCATCTTAATAATTTCTCCGATGTCCTCTTTCAGACGAGCCATCTTGACCAACGCCGACGTGAGGGGGGAGGGTACTCTAGCTCAGCTCCTGAGAAATGACTTCTGGGGCACTCCTCTCGTGGACAGCGGTTCCCACGGCTCCTGGCGTCCGTTGTGCGTGCTCAGCTTCCGGCTCAATTACCTGGCGGGTGGACTCATCCCCTTCGGATACCACTTGGTGAATATGCTACTCCACAGCTTTACCACCGCACTGGTGGTGTTAGTGGGCCGCACTTTGCTGCCCTCGCGATTTGGAGTCCTTGCGGCCGGTTCTCTGTTCGCAGTCCATCCAGCCCACACGGAGGCGGTGGCGGGGCTGGTAGGTCGAGCTGATCTGGGCGCCTGCATCTTCTGCCTTCTCGCCTATCTCATTTACCGCCGGCACATGGTCACTCGGCAATGGGGGTCTCTCCTCCTCACCGTCCTCCTTGCCATGTCCGGGCTACTCTTCAAGGAGACGGCCATCGTGGCGCTGCTTCTTTGCGTGGGGTGCGATGTCCTGGCCACCATTGGCAGGGGACAAGACAAGGTAATGGTTCATTCTTATTTTTCCTGCAATTTGATTTAATTATATATCAATCGCTGTAGCGTTCATAAAAATATGAACGCGCTAGAGTGTCGATTAGAAACAATTCTGTCTTATATTCATTTATTTATCCCGTATATTTTTTTGTAAATATTTCTTTCGATGCGGCATAAATATCGGAGTTCCTATTCACTAGCGCACATATTATCTCTCTATAGTTGTATCCATCCGGTGCATCGCGGTATGGCACTTATCACCTCTTCAAGTTTTGCGCATGTGTGCCTGACCATGCCGCGCACGTCCGCTTTTCGCGTATGCCGTTCTTTTCTTGTAGCCCATATTGTCACCATGAAAACTGTCAGCTATACTAAGGGGCTATTTACTCCTGTGGATTGCACCGAGTAGACCAACTCTATCGACCCCCGCAACTGTATATAACAAAAATAATTTCAATTCTGAGATTGATTTTCGATTCGTTATGTAAGAAACGGCCCACCATTTTAATGATAACATCTTAAAAGAGTTTAACATAATATTTCTTCTTGGCCTATGCCATTATTTGAATTCATTTTTAGAGTTTTATATTGGCTTTTGTTTTTTAATTAGTATTCCATTTGGTTCATGTTGTTTAGTTAATTAATTCTACACTTTGGATTAGTTTATTAAACAAAATGACGGAATTCTTCATAGACTTTAATACAAAATTGGAATTCTTTTCCAGCACCGCCTCCGATCTGTCACGATTTTGAGTTTTTCGTTGGTGTGTGCCCTCTACTGCCGCCTATGTCTACTGCCACGCCCCTTCGCCGCCTTCGCAGCAGCCGATAATCCTGCAGCCCATGAGACAAACTGGAAGACTCGCTCCTTGACATTCCTTTACCTGCCCGTGGCCAACCTGCAATTACTGCTGTGGCCCCAGGACCTGAGCTTCGATTGGAGCATGGAGGCTATTCCGCTCATCAGAACACTATGGGATGCCAGAAATATTCTTAGTGCCGGAATCTACGCTTCCTTGTTTCTATTGCTTTGGACGAGCAGCGGGGTTTCGAGGAAATCCCCTTGCATGGGCTTTTCGGAGGTAGCGGACATATCCCTGCCCTTAGTGAGACGACTGGGGGACAGCAGCTGCCATACCTGGCTGGGTCTCACCTGCCACTGTCACCACCAGGTAGCGGAAAACTCACAAGCCGCCGCCAGCTATGATTCTGCATCCTTCACCGCCTCCAAGAGTCCTTGCTATGCGCCGACTCGCTTGATGTGCGTCGCCTTCCTGGTGCTGCCGTTCCTGCCCGCCAGCAATTTGCTATTTTATGTGGGATTCACTGTGGCCGAGAGAGTTCTCTACCTTCCCAGCGTGGGCTACTGCTTGCTCTTCGGCTACGGCTTCGGAAGCATCTGGCGTCGGGCCCATAGCTCCCGGCGCTCCAAAGCGCTGCTACTCTGCCTCCTCGGAGTGCTTCTGGGATCCCATGGCCTCAGGGCTGTAAGACGCAACCTGGACTGGCGGGACGAAGAACAATTGTTTCGCAGTGCAATCTCCATAAATCCCCCAAAGGGTGAGTACGTTACACGATAGAAGGCCATTTCTGAATAAAAACTTAATAAGCTCTGATCTCGGAGAAAGTTTAATCGTCCAATCTTCCTAAAACCCGAAAACGAATATAAAAACAAAAACCCTATTTAGCTTTGGAGAGTATTTTTTTGTAATTACTATTATTCTGCTGATGATAGAAATTTTAATGAAAGGCCTTAAAATCCAACATATAAGCCCTCTAATATCTTACATAAAAGGAAAAATAACACAGGCCAACAGCAAAAAATCTCCACGCATAATTTAAGCTGCTCCATAACCTTTAAGCTTCCCTGAACCAAAGTCCAGAACAAACATAGTTTCTTATCACCCACAGTTTCCGCGGTACACCTAAGAGAAGAAATTTATCAAATTTTACCATATATTGAATTATGTAGGCCGTAAAATGGCGATGACCATCATTGTTTCTAGTACATATCATTTTTGAAATGTATGTGTACCGATGAAAATTAAAAAATGGTATCTAGCAAGTACCATATCTTTGGAATACTCATCCAAAGTTGAAATCTCCGATTTTCTACATTCATTTTTGGTCTTCTATGATTTTTCCCCAAACATTTTCCTATGGAAGATTTATTTTCTTATTGAAATCATATCATGTTTTAATTTTGGATTTAAGGAAAAAATTGAAATAATTTTATTTAATTTATTATAGGTGATTAAACAATATTTTCGTCAATTAAATTGGAGTTTTTAATATCATATTTTCAAAAAGTAATGGCTATCTACAATTCTGTAAAGCTTTACTAAACAAGCTGAACCTGCAATAGATACGTTTTGAACATAGAAACAGTTTTAGATAACTGCTAGATACCATTTTTTAATTTTCGTCGGTACAAATACATTTCAAAAACAAGAAAGGAAAGCTAACTTCGGGCGGAGCCGAAGTTTATATACCCTTGCAGTTGAGTCACAGTCCGCTAGGTGGCGCCACGCATCTTATATTATTGGATATATAGCAGATCGTATATAGTCGGCTGATCCTTATGAAATTTGGCAAATCAGATTATTTTGTCCAAAATAGAATCTGTACCAAGTCCCATCTTTCTAACTTAAAAAACACCAAAGTTATGCCAATTCCGATCGTTGTATGACAGCTATAGGATATAGTCGGCCGATCCTTATGAAATTTTGTACATAAGATATTTTGGTCAAACATAACATGAGTGGAAAGTCACAACCCTCTAACTTAAAAAACACCAAAGTTATTGCATTTCCGATCAATCAGTTATATGGCAGCTATAAGATATAGTCGGCCGATCCCGGCCGTTCCGACTTATGTACTACCTGCAAGGAAAAGAAGGATGTGTGCAAAGTTTCAACTCGATAGCTCTAAAACTGAGAGACTAGTTTGCGTAGAAACCGACAGACAGACGGACAGACGGACACGCTTATATCGACTCAGGAGGTGATCCTGATCAAGAATATATATACTTTATAGGGTCGGAGATGTCTCCTTCACTGCGTTGCACACTTTTGACCAAAATTATAATACCCTCTGCAAGGGTATAATGATATGTACTAGAAACAATGATGGTCATCGCCATTTCACGGCCTGCATAATTTAATATATGGTAATATTTGATTAATTTTTTCTCTTAGGTGTACCGCGGAAACTGTGGGTGATAGAACATATGTTTGTTCTGGACTTTGGTTCAGGGCAGCCTATAGGTTATGGAGCAGGTAAAATTATGCGTGGAGGAAAAAAAAAGTTGGAATTTTTGGGCCTGTGTAATTAACGTTTTTACTCGCTACTCGTGCCGGGATAAAGAAGCATCTCCGACCACTAAAATATATGTTCGAAATACATATGCTTGATGAACATCAGCCAAGCAGATAAATCCATGACCGTCTATCCGTCCGACAATCTGTGAGTATCAGTGCGTGACTATCTGATTATGACAGATAGTACTTAAAGATATATCTCTAAGATATACATACGTAGATTTATATACTCCCATAAAAATGGAGTGTTAGAAACAATTTTTGTTGTTTTTAAGCCAATAAGTATGCCACATAAATTTCTTTTAAGAATCAATTTTTCGTAAGATTAGTAAGATGGACGGTCGGACATTGGGACGGATCGGAGATTAGTAACGGTTAATTGTAAAACTCGAATATAGATGTCCTTACTTGTTTCGACTTAAAACTGATGTGAATAAGATTGATAATTTTACCACAGTATCGTAATACGTATATTTTCTTTTCCAGCCCTGGGCAATTTGGGCAGCATATTGAGCGCCCAAGGAAAGTACGACGAGGCTAAGCTGGCTCTGACAATGGCCATTGAATTCCGACCATCCATGGCCGATGCGCACTTTAATCTGTGAGTAAACGTTCCCAAGCATGTGGCGCCATCCTCGCCCTCCAATTTTGGGACTGGAAACCCTTTAGGAAATTGATGCGAACTCCCACCTTAGCCGCACAGCATGCAAGCTGAATCCACAGAATGATGTCAGTTTTTCGCTGGCAGCCTTTTCAAAATTCAAAAGCTCAAAGTGAATGGATGTCGCGACCTTGGGCGTTTGGAGATGGGTGGTGTGTGGGCGTGGAGCGCGGGCGTAGGGGGACGATACCCCCATCGTGAAGTTGTGAAGTTGGCGTGTAAAGGAGCTGCTCTTAATGCCCAACTGCAGATGCTTCTATTTTGGTTGTGTTCGCTCTTTTGCCTGCAAAAACAGGGCAACATCTGAGAAAAAAAGCATGCAGAGGGATGGGTAGACGGAGAGGCTTGTGGTTGAATGGAACTGGGGACTTCCGTGAAGACTGGCCAGACACATCGCGCATACAAATCAACTCGGTCAGAAACTTTAGCTCCAACACACGGGGCGCATTTTTTGCATCTTTTGGATGGCAATTTGCATGCACTCGGCAGCCATCAACAGCAAATAGCTGCTGGTTGCACATTTTCCCTCGGTACTTTTTTCCTCCCATACCCACCCACTGACTCGTTTTTTGTTGCACCGCCTTTGTGGCACCTTCGCATGAGGGTGGGGGTGGGTTGAGGGCGAGCGGGCCACCTTTGAAACAATAAGCCCCAAATGAATGCGAGGAGCATTCCGCATGCTAATCCCCTGCAGATATGGTGTTAATTAGGCCAAAACTGAATGGTCTGGCTAGGCACCCCAGATTTCTTCAGATACTTTGAGAACAGTCAGTAACACAAAGTAAACACGGAGTTGTACATGGAGCTACATTTGAGGCTGCTGTTTTTAATTAAAGGAGTTTCGGAAATGTCTTGAGCGGGTTGCTTACTGGTAACTGAACCATATTTGTACATGTTCTGGTTTTGGCCAAAACAATGTGACCTAAAGGAAAACTTAAAAATAAAAAATATTATATTTAAAGTTAGTCATTAGTTTGGTAAAGATATTCGTCTATAAACTTTTCCTTGGTTTTTTCCAAAGCTGAACAGAATCAAAAATAAAATGAACATGCTGCAGTATGTGCTTTCAAAAGCTATTAATTTCTGTTTGTATTGGATCAACCATTGTGTTCTATTTTTGAGAGTATAATAATTTTGGTCAAAAGTGTGCAACGCAGTGAAGGAGACATCTCCGACCTTATCCGTATATATTCTTGATCAGGATCCCCTCGTGAGTCGATATGAGCATGTGCGTCTGTCCGTATGTCTGTTTAAAGGAAAACTGGTCTCTCAGTTTTGAAGCTATCGAGTTGAAACTTTGCACACATCCTTCTTTTATTTGGAGGTATTTGCAGTATTTAGGTTAGAACGGCCGAGATCGGTCGACTATATCCTATAGCTGCCATATTACTGATTGATCGGAAATGCCATAACTTTGGTGTTTTTTAACTTTCCACACATGTTATATTTGGCCAAAAGTCATAAGGCCGACTATATAATATACCTGAACGATCGAAAATGGCACAACCTTGCTATTTTTAAACATGCTTTATGCATCAAAGAAAATTGATGCGATGGTGAAGTTCTCATAAGGATCAGACAACTATATACGATCCGATATATATAATAATAGTGTAAGCTGCTGCTTAACTGCAAGGGTATATCAACTTCGGCTCCGCTCGAAGTTAACTTTCCTTTCTTGTTTTTTATTATTTTCAATTAGGATAATATGTCAAATAGAACCACGACCTCGAAGCTCAAACACGTACATCAAGCTAACAACAGGGCAATAAAGCAGCAGCAATTGCATTCCCTGGCATGCCGATGCCGTTTGCTTGTCCAACACAATAAATAAACAAAAGCCCCGACATATATAATGTCCTACAAAAAACAACAATATCCTAGGAACGGCCGGGGAATGGAAATAAGATTGGAAAAAATCCCAAACAAAACTAGAAAATGGCAAAAGGGAAATTGGCATTTCTGCTACTTGCTGCACTTGATGCAACAATATGAGAAAACAAAATTGCTGACGCATGACTTAGGCATCCCGCTCATCCCACGTCGAGGTCCTGGCCCTTCCCCGAGTTTCACCCATTTTCTGGGGCCAATGACACTTGTACTTTGGACTCAGAGGAGGCACCCGCTGACACTTGCTCGCGTAGATGCCATTTTTAATCGTAAACTAACATTTATAGAATTGGAAAACCTTTTCAAATAGGGGTTCAAAAAATAAAAGAAATTTATTTTCGAACTATAATTAATTTATTCATTTTAGCCAGTTGGAGGCCCAAATATTGTTTCCAGTGCAAATCCGGCTTTGGATAGTCATAGTGCAATTTACTCGTTGCATTGACGCTAACGGCGACCGCCAACTGAGAACGCTGTGAGCAGACGAAGCTTTCGTTCTGCATCAATCCTCCCCCTTTGCTCTCTTCATAGGGATTTGTGTGCAGTTTGGCAGGAAAAGGATTGCAGCCGGGAAGGCGAAAGGAGGGCTGAGCATTACGAGAGAAGTGCAAACATGCCAACGCTTAACGCCGGACACCATGGGCTCCCAATTAATGTTAGCTTTGAGGCTTTTAAGATTTAAAAATAATGAATTGAAGAATCCTATTTTAGGCGTTTAATGTTGGCTCTCCAATGAATTTGCCAGTTTTCGTGCTAGATGTTTTAATTTATCAGTTTTTCCGCAAACACAACCACTGTGATTCCAGGCCCTTCGACAGCTCAACTGCTCAACTCCTTTTGAATATGCAGAACGTCACTTACACTACTGGTCGCTTACATTCGTTCAACACTGCGCCTCTCAAGGGCTCCGAGCAGACTCAGGCAGCCATTGCTCATACGCCCTTTTGTCATTATTGTTGCCGTTGCTGCTTCTGTCGCCTTGTGCCTTGCTGCCTGTTGTTGATTATTGTGTTTGACATAATAGGCTTTACGCTCCAAAAAAGTGGCGTATGGAATAAATCCGTTCGCTTCGCTTCTTTGGCAAATTGTACGTAAATCCTTTCCCGCTATGTCAGCTTTCCGCCAGGAAAGGTGTCTGGGAAAGTGGCTAGGTACCAGAATCCAATACAAATAATTTCTGAAACCTCACGAAAGCCCGTGAACAAAGATCCTCGAAGCACACGTGAATAGATCCTCGGTCAAAACAGCCTCATTTATAGAAAAATTTCGAATGCGGACATGTCCTCTTTCCGTAAAATGAACTTTCATTTGACAAAGTTTTCTTATTCAAACCTAATCCCTGGACATGATTGTTTATTCATTTAACCAAATAATTTTGGGAACGAACGCCGAAAAATCATTCAAAAACTCCTTCTTTAAACTATCATACGCTCTTTAAACTATCATATAATTTTTTTTACTTTAGTATAGGATTGTGCAACATTTACATAATACTCACATGGCGATGCATTTTATTGTCGAAAGTCTTGCTGTCATAAAATGTAATTTTTCTAAAAGTCAATGTTCAGCATTAAACCAAACACATTTTTATGTAAAAGCAACATATAATATTTATGCCAAATTTGTAGACTTAATGCGGATCTGATTTCAAGACCGATCTGACAAAGGAAACCATTGAGCTTTAATTGTAATAATATTTCCGACAAATTGTAATCTCTCTAAATATCCGTAGCCACACCTATTAGTCTCCCTTATCCCTTCAAAGGGACACAGGGCTCCAGCATCGACACAGTAGCATCCATAATCCTTGGGCAAGTCCTCCGCAAACAAAAAGGAAAATCTGCGGAAATGTAAGCCAAGAAGGAGGAGTAGAATGAAAATATTACTGTTGACGGCTTAGATAAAATTTCAAATAATGCCAATGACATAAAAGCAAAGCGCGAACTTCATAACTGCTAAGGCTTCTGGCCTGCAGCTGATTAACTGGGCTCAAAACGATACCCGATAAGGGCTTTGGCCGGAGTGGCTTGGCTCCCTCCTACACCCCCTAACGGAGGAGGTTCGAGGCAGCGAACTCAACTTCACTGGCTGTTGGCACATTGGCCTCTGACCAAGTCGGAACTCCGGAACTGGTGGGAAGCCAAGGCAGAGATTTTATTTTAGTGCCGTGAAAGTTTAAAACGCTTTTGTCGCCCGCTTTGCCACCCTTTCCTCACCCGGTTCCCGACACCCCAGGCATCCGCCTGTCTTTCCTTTACCGAGTTGCCCTTGCAGCTTATCGAAAAGTTGTCTGATTGAATTTTCGCCCCAACTCCTACTCCATGGCCACCTGGACAATACAGCAGCCACCTTCTTTACATGGTTTCTGACTTAAAAACTCCTGCGAAAAATATTTAAAAATCAACATTACATTCTGTGTTTTCGAAGGAAAAACTTGTTAGCTTCTCTGAGCGACTATTAAAGAAATAATAGCATATATACATAATTTCATTCATTATTCCCAGTTCTAAAAACTAGACAGTTTTAAAAACTTACATCTTGTTTATTTCCATATTCATCTAAAAAATAAGGGTTGTGTTTTTCACGAGCTAGAAACTCATTACTTGTTTTTAGCATTAGAAACGATGGATGATTTTTATCAGATTATAAAATCTAAAAGTCAGAAGGAACGCTGAAACAGGTACATTATGAAAGCTTTAAAAACCTGCCAAGCTGTGTGAAAATGTGGTGGCTGTTTCTGGATAGCATTTTTCGTTTTTTAATCGAAAATCAATGTCAGGTGCCCTTCAATCCTAGAAGGCTTCGCCACCCTCGAGCGCCACCGAAAAAGTCGAGCAATCCAACCAGATAAGCAGTTGTTTGTACATTATTTACTCGTAAAGCCATCTATAGCCGGCATATCTGCAGCCGAACACCTTACGCCCTGCGGCTGCGGATTCTCAGATCCTGCCACGTGCCACATCCCGGAACTAGCAGCTCCTGTTGCTTCTTTTTGAGCTGCAGTCTAGCCGGGCGCCAGTCATCTGTCATGGATTTGTTGTGCTCCTGCTGATGCTGTTCTGATTTTTAGCTGCAAATGCCACAGCAGAGGATAAGTTGAGTGGTTGTGGGTCCTGGCGGTTTCTGGTGGTGGCTAGCGGGGCAAGAGCGGTGGTGGCGGTAACGGCGGGAAGTCAAAGTAACAGGGAGCCAAACACCAAAACCAAAAATCACTGAGCTGTATAATTCGATTTCTCTTTTTCACTCCCGATGCTCGTTTTATTTTCACCCTGCACTTATTTTGTATGGCTGTTCCTGGATAGAGGTTGGAGGTTGGAGGATGGGGGTTGCAGGTGGCTGGCCGGTTGCCGCTTGCTGTTTGCTTACCTGCTCAAAGAAAAAAATGGAAAAGCATCAGAACAAATAGAACAACATGGCTTGTTTTTCTTTTAACCCAAAAACACTCTATACATACTTGAATAGCATGGTATAAAATAGAATACTCAATATTCAGTTGAGCAGATCCATCCGTTGTTCGCTTGCAATTCGCATGCATTCGCTCTTTTTTATTTCTATTTTTATTTGTATTTTCCGAGCTGGGATGGTCCAAGTACAGCATACAAATGCAGCCAGTGGGTGGAAATGGGAATGAAATTGTGGGCAACGAGGGATTTTCAACATGAAATGTCGAAAATAAAATTTAAACAAATTTAGCATTCAATGTTGCGGCATCCACACGAGTGTTTACACTAAAGTTCTTACATCTATTTCTTAAACCTGAAGGGAGTCTGAATCTGTTGTAAACGACATAAGGATATTGTATCAAAAATAATGCATATATGAATAGTTTGTTTTTCGTTACTTTAGTAATTTCACATGCACACATGTATTGATTTGGAGGCTCTTAGCTTGATCTGTAGGCCTTAAAATCAGTCTAAATGTATAAATTTATAGATTTTCAAAAACTCACACAAATGCTAACAGGCAGCAATAGCTTTTTGTGAAAGACCCAAGACTTTACAATCAGCCCTCCTGTTGATTTTATAGCCTTGTCGCCACTCAACAAAATTTTCAGAGCTCGCCGCTTGTTTGGATAAGTTTTGTTGCTATTGCCATCCGGATGCTGGCGTTGATCCTGTGCTGGAGCAATCTGTGTTTAGGTTTATTTTGCACTGTTTTGGTACTATCTGTTTTTTTGGACTGCCTTTATTGAAAAGCACCTATCCATGCAAACGAGCAGCAAAAATTTTTGTTTATATTGAAAGCCCAGACATCCGGGCTTAAATATATGCATGAATAACCACCAGACGACACAGTTGATGCATGCATTTGTCGGCTGGAGGGTTCCCCCTCCAGGCCCCAATTCCCAGCGCCCGCCACCCACTTATTGTGCCAGGCAAATATAAGCCAAGCAGCAAATCCCCATAGTCACTTTCCGAAGCCAGGGCCTGCGTTAATTAAATGAAACAAGCCAGAATCTACTTGAAGGTCAGCCTTTCAAGAAATCGCGACTCTTCAAGCAATTAGCCTAAAGCTAATTTACTTCCAACACTATCAGAGGCGCACCCTCTAGTTAAGTAACTTGGATACCTTTTTTCCCCTTTATTCACGAATTTTTTTAAAATTTTTTTTTAGGATAGCTCTCAAGAGCGGAAAAAAATATGAAGGGCTTCCTTGAAGTGCATTTATTTTGAGAATTTCTGTGCATTGCTCTAAAGAAAAACTATTTTTCTTGAAATCCCATGCATTTTTGGGAACATTCTTTGTTAAAAATAGTTTGAAGTGAATCAAGTTTAAAGTTAATTAACAATTATACTATTGCATATTAGTACTAATTATGAAATACTTCAGATATTCAAAACCATTTGCATATATATTACATTTTAGCTATAAAATATTTCTTTTTATAAAAATTTAGATTTTTTCACTTAAATTTATCCAAGAGTATATCCTTAAATACTGTAATTACTTCAATATGTTATTGGACCATTTTAGAGGCGTTGTGCACCAGAAGCAGAACAACTTGAGCTCAGCTGTTTCCTGCTACCGCAGAGCCATTGCGCTTCGCCCCCAAATGGCCGTGGCCTACTTGAATCTGGGCTCCTCCCTCACGTCCCTGGGCGACCACCGGCAGGAAGCCATCTCAGTTCTCCGGACCGGAGCCCGCCTCGGAGGGCAGGAGGTGCGGGATCGGGGGGCCCACGAAACGGCCCGCTACACCTGCTACGTGCAACTGGAGTCACTGCTTCGCTCCGATGGCAGATTGAAGGAAGCTGCATCGTTGATGAAGGAAGCCTTAGTAGTGCTTGGATTACTTCATCAAAGCCAGCGAGCCGAGCTACACCTGCGTCTCGGCGAAATCTACGCGGATCTGGAGGACTGGGAGCAGGCCGAGAGGCAACAGCGATTGGCGTTGCATCTGCAACCGCGGCAGGGAGCCGTCTGTGTGACCTACGGCCAGACGCTGGCCAGAAATGTAAGTAAAAAACAAGAAAGAAAAGCTAACTTCGGGCGGAGCCGAAGTTGATATACCCTTGCAGTTGAGTCGCAGTCCGCTAGGTGGCGCCGCGCATTTTATATTATTAGATATATAGCGGATCGTATATAGTTGGCCGATCCTTATGAAATTTGTCATATTGAATTATTTTGCCCAAAGAGTAATCTGTACCAAGTCTCATCATCAAACACCAAAGTTTTGCAAATTCCGATCGTTCAATGGCAGCTTTAGGATATAGTCGGCCGATCCTTATGAAATTTTGTACATAAGATATTTTGGTCAAATATAACAGTCCCAACCCTCTAACTTAAAAAACACCAAAGTTATGGCATTTCCGATCAATCAGTTATATGGCAGCTATAGGATAAAGTCGACCGATCCCGGCCGTTCCGACTTATATACTACCTTCAAGGAAAAAAAGGATGTGTGCAAAGTTTCATCTCGATAGCTCCAAAACTGAGAGACTAGTTTGCGTAGAAACCGACAGACAGACAGACGGGCAGACGGACATGCTCATATCGACTCAGGAGGTGATCCTGATCAAGAATATATATACTTTATAGGGTCGGAGATGTCTCCTTCACTGCGTTTCACACTTTTGACCAAAATTATAATACCCTCTGCAAGGGTATAAAAATACTCGGGCTTGGCGAAAATTAAAAATTAATAATAAATTATTTCGATCGCAGGGCAGTCGCATAGCGGAGGCTGAAATGTGGTTCAAACGGGCACTCCAGCTGGCGCCCTTGGAGCCCAGTTCCCATCACCATTATGGTAAGAAAATCGTATGTATTATTAGAAATGTAGAAAATAATCATAACTAGCATGTAAGTACTTGGCTTGGTTATTGGAATCCTTTTCTTAAAAGGGAAAAATGTAACGCTTTTAATCACTTAATGTAACTACTTCGTATAGGAATATAAAAAAGAAGTAGGATACGTTTTTGAGTGATAACGTTAACATCTTTTATTTAAATAGTTGAAACTTTTTCCTTGAAAGCTATTTCGTAGTAAGTTCAGTAACCAATTAACCCGTGTCTTTTCCCCACAGCTGACTTCCTGGAGCAGCAGGAGCGCCATCAGGAGGCACTTACCCTACGGTTAAGGGCCGCCGCCCTGGCGCCACACGATTACGCCCTACAATCCTCGGTGGCGGATGCCCTCCGTCTCTTAAATCGCCTCGTGGAGGCGGAATTGTGGTATCGACGGGCGGTGACCTTGCAGCCACTGGCCGCCCACGCCCACGCCAATTTGGGCGCCATTCTACAGATGCGCGGCCTGCGAAATGAGGCGGTTGAGTGCTATCACAGGGCCTTGGAGCTTCAGCCAGGACATGACATTAGCAGGGCGAATCTGAAGAAAATCAGTCTCAACTGGGACAATACCTAGCACTCGATGAGCAGTTAAAATAGAAGCCTGGACTTACTTCTTGGTATTTAGTAAGTTACTTCTTAGTATTTAAAGAAATGTAAATAAAAGCGGGAACTACTAAGACAAAATGTCAATATATTTTTAAACATTAAATATTAAAACTATTGGGAAAAAATTACTTAATGTGGTTTTATTTGTACAAACAATACAAATACTTTGGGACTTATTTTGTTCGGAATGGAAATAAATAATAAAATACGATAACCTATACCCATATTCTTTTTTATTTGTTATTTTGAGCTACCTTTAAATACATTTTTTGGTATGAACTCTACTTCAAGATCCATCTTCCATTGTGGGAACACAGCAATCTGTTGCATACCAAGCTTCAAAAAGCCACACAGAAATAATTTCCATACCGGCTCCTTTAAGTCCTAAATCGAAAACAGGTGACGGGCACAGACAAAAGACTGAGAGCTGGGAACTTAGGGGGGGTATCAAAAACAGAAGCATAGACAGAATTAAGTTAGTGGGCTGAGGACTCATCGCGCAGACAGATAGATAGACGGGCGGACACACGGCCAAGCGGACAGAGATGATAATATCAACTGGCTTTGGCAAAAAGCAGCCAAGAAGCGTGTACCCGAAGAGAAAACCGCAGCAACCAGAACGGGGTCCAGAGGCTGGCAGACAACTTCATGCGAGAAATAGTGCTTACAAAGCATTAAATTATAATTAAATTTTAAACAATGAAACCCAGTTAGAGGACACGAAGGGAAGCATGCCCCGCGCGGCCCAAAAGCCCTTAATCACAAACATGCGCAGCCACTTCAAAGGTGAGTCTTGCCATCGTCGTCACATCAATGTGGAAAATGGAGAATGAAGAGTGGAAAACGGAGAGTGGGAAATGGGAAATGGAATTGCCCAGAACAGAGAACAGAACAGGGAGTCAAGCTGGCTGCCTGACTGGCTAAGCATATGCGCATATAAATTAACATAGACACCCAAGTATTTAATTAAAATTCCATCAGCAGCACGCTCACAAAGACACACAGCCAGCTCACAGATATGACAGGTGTGTGGGCAGATGGGCCGTGTGTGCCTGGGAGGCACGGGTGTTGCGTAGGCACACATTTAGCACTAAGCCAAGCAGATGCCCCTCGAGTAAAGCCGCCAAAAACCACACCGGCGCACACGTCCGACGAAATCTGGGAAGCTCTTTGGAGCCCTCGAATGCCACTGCCTGTTGGGAGTGCAAATAAAGGGAGTTGCCCAAAAACACACTGACCTTCTGCCAAGCCTCCACCATCACTTTACTCAATCCCGGAAACATAACCGATTCGGCCAGGTCGGTGGGGTAGAAATCAACAGACTGCACTGGAAAATATGGGTTATTTTTACTTACTCTCTGCATTAAAAATATTTTTAAATAAATCCGTTATTGTATACTGAATCCATATATTTTTACGAAACTTTAAAGAATAAACAAACCCAGTAGCACTTTTTTACCTATATGAACCTAAAACAAATCTGAAAAACTTTGAATCTGACTGTTTTTGACTTTATAAAGCAATTTTGTAATTGTACTCCTAATTGCACTCAATACGGATGTATTAAAGGTATTTATAGAATTATATAAAGTACTCATCAATTTTAAAAAACCCGGACTTAACTTACATCTTTCAACATTCAATATCAATATTTCAATATCCAATAGTTACTTTAAAAATTAAAGAGGTTAAAATCTGCTTATTCGTCAAAAGGCCATAATTATTTTGATATAAAAGTTCCAAGATTTTTTTAGTGCACACACCAACAGAAGCCGGGTGAAAAACAGGTGGGTGGACCGGACAACAGCCGGAGGATGCTTCAGTGCGGCCACATCGATACCGGCTGATGAAGTGGCACTTCTGACACTGCCTGCCCCACAAGAAGGCAACTAGGATGAAGGTTTTGATGACGACTATGACCGGAATGGACACGAAATTCAAATTATGTCTAAGCGGTCAAGTAAAGGGTTAACTGGGCCGACAAGTGGACGAGGGCTCTTAATTCTGAATTCATAATTAAATATGGATGCGAGAGACTCCAGTTTACCCGACTAATCCCAACATTTAGCAGATTTATGCATACTTTGTCGTATACATGACGTGTTCTATGTACCTACATATATTTTGGCTCTCAAGCTGGATAAAAAATATTCTGAGTCGATATATGCGAGAAGTTAATATTGTGTATAAGTTTAAATGAAACGGAAATGGCCCTTACATTACTCAAACCTCTTATTTTATATATATAAATATATTTACATATATTTATTTCATATTTAATTTACAAATTTATATACATACAATAAATAATATTATATCCCTTCCTTGTTTTTATTGCGACTTCTATAATTCACATATTGTTCTCATTTCTAATATTTTCAAAGGTGATATCGACAGTCAGCGCCTATTATTACCTTTCAGATTGTTGATGTATTTCCTGCAGATTTTTAAGAACGTTTTTTCTTTTCTTCCTAAGCATACATTCTACACACATCTAGATCGGCACTTTGACTACCATGGTCTCAATCGTACATATATATTATTATAATCTATTATCAATAATTTGCCACAGAAAGACTTCTTCGCTTCCACGTTATCTTTATTCTATCCTTTGACTATCTACGTCTATTCACCTGATTCCAGCCGTGCGTTATACGGCAGCGCCCAGCTGTCGGTTTTACGGGGAACGCAAAAAATAATTGTTTAAATGAAGCTTCAACAAAACTTGTTAAAAATATATAAAAAGTGTAACGAAAAGAAAAACGAAAATTCGACTTTTTTGTATCTTTTAATAAAGGTAAAATCCAGTAATTTAACTGTTTCATATTGAACTACACTGTTTGATGTGTTCTGTCACCAATTGGTTCGTTTAGTGGATTGTTGGTTAGAACAAAACGCAAGCTTCCCATCCACCTCTCTCCCAAAATCCTTGCTGGCAACTTGGCCAATGAGTATTTAATGCGTCAAACTGTTTAAATTTCTATTGGATTTTTTGTTTGAACATTCTTTTTGACTTTTGTTTTGGTCACAGCTGATGTAGGTAGTTGTGATTGTTGTTGTTGGTGTTTCGGATTGGGCAAAAAAGTGACGCTTGGCTTTCCAACTTTTTGACCAAACACGGGAGAAGAGACACGTCACACATGCACATCACGCAAATGGTCATCCTGTGGAACCATTTATTTTCCACTTTGGCCAAAAGACACAAAAACAACAAAGCATGCACACATAGTGATACGGACAGAGAAACACAGATACAAGTTCGGAAGCGAACGCAGATACTCACAAGGTATGTATGTAATTTTTGTATCTATGTATGTACGTGGGAGCGAAACAGCAGGAGAATCGGCACAAAAACTAAAGTAAAACGAAAAGTTTTTAGTTAGCTTTTGATGAGGGTCAACTCGAACTCAACGGGTCTGTGGCGCAATTTTCAAGTGCTCTCCGCCCTTCGGTCTCGTATTTTTCCCCCGTCGCATTCTGTATAAAAACATAAAAAAAGGATGACATACATTGTTTGGGACATTGTTTCTGACATGACTTTCTATCAAAAACAAATTTGCCCTTCTTTGTTCTCCTATTATTTTGTACTGTCTATATAATTTTTTTACAAATCGGGTGGAAATATTCGGGAATAGCGGGCTCGGGAAAGGACTTTAAAACAATGAAACTAGGACAATTGGCAACTTAATTTTCTGAATTTGTTCACATCTATGGCAACAAATTAATTACTTAAAAAGTTTGTTGTGTTTTTTAAGAATAAAATTAAAAAAACTTAACAATCAAATAAAAAAATTGTGTTTAAAATTTTCTTATTATAGGTAGTTGAATCCGCTAAGAGTTTGTCATATCTATAATAAGTATAATAGCGAATCGATTACATATGTATGTATCCACTTGAAATTATCACAGTTAGGTCTTCTAAGTTGTTTAAAGATATGACATTACTTAATAACTTAGTACAAAATTGGTCTACAACTCTGAAAAAAAATCTATATCTCTGAATAAACATTTTTTTTATTCATATACATATATATAATCAACGCTTATAATGTGTTCTATGTACATATGTTTTCGTTTTAAAATTAAAAGGATTAAAAAATAAACATAAGAAAATAATTACTTTTCAAAAGGTATGAAAATATGGTTCATAAGAAGAAACGTAGAATGTAATTGGTACCGGATTTCATACATTTGTCCATACCGTTTTAATCAGTTATTTTTGTTTCAATCGTTTTAATATTAAAACTCGCAGCACTTTCTGTTACCACAAAAAGGATAACATCAATATAAATGTTAATCTTTATCTTTTTTAAAATTACTACCCAACCCAATTTAACCTTAAATGGCATTCCTCTCATTGGATAAATATACAACAAATTGGAAAGCCATTGGAATGGAGACATAAATTCAGCAGCATTATGGGTTAGGATTTGGATACATTTATTTATTAAGATATGCAACTAGAAACCCAATTCACTCAAAAAACATTCCAGCCTTCAACAGCAGCTTAACAAATTATGACATTTTTTAATCTTGCCACACGCACTTGCAGTGGTCACTGCGACCAACCACAATCGGACAGACAGCAGAATTATTGTATCAGACGCATTGTAAGCCACAATCAAAGGATACAACACAATGTTGTGATGATGAAATGTGAGCAAGCCCATAAAATCAACGCACACAAACGTTGCTGCGGCTGCTCGGGAGAACGAAGGGGCTTTGGCAGAAAGACTATTAGGGGGAGGCCACCGCATGCCCCCACTGCCAACAGCAGACCATTGTCTGGGAATACGGTGCAATACCAGTTGCGGAAAGCGGGGAAAACCAACTAGCAACTGGCAGTTGAGTCGCGGTTTCTACGTGCCACACATCCACATAAGCCTTATCCTGTCCTCGCAGGATGGTGAGCATGGAAAGAGTGGTGGCTCCTGCCAAATGCACGAACGCCTTCTGACGGAATCTTAACCTCTAGTACTTAGCCCGACGAACAATTAGTTAGAAATTAAATTTCGCCAATGCCTCTTACGCGCTAAGACATTGCATGCAACATGCAAGTTAACTTTGACCTCAACTAATTGCCGGAGAAAGTGAAGTCTTCTTGGGTTAGCCGCCGTGTCAGCATAAGTTTGCGACTCTTGTGAGACACAAATGGGAGTGACTGGGAGGGGAAGTCATCACTGATGTATTTTTGATTGAAGCTGCTCCAAAACACAACAATCAGCAAAAATTGCTGGGGCGAAACAAAACCAAAGCGCAGACAAAGTGCCACAAGACAGAGGACGTCAGAGCACCAGCAATCATCATAACCTGTAGCTTCAAGCGAAACTTAACCATCACCAACCAGATGCTTTTTAAGTTTGGCGAAACAACTTTCGGATACCCCATAAGCAGGGGACACTTTCAGGATACAAAACAATTTCAGAATATGCGAGGCAAGCCCTTTACAAGTCTAGTGCATAAGATTACCAAAATAAAAATTATTTGAAAAACTACTCCCTATACATAAATATAGGGAATATATACATATATGGTTTATTTCCAAAAAAAAAATAAAATGATAAAAAATTCAAAGTTTGATTAATTTTTTCTTTGACTTAAATACATTTTTTTCATCACTATTTTAAAGTGTAAAATACGTATATTGAGAAGACATAATAGTTTTACAATAAAGTTTGAAATTAAATGAACAACAAAATACGTAAGTACCGCTGCTTCCAGTTACGCCCCAAAACGGCCTGAAAATTAATACCCCCTTTGTAAAGCACTGAAGTAATGAGAATAAAAATGCTGAAAAACAACGCTAAGTTACTGTGACCCCAAGAGCCAAAGTTCGCACTGAAATTGAAACCCGAAGACAAAGAATCTGTAGCATAATCTAAGGCACAAAATGGAGACGACAATGAATTCGATTCGATTTCGGTTTTGATTTAGTTTAGTTTGGGGAATATCATCATCCCTGGATTACCACGCACTGAGATGCCTCAAACGAAGTCGGGAGGATGTCGATGATGATGATGTCGGTGATGGCGATGGGAGCGGTTGTCGCCTTATGGCACAAGCAAAGTAAACACAAATAGATAACAGCCAACAAATAAAAAGCAGCAAGGCGAAATGAAAATAAGACAAAGCACACACAAACCCTGGAAAGGTTGGCAGACAAACCGGCAGATGGCCGGACGGATTGTTCGCGATTTCTGGTTACCCAATTCACGGATCCCAAGCCCCAGAGGCGCCCGAGGAGAAGCCATTGGCAAACACATTCGGCAAATCCCGCTCAGCTTAAGTTGGCTTTGAAATTTTGATTGAAAAAATCAGAGGGCACAAGCAGCAAGAACTGCAAGGGGACCAAGAACGTACGAACGGCAACGAACCAAGGCAGAGGATACCAGACAGCCCCCAGAAATGGGCGACAAATAGCGAAATGTTTCCATAGATTCCGATAATGAGGGCGGAGTGGCTGGAGAGAATCCTCTCGAACTGCCGGACAATCTTTTCTCAATAATTCATTTTCATTTCCCCACTGTAGCTGGTATTTTGATTTGGCCGAATTCCAATTATAGTACTCACTTCAGATTTAGCCGCTTAGTCAAACTTTTGGCGGTGGCTGTTGATCCTCTAGATAATTCTGCAAGAGGGAAAACATAATTGGAAATGTAATGCAATGAACTGGGGAATGAAAATAGTCAAAAAGTCTCGCATAAATTGTTGAAAATATTTTTTCTAGAAGGACAACATTTCCAAAAAATTGTGATTTGAAAATATGATAAGCTTTTGCAATTATTTGTGTATGTACTATCGTAAACAATTTTCTGTGTCTAAGATAAAGTTAAAAAGGATCTGACTAGCAGCTTCATTCTAGCTACCGAAGTACGATCTAAAAGTGACCGTTTACCGCCACCACCAGTTTCTCGAACTTGTCCGAAAACCCCCTCTCTAATGTGGCCCGCACTGGCCAAAAACAGGAAAAACAAAAAAAACAGGATTTATATTTGGACTCCATCGACTTAGACCACATAGAGCCCTGCCTGTTTGCCATCTTTTTACCAGAAAGTTATGGTGCATGAAGGAAGGTCCATAGTACGATGTCCACGATGGCGTAGAGCCCTTGTGCAAGGATCTTACTGTGCAAGAAATCTCAATGTAATGTTTTGTCTCTATACATTCTCGTCATTAAAGCAATATGAAAAGCACATGGAACATTGCTTAGAAATAAGCAAAATTTTCCCGTGTCCGTTCGTGGGTAGGTCCGGGCAACATCGACAATTCTGCAAAGGACAAAATGGTGCTCGATCGAATTCACCCGAATTCATACAGAAAAAAGTGGATACAACTAAAAACAAGAAAGGAAAGCTAACTTCGGGCCGAAGTTGATATACCCTTGCAGTTAGGTAGCAGCTTATATTATTATATATATCGGATCGTATATAGTTGGCCGATCCTTATAAAAATTTCACTTTTAAATAAATTTTCTAAAAAAAATGTTAAAATCAGCCCCACAAAGAAGGATGTGTGCCAAAACTGAGAGACTAGCTTGCGTAGAAACAGACAGACGGACATATCACTCAGGAAATGATCCTGATCAAGAATCTATACACTTTATAGGATCGGAGATGTTTTCTTCACTGCGTTGCATACTTTTGACCAAAATTATAATACCCTCTGCAAGGGTATAATAAAACCGAAAAGACTATCCAAAAATTGATAAATAATCAACTTAAATTTAATTCAACTTAAGGCCTCAGAGCACCTCGGAGGGTTGGAAGTCTCCGGGTTGAATCTCTACAGTACTGCTCTGCATCGCGATTTGCTGCAATCTTGCTGCTCCTTTGGCTGGCTCCGATCACTGCAGTTGGTAGTTGCTGGGATTCACAAGAAATCTTGTATCGCGCAGATACGAAGCAAACTGAAGTCCCCCACCGCCGGCTAGCTGTTTCGACTAACACTCGAAACTCTGGCCAAGCTAGAGGAGCGCTCCAACAATTCTTCCCTGGAAGATCATTTTATACAAATATTGTTGCAGCAGTCCAATTGTGGGCAAATTAAGAGCCTTGCGTTTTGGGTCTTGGCGTGTTGAGTTGCAGTGGCATGAGAGCCCATTTCCGTCCACCAAGAACGGTTATACGTGTACGTTGTTACGTGTGAGTTGTAACTTACAACTTGTAAGTGTAAACATTGTAGAAGTATTTACAGCGTTGGATTTACACTATGTGCGGTCGGTGCTCGCGCACAGGGCGGCAAATTTCGGGGGGCGGCAAAATTTGAGGCATAAATAGAAAATTTATACTTGGATAATTTTTGGACAATTTTTGCGTATAGCCGTCGGTAATTCAGAGCGGCTACTGACCGATTTTAAGAGGTTGGGTTGTCTTTCGAGCAGAAATGTTTTCAAAACAATTTGATTCGATGTTTATCTATTCATTTGAGTTGATTATGTAAATTCTGTGAGTCATGAGTGACAGGCGAAAAAAATTAAGCGGCGCTGCTTTAAGAAAGCGCGCTTTAGATAAAGCCAACAAGGAGGAGGAAATTTTGTGCAAAACTCCAAAATTGCACAATTTTTTCATCAAAAAGAAAGACGAAAAACATATTGATGAGAGTTGCCTCGTCTCAGAGCAAAGTGGTAAGTCATAACAATTATTAAAAAATCGGAGCATTGTTGAAAATAAAGTATCTATTTTCAATATGTGATAGCATATCATATATTTATTACATTAGCAGTGACGAATTGCAGCGCAGAACGTTCATTTTCATGTTTGAAAAGAGTCAAAAATTATGTACGTTCCACTATGACTGGCAGTCGGCTAAATAGTCTAGCTATTCTGTGCATTGAATCGGATTTACTCGAGCGCTTGGATTGTGAAGAGTTAAATAATCAGTTTGCGCAAAAAAAAGTCAGGCGTGTTTGCATTTGAAAGGTGTATCAGAAATCCGCCAAGTACATATTGTATTCTTTTGTTACAATTAAAAATTTTGTGTATCGAATAATTTGTTTTTCACAAATCTTCTTTTAAAAATTTAACTTCTTTTCAACAAATAAATCTAATTGATTAAAACAAGTAATTGGAATCCTACAATTCTGTAAGAAATAACGATGTATTCCAATGAAGTCAACAAAAACAATTGTGACATTAATAATTACGGTATTAGCTAAAGTCAAGTTTTAATTTTTTTGAAATAAACCTTACGTGACTATTTTTATATCATAAAACAATAAATGAATTCAACCAACGATATACATTTATTTAATCTGTTAATAATTATGTATATAGTTCACGGTTTCCCCGACATTTGATTTAGGAAGTTTTCAATTTCAATTAATAATAAGGGCGGCATTTTCTATAATGCACAGGGCGGCACTTTACATAAATCCGGCCCTGAGTATTTAAGAAAAATCGCCTTGCTGTTGAACCTCGGCATTTAAACTGGGCGAGTAGCGGGTGAATATTTAAAAATTGGAATATTTACTTAGAACGAGTGCACACACTTTTCTGGACAAAACTAGTAAGCAAAATGTAGTTCCATGTTCTGCCACCAGGGGCGCCGTGACATTTTATGGTCTCATTTTCTCAAGCCTGGTCACACTGAAATAAAAAATTTACCGGCGACACCTGGTGCTGAAACGAAATAATTTGTAAAATACATCATACAAGTAAAATCACATCAGGTGGCGCCACGGAATGAATTTTACACTCAACTACAATGTGAAAGATATGTATTAGTGATTGTAATGTGGAACGCGTTTTTTCGTGTAGATAACAAAAATAACGTTCTCAGGAATTTTACTTAAAAAATATTCATTATTTAGATGTGTAACAGATTACCCAGAGCGGATGCTAGTCCCGACTGAGCGTTGCACGCTTTTGTTATCCGGCTCTGTCTCGTCGGCAAGTGAAGTGGTGTTCGATGAGCTGCAGTCTTGGGGTGGTCTTAGAATCATAAATTTTTTTGGGCTTTTTTTGCCCACCCTACCATGGCCTATACTTAAGTCTATCACATCGATCAGCACAGGAGAACAGGATTAATAATTCATACATTATAAAAAAATCAAAAATTAAAAATAAAATCTAGCTTAAGATAAATGTCGGTTAAAATTGTAATTAGATTAGTAATAGTTTTCTTATCCATAAATGTAAATTTCATAAATTTCTAGAATTAGTATAAAAAAATCAAACTGATCATGGCATTAGATATAGCGAGTCGATAGTTTTTATCTATTTACGTTAATTTCACAATTGACGTAATTAATTATGTTAATTAAGTTTAAAAAGAATAGAGAAGGACGACAGAGATTTGAAATATTATTTATATTTAAATTTAAATTTAATTTCAATCGTGTTTACATTAAATGCATATCATTTCTTTCTGAGATTTCGTTGTTAAATATTATTTTTTTCAATCAAAAGGTCTTATTTAGCGTTATAAAGCGATGAAACCGCTTCCATGAGTGATGCAGCTGAAAACTTAAATATACGGAGAGAACACAAACACAAATATTATTATTTTGCTTTACATTACAATATGCACTAGCCGTTTACCGTTATTTTGAGTAGCTCTTATTCTACCGATTCTTTTCTACGTTAATATAGATTAATTCTCTTGTTGACAAATTCTCATGGTAAGCTCTTATCTAAATGATTCTGTGATTTTTACATGATATGATAATGTAATTTCTTTTCCTATTATTTTTCTTTAGAGCTTTTCTCTTCACTTGACCTTGAAAGTTATTTATCTTTTACTTATTTATCTTCACTTGACCTTGAAGTTATTTATCTTCTTAACAGATACATTGAACCATTTTACGGAAGAATTTTGCTATTGTTGTATAAATGCCTTTATGCATGGAAATAGTAATAATCTTGATACTTTATGCACTGTAAGAAAATGTTTAATATGTCACTTTTAATCTTATCTTTTACTGCTACATATTAATTATATTTCGTTTTTTGCTTTTGTTGTTTTTAAACTCTAATTTAATCTACAATTTATCAGCCTCTTCACTTGCAGTACCTTTCCTATGGAGGGTCAGATCGAAAAGAAATCGGATAGGGACACGAGGGATCGACTGCTGGTTATATTCCTTTTCTACGACATAATATCGATAGTCGGTACACCAATTTTAACTCCCTATGGGTTTATTTTAACTCCCAATCCCCATTTGGTAATACTAGAGTAGTCAATCTATCCTCCGCTAAATGACAAGTTTAACTCTCATCTCATATTTACTGAACAACTGAATACAAATAAACCCGGCTTCTATGGCAATTAATTTAATCATTCTGATGATAGTTTTTTATGGCAAATACTAATATTCTTTTCAAGTAGCAAGTCAAAACAATTCATAATTTAAGTGCCCAAATAAAACGTTTAATAAATAAACTGTACTGCTAATTGATTCAAATGATTTTCCCACGTGCAAAGTACGAGATCAAATAGTCCACTAGGTCAGGTGAAGTTCATATGGAATGGACCCTTGTGATCACGTTTGTCGTACTTTTCCTAGACCTTGTTTTTCCAGTTTCTGAGGGAAACAGTTAGGAATTATAATTCATAATTTAATTAAATATTTTTTTTTTCACGTTTGGGATTTTAAGTTTAAGTTCAAACAAGGCGCGATTACTTTATGACAATAATTCACATGAAGGTAATTTCTGACAAGTGAGCTGAGCTTCCACATCAAACCACTTGAACTAAGTATTAATTGAATTGACAGATTTGTTAGACACATATAGGTCATAAACTAGTGCCGCAAAGAATTATATTTTTATAGTTAATTATATTTTTTATCGTACTTGAGCCGCTGGAGTTAAGTTGCATTTTATCTGGTCTGGCGAGGCTGCCATAAAAGTTGGCCAGATTCAAGAGCAGCCTATAATTAAATGTACTGACTTTGGCTTGAATTTGATAAAAAATTTTTCGCGAACGCGATTGTTTTTTGTATATTAGTATCGTGTCGCACGTCAGATCAAACGGAAGTATTGAAAAACATATTAAAATGGTAAAAAAAAGATTGTTTACAACATATTTTAAGGCTCTGAACCGGATAAAAACCGAAACAAAAAAAAAGAATCTCATAAAATATGAATTATATAAAGGGACAATACCTTTTCCAGAGTATTTTTTATCTACTATTTTAATTTTGAAAGACAATAGAAGATTATACCATTAATCAAATATAAAATAAAAAAGTGAAAGAACATTTTTACAATTAAAAACAACAAATTTTGAATAAAATGAAATCCCCTCTAATGAGTCGAAATGACACGAGGAAAATGCAAAATAAAATTAAAATGGTGGTGTCAACGGGGTTTTCAATTTAGGAGAAATATTTGAATATATTGAAATATTTTCGATAAATATTATAAAAATGTTATAAAGTTATGCTAAATTCTAACAACTAAATTCTAAAAATAAAAAAACACTTTTCCCGAAAATACGAATGTTTTTTTTATATATAGTGGCTGAAAGACAGAAATGTATCCTGTTATAGAATTATAAACATTATAGGGTCGGAAATTATAATACCCCCGGCAGCGATCGTTGAAAACTTAAGTAAATACATTTTTCCTGTTAACAGAATTTCTATCGAGTCACGAATAAACATTAAACCTGAAACCAAAAGCAGTGATCAGATTGTGCACATCTATCAATTTTTTATAATATCCGGGTAGAAAAAGTGCGACTGTAATAAAATTTCCAATTAAATGTCTTATATTATTCTTGTGAGATTTTCTAAAGCTGACGGGAGACGGGATGATAGAAACAATCTTTGACAACTAGCGTTCTTTCAGAAGTACCAATACCCGTGAAGATCAGAGTTTAAACTGATAACTAAATATATGAAGTATTGAATTTCGTTGCTTATTCTTTTAACCTATTAAACCTACTATATCTTATTAAAACTACTACGTGATTTGTCACTGGCTACCACAAAGACGCCAAAGACCGTGGAATTCTGTCCCATCAGCATACAATTCGAGGATCTCTTCTATCAACCTGAAGTTGGAAGAAACAAAGGTGAGAGCGATACGATTTCATTTTCATTCACAAAAACTTGCCGGTGCTCGTGACTGACATGTAAATATATAAGTGAATACTGGATTCCATTACAACTATAACCTGACTTCCAATTCCAAATGCCACTGCAATTACGGATTCATAGCGCAGCCGTATTAAAGTGGTCCGTTTTCCATTTGGAGTTGTTTATTCTATGATCCTTGGTATAACTCATTAGAGATACTTCTTTTACCGTTATTGGAATGTAGGGTGCTAATAGGAACCGAGTCTCAGGGAAAGCAATTAATGAAAACTTGACCAATAAAAACATAAAAACAGTTTACAAATCAAAAGCAAAATCGTATTCCAACCGGTTACACATGTCCGTACATTGTGTCATATCTATAAGACACGTTAAGTTATGAATTCGTTGACACTTTTAATTCAATTAAATCCGGTACTTGTCCACTGATTAGCACATTTTTTATTTCCTGATCGCCGGGTCTGGAAAAATGGGTAATTGTTCTCATTTTCATTTTAGAATTATTCAATGTTTAGTGATTCGATGCAAAATGAATAAACAGTTTCTCCATTATTACACAGGATTGTTGAATAACAAAAATAAATATACATTTTTTGTTTTAAAGCTTAGAGTGCGGATACTTTTATTTATAATTTATATTTTTTGTGCTTGAAGACTTAACTCCGACATGTATTTCATATTTTATTATTTACTATTTAGAAAAACCTTTTGCATTACTTTTAGTTCATTAAATGCCATCCTAATATCGTTTGATTTAATAGACTGCAGTTGAATGAATTTATCTAAGGTGTGTGAGTTCAGTCAGCCGTGTCAGGGCTCCCGCTTCGCCTCCTCAAAAGCGTCATCGCTCACCCAAAAATAACAGTAGTTGAGAGGGGAAAGGAGCTAGGGGATATTGACGGGGTCGGCGGCATTCCCAACACTTTTAAGCAGTTAATTTTTTATGCTTTGCTGTTGGATATCGGAGCTGGCTTGTATTTATTTCTATTTTGTTTGGGCCAAGAAGGCCAGCCGGTTGTTGTCGCCTCTACAAATCCGTAAAGGGGGAAGACGACAACTTACGATTGCTGTTGTCTTCGCTTGGGTTGCGTGTTTTTATTGGCGGACCACTGCGTACGATGTTCGATTTCAATGTCAATGTCAAACCCGATCACGATCATTGGAACGCGATCAAAACATGTTGGGAATTGGATAATACGAGTAAAAAAAAGTAACTTTAAAAAGATAAGATTTGATAAACAATTAATTTATACTTAATAATACTTGATCTATAATTTCTCCAGACCCCACTACATGTATCTAGATTTTTCTGAACTTCACATGGGCACATAAGAATAATTAGAATCGCACATTATTACTGTATCTCTAATAAATATATCTCTGGGATCCAAATGACTATTGATAATGATCCAAATATATATAACACCCAATTCTAGAATATATTGCTGCCTGTACTCGACGAGAAGCGAGTATGCACGGTTAAACTTATTTTTTTCTATTTACTTCCGATATAAGATTATTTTGAATTGATAACCCTCATCTAACAAGCGTGGTCTAGACAGAATACAGACACGGTTACAGTAATTTTATTGTCTTAAACAGCAACAGGTTTACCACTCGATTTGGAATCAACATATATTGACCAAGTTTGAACTTTCGAGTGCTTGAAACCAGAGAAACCCGTTCAATTGAAACAGTAAAGGATAAATTTGTTATATTCTGATGGGTTTTAAGCTGTTAATCATCAATTTTAAAATAATTTTTTTTTTTAATTTAAACTTACCAAGTTCTGCCTAAAATATGTATCAACGACAGTACGACATCAAATTAATTTTTTACACGAATCTTATTAATCTAAAACTATTTCCAACTTAATTATTGTTTTTATGGACATGAACCCCACTGTATAATTGAAGGCATCGTAATAGAACCCCGCCACAACAATCAACTATCACGCATATCTGTCCCTATTTAGATATTACATTCCATTATTATTGAAGTGCAAATAACTGTACTCCCCAGAGCTAGCACCTCGAGTACAGTGTCGTATATCAAATTGGCTAATTCGGTATTTTGGCCAGATAAGAATCACTAATTAAAACGCTAATGGATGGGGCAGCTCCACAAAGTGTACTGACAAAAATCGATTCAATAGGAAAAAACAATTATGTTTATTTAGTAGTAACTCAATGCACTATTAATACAAGGTACAATAATTAAATTAAATTGCATCAAGTTCGACGCCTATGAATTGCCACTTGCTACAAATGAGACAATCTCAGTCCACTTTGCCATTTATTGAGCGGCAATATGTATGAGTCGAACTGAAATGATAACTAGAGAATTATTTTATTAACAAACAATTAGAAAACAATTTGTAATTACCAAGGACAGGGCATAGATTTAATGGATGCCCGATTTATTTTAAGGTTTAAGAATTACCAAGGGTCAATTGAGAAAACCAGTATTATAATATAAATATTTCTGTTCTGAGTAATGTCTAATTATAAGAATCCCATTTGCCCACAGAATGCGTACACCGAAAGCTCCTTGGCTTTCCATCTTTTGATCCTTTAAATAAATAATTATTTACTTTATTTTAAATAAAGAGAATAATATGGTGGGAGACGACTTTGATAAGCAAATGCAAAGCTGAGAAAATTCTGTGAAGCAGATAAAAGATTCCCCCATACATCTTTCATGATAAACATACATATAGTAGGCATCGTTGAGAAGAATCTCCGAAGAGGACTGTATTATTAGTATAAAATTAGGTACAGTAGGGCCTGCTCTCTCCGCTCTCGTTTTTGCAACAGAAAACAGAGCCGAATCTAATATACCCTTTCAGTTCAATATAATAGTTTTTATTGTTGCATTGTATAAAAAAGGTATAGTCGGCCGATGCCTTAATATTCTTCAGAAAGTCTGAGTCTTCAATCTCTAAAAATACAAAAGTTATTGCAATTACAATTGTTACGTTTATGGCAGCTATAGGATATAGTCGTCTGATCCCCTTTCGACTATGTACATCTATACTGGGTTTAGAGAAGACAAGGTATGTGCAAAATTTGGAGGCGAGTAAGGCTTTTAATTTAAAAGTACGATACAAGAAACACACAACCGCAGACACTACACACTTAATACTACAAAGTTGTCTATAAACTTTATGCTATATATGGGAAATAAACCTTGACACCTATCTAAAAATATCCTGCACACTTTTCTAGAAAATTAGAATACCCTCTGCAAGGGTATAGTGAATATCTACGCTGACGCCGGCAAGCGCTTTATAAAAAATAAACTATTCGAGCGGGCTGCGTTGTACTTGGCCAGTGGTTGCCTGAAAGTCGCCTCAGTCTCGCGCCGATTCCGAAGCGATTCGGAAGCGTTTTTGCCACGTCCCAGCCAAAAAGAATATATATGTATATATACAAAAATATATACTTGGTCGGTATATACAGATAATTTTTTTGGTTCTTGGTTTCCGCGGGTGTTACAATTCAAAAGTTTAGCTCGGAAATATTCTCAAAAATTATAAATAAACCATATTTTTTCGCGGTAAATATTAAAAGCCAGCTGTGTCAGTTTTGTGACTAGTGTTTTGCGAGTGATAGAAGCAAAAAAAAACAACGAAAAAACACCGTATTTGAATTAAAAAAATTTTACGATCGGACAATATTTGTGTTTCTTTTATTATAAAGTTCGGGCTATGTGAGTCAGCTAAAACACAAAATGAAGAAAAATGAATAAAATCAACCAACAATCGAAACCGCATGCGAAAAATGTATAACATGAGCTGATATTGAACTCGGAATTCGGGAAGGAAAGCGAAAACGAAGCGAAGACGAAAGCGATTTTCGAATCGAATTGTATTTTGATGATTTGATTTAATTTCCAGCTGTGTTCTATTTCCCCCTTCTATTTTCAAATTTTTGGCTCACTTTGCTCCAATTCGTGGGCCCTCGTTTCGGTTTCTGGGTCTGTTCTTCTTGAAATAGGTTCATACAGAAAATAGAGCACGGACGCACACATAAAGCCATTTGTTCTCTGTTGTTCCTCGTGGATCAGAGTACATATGGCAATCGCTCGCTGGATGGACGTGGGCACTTTTTCTGGTAGAAAGAATTGAACATTTCAACGAAGACCCAGTCATCCATCAAGCATACGCCCTGTACGACGAAAATATAGTGCTTTTCGGCCCTTCCTTGGGCGCCTTGATCAAATAAACTGGAGTATTTATTTGCATTTTATTAGTCAGCGATTATGCCCTGCCAAATTGTGATGATGATCTCATGGCCCGGACATGACCAGAACCAATGCCAAGATGGCACCCGCTCCCCCACCACACAGCCATCCACCCCACCTCCTCTAACCACCACTATCAGCTCCACTGCCATTGTCACCACCGCAGAATGGGGAGCAGCCTGACCGGCTTGCTCCACTGGGTGGGTACTACGGTGGGTGGCGTGGGCATAGTATGTGGAAAAGTACCATTTTGTAATGCAATACCCGGCGCTTTGCATGGGCCACCAAGTTCACGCCCCAATCTAAACACGAGTGCAAACAAAGATAGTCATTTGACCCACAGTTCAAAAAACCATACCACAATAGTATTATATTAGAAGCTTATATGTTATATCAAGAAAACATTAGTTAATTGATATTTGGTGCCAGAGGTAAAAGTTAACCTTCTATTTCCTTTGATCATTAAGAAATGAATCCCCAAATACTATATTCAACTCGCCAGCATCTCAAGTCGGGTTTCTCTTACCTATTACAAAATAATTACACTTGCATGAATAGTAAAAGACGCCCGTTTCTCTCAGTGTCCACATGATACGTAGGGGTCTGGTGCGTAGGGATGCGGCTGTGCGAAAAGGCTGACCCTCCTTATCATCTATTAGGACAAACAGACAACTTATCGGCGTGAGTACAATTGCACCACGGAAATTGAAATCCATGCTAATTAAAAAACAACCAGCCATGAACCGAAAACGATCTGAGTTTGGGCGTTTCGGTGCGGCAGGCCTTGAATTTCGGATTTCTGTAATCAGCAGAGAAATGATGATCACGGGGCCGGGAGCATAATTTGATTTCGTCTAACCTTGCCTTCACTTGAGACGTTATACATATGTACAAATATATCTGGTCCGTGTTTAAAACGGAATCTCTAGCTGGGTGACAGGAGAATTCTATATGCGGATAATAAAAGCTTGAATGAGCGTCACTCAGTCGTTTTACAAGTCTACTCAGCAATTGTCCAGTATTGTGTAAAATGTAACGCTCTTATCTCTTCTAGGAAATAAAAGCTTTTTTTCTTTTTACAAAAGATTTATCTAAGTGGGGCAACATGCCTTTTTGCGTGTACCCTATTTAGGAAAGTTGAGTCTTCTCTGTACGAACGTCCCAACAAAAGTCTCCAATAATGACTCAAAAATTAATCCCAAGACCCACTTCCAACAGCTCAAATATTAAGATAACTCGGCGTATTCACAGAAAACTTGTTTAGAGTTTTGGAATTACCTGATTACAGTAAATATTGCCAACCATTGCAACGGGGTTCATTGCCCATACCTCGAAATTTTTGCAAGCATTGAAAAGGTGTTGCGAAACATTGCTGACAGAATCGATGAAAAACTTGACACCTTTCCCAAAGTCTCGCCGACTTCTGAGTGTAAACAATGTGCCAAGACTGTGGCATGAATGGATTAGAATACTTGCTTGCAGAGTTATCTAACCTGGCTGTAATTAAATGCAAACGCTGTTTATAGCATCAGGTTATTGCGATTATTTAAATATTTTATTCCCCGCAACATTACATAGCCAGACCGATCGCTCACACGTGCATCAAGTTCAGGAACTTTTTCATTTCCCACCTTTGTGTTTCAGCGATCTGTCGATTGATGTGCCAAGCAGACTTTTGGATTGTTTATACAATATGCTTTGTTTATGCAATAAGTACTTAGATTAGAATGATTTACGCTTTGGCATCTGTTTTTTTTTCACCGGGATCCACACTGCGGATCATAGCCGCAAATAGACTGGAAAAACTACAAAGTTTCTTAAATAAAACTGCGCAAAGAATTCTTCCTTTAATATTCTTCCTTCCTTCCTTTAATTAAATATTCCTCTGACCAATTACATTACCATATTATAATCATATTAAATTACGAATGAAACCCAATTAGACAAATTAACCAATTACAAGCTCATAACAGGTATTGATGTATCCGATTAATTCGATCTTCTTAATCCTTCTATGACCTCCTTGATAGAGTCTTGGACTCTACTAATAAAATAAGTCAGAGATACATCTTCGAAAAAAATTATTTCTGGGAGGGATTCACCCTGAGTGACTCAATTCAAATGTGAAAAGTCAAAGGCAATATTATTACAATTTATTTTAATTGATAGCTTGTGACATTCCAGAGTTTCTGAGCGCAAGTGTTTGCCTTCCCAAGATACATATGTATGTATGTAGATACATACATACATATATCTGTATACAAATCAACCTGCTGTTTTGTTAGTGCTTTTATTATTATTATTTATTATCTGTTATTGCTGCCTGTCCGATAGTCGACTGCATTTGTAATTTTATCGAACCTGCGGGTCAGCCTGAACACAAAGGTAGCACCACTTAATTGACATTATTTTCAAAAAGAAAAGATAACCATGGGAGCTCCGGCCAGTCGTGTTGGCCGTTTGGTGGCGGTGTATCATAATGATAACCTCACTTAATATATAAAATATTTATTCGCCTGGGATTGGGCTGTCCGCTTCCGTGCGTATTGTTTTCATCCCACTTGTTTACGTTCCGAAGGTTCTTTTTATTTCGTACAATACAAGCCGAGTATAAAAATCTTGTGCCATTAATTCAACGGTCACGTAATAAAATTCTAAAGCCACTCGGTCTCAATCTGAGCCTGGCTCTGACCATTGAAAGAAGGAATTTCATTGCACAAGTCGCGAAAACTGAGACTAATATACAGCCAGGGGCCATGTACAGTAGTACCTCGACAGATAAAAACAGAGAGTTTTAAAAAACATTTAATAATTTCCTAAAAACCTCCCAATCGTTAGATCGTTACGTCAATTAAAGTACCTTGGAGATAGAATTTAACTTAGTTATATTATTTTTGCCTTTTTATTTACATTTCCTTTTAAATCTTTGTATTCCTTGTAGACAATATTTTATTGTGGAACTGCAAGTGTAAATACAATGTGATAGGAAAGAAGAATATGGAAGATAAAAAAGTTTCAGAAAAATAAAATAAACAAGTAAAATTTAACGAAAAGCCACATAATTGAATGCATAACATTTAAGAGGGATTACTATGATGCTTTTCCGCATTACCCTTCAAGTTTTTCAACTAAAACTATTCAGATTCACTTTTTTCGAGTGCTCTGCCGGCGCCGCTGCCTTGGTAGACAGCGCGACCGACTGGCTGACAATTAAGCGCCGCAGCGCAGCTTAGGCAGGTGTCGTTGTCAGCGGTGTTGTTGCTTTGTTCTTTTGATTCTGTGCACTGACCGCCGCAACGTTCTCTTTTTTGACTGCTGTGCCGGCTCCTTAGTACAACTTGGTCATTTACCTTAATTTTGATATTGCAAGTTTTTGACGATGTTGCAAGCCCTGAATTGAAAACTCGAAAAATTTTTTGGCCACTCTTGCCTCTGATTTTCCGCTAATCGGTCTGCCCTCGATTGCGGAACAGACATTTATTCTTGGGACACTCTGCAGTAAATTACACTGTACCTTGAAACTGTTGAGTATATGGGTTTGAAGTGTAGATTATACGATTTTTTTTTCAAATTCAGGTTTTAGACTAGCCGTTAAAAGGGCTTTTATTAATATGTTAAGCAGCTGAACGATTATAAAAACTGAAAGTCACGTTGATGTAGTTTGTCTTAAAGGTGAATACGTGTCACATGACTAATTCGTCAACTTGCGGAAGTTTGATTAAATAGACAGCCAATATATCCAGCAGAGAAACTTACGTTTTTAAAAAATCATTCACTTACTGCTTTCAACAGATCAGAAGAAAGGTATTTCACACATTAATTCAACGTTTATTTCTTTGGGTAAACAATATTTAGCTGTTCATGTTCTGGTTCTTCGGCAAGGCCGTTAATAAACTTTGCATTATGGTTCAATATATTGTTTGTACACTTTATAGGTACTTTGTAGGTAGGTGAGCGGTTGTTATTAGGCCTGACTCATAAATTCAACACCAATTTGTCTGACGTTCTCGCGCCCAATATTAAAAAACGAGTAACAGGCGACAGGCGGCTAAAGTTAAACTTGAAATTTAACGCCGCTCTGCCGACTCGATTGTTGACTTCCAACGCGATTTGCATTGCCAAATTATTTTATATTTGATATGCGAATGTGCTTGGCTCTCTGCCTTGTTATAATTTGTTTTTGTAGCCCCAGTATTGTTGATTGCGTTTTTCTGTCGCGACGGAAGCAGTGACGCTGGCTTAAGCAGCAGCAGCGGCAGAAGCAGAAACAGCGGCTTCAACGTGCTAGTAGTCGGCAACTTCTTCCGCAGGTATTCGCTGGTTGCGAGCGGTAGCGCATGCGCGGAACTCAGGGAAACCGTCGAGAAATAGTTAAAACAATATTTTAAGTTTTAATCGCAATCCTTCTTCAGCTCGGCAGTTTTCGGCTTCCATTGCGAAAGTTCATGAACTTGAGGTCAGCAATTCAAGTCGCGCTCTAATTGTCGCCATAAGTCTTTTTCTTTCGCAAGCTGGTGATATAATCTCGATTCCATCAGCCACAAATTACTCTTTTGACCTCAGAAAGCGTAACCATAATTTATTGTTGTTTGTTTAAAAATGTTTAAGTACTTTCCAAACTGGACACTATAAGTAAATAATGTGCCAAAAAAGCCATCAAAGCTAATCAATTTCAAAAATCGACCAAATAACATTTGTATTTGTTGCAAAAAACTAAAAAATTCAAATTATCACAACATGGATAGCAGCAAATTGTTAAAAAACGTCTACGGCATCGATATTCACTTCGAAGATCTCGTTTACCAGGTTAACGCGCCCAAAAATGGTAAGGATACAAACCTCAATTAACCCAAAATATAGCCAAAAAACAAAAATCTTGCATTATACATAATCATATAAAAATAACTGAATTAGCTTTCTGCTGGAAATAGACTATCTCGAGCTTCACCGGAAGAAAAGACCCTGGTGTCACAGGTGATACTCATTTTAATAATCTATAAAGCCAGCAGATCAGGGTGTTATCTCTAATGGAAAAAATCTGAAAAGTGTGCGTAATTCGTGGCATTATCTCAACTTGATTATGAAATCTTTTTATAGTCCGACCCATCCGAATTGTAATATACTTCTGGTTTACGGCGTTTGCAAATTTAATTGGAGTTTCGCTTTTTACGGAGATAACCTGTTGACCTTAATGCATGAAACTTAATTACGCTGCGCGTGCGCAATTGTTGGTATTGGGAGAAGGTTAAGCAAAGCGGTTAAGTTTAGTCATTTAGAACATTCAAATTAAAGGAGCTCTGCATCATAAACACTATGAGGTCATGCTCGAGTGAAAAGATATCTTTTTGCGCATAATTTTTCAGAAATATTAAATATCTCTTCATTAGTGAAAGTGTTTGCAAGCTCTTTTTGGGTATGGATAAGATAAAAATGTTAACATTTTTATGTATATATTTTATGTAGGTAATGTATACCCTTGCAGAGGGTATTATAATTATGGTCAAAAGTGTGCAACGCAGTGAAGGAGACATCTCCGGCCCTATAAAGTATATATATTCTTGATCAGGATCACCTCCTGAGTCGATATGAGCATGTACGTCTGTCCGTCTGTTTCTACGCAAACTAGTCTCTCAGTTTTAAAGCTATCGAGTTGAAACTTTGCACACATCCTTCTTTCCTTTGCAGGCAGTATTTAAGTCGGAACGGCCGGGATCGGTCGACTATATCCTATAGCTGCCATATAACTGATTGATCGGAAATGCCATAACTGGTGTTTTTTAAGTTAGAGGGTTGGGACTTTCCACACATGTTATGTTTGACCAAAATATCTTATGTACAAAATTTCATAAGGATCGGCCGACTATATCCTATAGCTGTCATAGAACGATCGAAATTGGCATAACTTTGTTGTTTTTTAAGTTAGGATTTGGGGAATTTTGGGGAAAACAATATGATCTGCCAATTTTCATAAGGATCGGCCGACTATAAACGATCCGCTATATATCTAATAAAATGGGTGGCGCCACCTAGCGGACTGCGACTGAACTGCAAGGGAATATAAACTTCGGCTCCGCCCGAAGTTAGCTTTCCTTTCTTGTTTTTTATCTCTTTTTTACACAATTATTGTAAATATTTGATATAGAAATTACTGAATCATGAGTCAGATTCAAATTTAAGTATTATTTTCTATATGATCTTTTTATTGAAAAACATTTGAATGTTTTTTTTTTTAACGACTAAAATGTTAATTGTATTTTTATTCTTGTAGAGAAAAAAAAGGTGCTAAAGGGAATAACAGGAACATTCAAATCTGGCGAACTCACCGCCATAATGGGCCCCTCGGGAGCCGGAAAATCTAGTCTGATGAATATTCTCACGGGCCTCACCAAAAGTGGAGTTAGTGGAAAGATAGAAATCGGAAAGGCCCGAAAACTGTGCGGATATATTATGCAAGATGATCACTTTTTTCCCTATTTCACTGTCGAGGAAACTATGCTTATGGCGGCAACACTTAAAATATCAAACAAATGTGTTAACATGAAGGATAAAAGAAGTTATGTGAGTACAATTTTAAAATAACAAGAGAGAGAATACAATTACAAAAGTAGTGTTGATTATTTAAATTATTTAAATTTATTTAAACAGTTTTACCAGTGAAACCATTGAACGGAAAAATACTAATTTCGCGTGTGTTTTATAGATCGATTACCTCCTGAACTCCCTGAAGTTGACAAAGGCGCGGCAGACAAAATGTTCCAACCTGAGTGGCGGCCAGAAGAAGCGCCTTTCCATTGCCCTGGAGCTGATAGACAATCCAGCAGTGCTATTTTTAGACGAGCCTACAACGTGAGTGAGAGGATCGAGATTCTCGAACCTCGAATTAAAACACTTACAAACCTGTTGCTCAGGCTGTTAAAATGATAGTGCTATAAGTCCTTGAACCTCAGTGATATGATCTTCTCGTTTTTTCTCTGATCTCGCACAGTGGCCTGGACAGTTCCTCCTCCTTCGACACCATCCAGCTTCTCCGTGGCCTGGCTAATGAGGGGCGCACAATTGTGTGTACCATCCACCAGCCATCGACCAATATCTACAATCTCTTCAACCTCATCTACGTGCTGAGCGCCGGTCAATGCACATATCAGGGCACGCCCCAGAACACTGTCAGGTTTCTCAGTGGGATTGGCATGGAGTGTCCCCCGTACCACAATCCCGCCGACTTCCGTGAGTTGAAAACCTCTCTTTTTTTGGCCAATTAACACATTAAAATTTCCACTGCCTCTTGCCCCTTCATAACTCGTGTTGTCACTATCAGCATGGAAAAAAATCAGATTGGATTACACATATTAAAATATCAAAAATTCAATTATCTTTAATGGGGGAAAAATTCAGTTTTTTAAATAATTTGAATATTATATAATTTTTTATGAACCAATTGCTAATACTTGGATCTTAAATTATAGTTTTTTGATTTCTCGTTACTTTTAAGAATATTGTTTATTGTGTTCTTATTTAATCATAAACTTTATTTCAGTTCTTGAGTGCGTAAATGGTGACTATGGGGATCACACGGATGTCTTGGCGGAAAGTGCCAAAGATACTCGATGGCGATATGACCAACAATTAATGCAGGACGAGGATTCAGAAACGCCAAGCGAATCTCAGGTGGCCAAATTCAACGAGTCCCAGTCGCAGGAAAAGGCTCAGAGCCACGTGCAGAAGATTGAAATCCAGAAAATCGAATCATCCAAAGAGCTCACGCGGTACACGTATCCTCCAACGGAATATATGCGACTTTGGTTGCTGATCGGTCGCTGTCATTTGCAATTCTTCCGGGACTGGGTAACATATCTAAAAGAACAGTTGTATTTTTTACCAAATTAATTTCGTAAATTTTTTTTACAGACTTTAACATATCTTAAGCTTGGCATTCACATAACCTGCGCTATTCTAATCGGCCTCTTCTTCGGCGATTCTGGCAGCAATGCCAGCAAACAAATCTCCAACGTGGGCATGATTATGATTCATTGTGTTTATCTTTGGTATACCACCATAATGCCTGGAATTTTGCGGTGTAAATATAAATAACGCATTTATTACATTTCATACTCTGAAACATAGTCTGTTTTACCTTTATAGATCCTTCCGAAATCGAAATTATCAAAAAAGAAACGTTTAATAATTGGTACAAACTGCGAACTTACTACATTGCCACAATTATTACCGCCACGCCAGTTCATGTAAGTTAAAAAAAAAAAACAATAAAAAAATAAAAACAATTAAATCTCTATTTAGTTTGACCTTGCTACCTTAAATAAGTTTAACCCTAAATAGTAAAATCCTAAATGGGTTGCCTTATGTAAATTCTTACAACCCATTTACCAAAGCTATGTGAAAGGCGAAAGTGCCCACAATCGTAAGGAGAACAGGTATCTAAACGATACGCTAGATATCTTAGGTTTATAGATAGACAGACATGATTAGGAATATTTATACATTATAGGATACAATATTATATAGGATATAATAGGATGTGTTCACCATAACATTGTCTAATACTATGAAGTTTATGGCATAACCCCGTAATTTCGAAGAGAAATTTTGTATGGCAAAAAAATTGTTTCCAAAAAATGGACTGGAAAATCACTCAATTTGCAATTTTATTATTAGATATTTTTACACAATGACTTATTTTAAATAAACCTTGAAGACCTGCTAAAATTTTATAAAGATCGGTCGATTAGTTTTTTAGTGAGATCTTTTTGATACCGATATTCAAAATATAGTTTGGTGTTGTACTATATTTTAAAAATCTTTTGGATATCATATATCGATTGCATCGAAAAAATATTGAAGTCGTATGAATTACTATTTCTTTCAGATTATATTTTCAACGGTTTATATTACAATTGGCTATTTATTGACCGAACAACCTGTGGAAATGGACCGATTTGTTAAATATTTGCTAACTGCTGTTGTGGTTACGTTTTGTGCAGATGGTCTAGGAGTATTTCTAGGCACCGTACTAAACCCAGTGGTAAGAAACATTGAACAAATTTAAAAATTAGATGCACAAAAAACATATATTGACACTATTCTTTTAGAATGGAACATTTATTGGTGCTGTTTCGACATGCTTTATGCTTATGTTCTCCGGATTCCTAATTTTATTGAATCACATTCCGGCTGCTATGCGTTTTATTTCGTATCTTTCTCCAATGCGTTATGCCCTGGAAAATATGGTAGTTTCCTTATATGGAAATAATCGGGGACAATTGAACTGTCCCGACTCTGAATTCTACTGCCACTTTAAGTAAGTTGGTAAAACCAACAACCAGCTGCCAAACACATATGTCAATTATATTCTTTGTACACCCCCTTTCAGATACGCGGTAACAGTTTTGCAACAATTTGGAATGGAGCAGGGACACTATGGTTATAATATAATGATGATTTTGGGCCAAATCACGCTGTTCAAGGTTCTAGCTTACTTTACTCTAAAACGCAAGATCAAATCAAACTGATTTAAATACAATATGACAGTGTATGTGTGCTTTGAGTATTGAGCTTAATTTGAATCGAATGTGATTTTTCGTTACTTATCGCTTAGTTGCATAGATCAAGCTTTTTAAACCGGCGTGTGATACTTTAAAAACTGCAACGAAACCATAGCCAAGCTGAACGCTTAATGTGGCTACAACCACGAAACATAGATATTTCTACTGTTTCCATGCGGATTTATGTGCAAACTATTATTTACGTGTAATTATTTTTATATTTAACCTAATTTTAAGCGACGCTTATATGATGAAATAAAAGTGAAATAAAAGTTTTGAGGAAAAAATAGTTACGCATTTTGCATAATATTTCTCAGATTTATAACTTAAAAATAAAAGTAAAATATTAATGGGAAAGGAGGAGGTGTTGGACCATTCTCCCACGTCTGGCTTTTTCGTGCTTGTGAGCACTCGCCACTCGAAATTTCAAGGTAAAGTCCAAGACGAGCACACTTTTCAAATCAATTGCTTTAAAAAATTATAACAAGTCGTGGTCCTTGAGGAAAGATAAACCAATTACGGAAGCGGAAAAATTATATTGAAAAACAGAAGATTTCATTTGAACATGAGCTGAGTTTATGATATTGAATATTGACAAATTAAAAATTTGGAAATAATCATTATTTTATGAGTTTTATTTTTTGAATAAAAATAATGATTATTGTTTATTTATTATTATTATTATTTTTTAATAAATAATTGTTATTTTGCGAAAAATATCCTTTTAAAAGAAAAATTGCATATTTCTTGTTATTTTATGAGGTAATAATTTTGTCAATTGAAAATATACAAATAACACAGGCCGACAGAAAAAATCTCTACGCATAGTTTCAACTGCTGAAACAAAGTCCAAAACAAACATACAGTGGCGAGCACATGTGGATACATTTAATGCACATGTGGATACATAAAAGACCAAAAAATTTATTAATCGCAAAAATTAATAAATCATGAAAAAGGAGCATTATCCTATTTTTTTTTGAGACCAATCTACCAGACTTCGGGGATAAATGTTCTTACTCCATTGAAGAAATCATTTTTCAACAAGATGGAGACCCATAGGAAAACGTCCAAAATCGAAGAAAATTGGCTAAGAAATCGAAGATTTTAGATTAGGCCAGCTCAGAGCCCGGATTTGAATCCGATTGAAAATCTATGGGATCTGCTAAAAAAACTACTGGAAAAGTAAGATATGTACCGACAGATTTTGCAGATTGCCATGACTTTTTTAAAATACGAGATTAAAAACTCCTAATTGAAGAAAATGTTGTGTCTAAATTAATATTTTATTTGGTAGATCGGATCAGTTGGCCCACTACAGAATCCATAGAGTCTTATCCTTCAAATTATCAAAGTTATGGCATTTCTGATCAGTCAGTTTTATGGCAGATATAGCCTATAGGATATAGACGACCAATCCTACCCGTTCGGATCTATATACTGCGCACAAGAAAAAGTTCACGTAGAAACAGAAAGACAGACATGATTATTTCGACTCAAAAGATAATGCTGATCAAATATGTATGTATATATTTTATGGTCTCCTTGTCTGTCTCCTTTACTGCTTTGAACTTTTTTGACCAAAATATGGTGAACTTTCAAAAAGCACCCTGATATATCTCAAACTTTTAATATATACGTATTTTGCCGTGATGACACCAGGAAAAATAGTGAAAATACCTGCAAATACATTTTTTTTTGGAAAAACCATTTAAAATTTATCGGCTTGGTTTTTTGGTAATATGTCATTAAATATGCTTTTTCGATTGCTTGTTGAACTTAACTGGTAGCTGAATAAAAAAATACACAAATCATTCTCAGAAAAATCGGAAAGTTTTTTCAAATCTTATTAGTCTTACTCTTTACATTTACAATTTCATATTGATATATCAACTAGTGATGTTCGTTTTAGCGACGGGATCTATGGTATAAAAAACCAAAATAAAACACTGACAAAAAATAATTCAAACAAAAATCTTTTAAAAATTTAGGCAAACCAAAACAATAATTTTGTCCAATGCTCGGTGATAAAAATTTGTTTATGAAAAATCCCGCAAATACATTTTCCTCTGACGCTTCTAAATCGAAATATTTTTTTTGGCCAAATATCGATTCCAGCGACTAAATTTATTAGAAGTACCATCAATTTGCAATATATCGATAATTATTTAACAACATGACCATACATTTACATATCAGCCAGTTTGAATATTAACGACCTTTTTATGTAAATGTTTCGCTCTGTTTCTCCCAAAAACTAGTGATATTCGACTGAATTCAGAAATCATTTTGTTTGTGCTTGCTATGCGAGCTAGATCCGACTGGGAAAACTATTGTAACTATTGCGATTCCTTCTTCCTGTTACATACACTCACCCGATGTACTTATTGTAATACCGGTTAAATTACCGGCGATTCCGCCCCAATTGACGGATATGGCAACATCAGCTTTGTTCTGACGTTGCCAAGCATTTATTTACAATTTAATTTTACAACACTGAAATTATCGATGACAATTTCAATACATATTGTTTTGCGAATTTTCTAATCATAACTTTCAGCTGATTATTGTTTATTCTGGGAACTCAGAAAATAAAATAGATTCAAGGAGCAGCGGAAAATATTCCAGAACATGTTTCGATCAAGTTTCGACAAGAACTTAGGTAAGTATAATGCGAAATTATCTGAAAAAAAGCATAAAGGCCGTTCAATGAAAATGACTCATCCGAGATTCAATAAAAAAAAAATGTGAAAGCCAATGAACTTTCTGTTTAGACAGAACATAAGAGACAAGACTTATTTTAGCTTTTACTTGACAGAAAATGCCACAAGCCATTTACGTTTGGAGCCCGACTGGCCCTCAATTCTTCTTATATGCGATGAAATCAACCAGAAAGATGTCACGTAAGTTTATTTTTTTACTTTAATTATCAATATTGAATTGGTTTTTTTTTGCAGCCCAAAGAATGCTTTTGCTGCAATTAAGAAAAAAATGAATTCCCCCAATCCGCACTCTGCGTGTTATTCTCTTTTGGTCCTGGAAAGCATAGTGAAGAACTGTGGAGCTCCAGTGCATGAGGAGGTGTTCACCAAAGAGAACTGCGAGATGTTCAGCAGCTTTTTGGAATCCACTCCTCATGAGAATGTGCGACAGAAGATGCTGGAACTAGTGCAGACATGGGCCAACGCCTTTCGATCCTCGGACAAATATCAAGCCATCAAAGTAAGATCTCCCTTTTTTTAAATTGGTTATTGTTAAAGGTGACTAATATGGGTCGTTCTAATCTTATCGTTAAATTGCAATAGCTCACGATTAATATTTTATGCATTTGGAATGCAACTTTCCATTCCGACTTTGTTAGACTGGCGTTTTTTTACTCTTATAAGCTAAATCGATAAATCTTGTACGTACAAATGTTACTGGTTATTACTATAACCTTTAAATACAAATGAGAGAAGGCTGTCTTATTGCTCTAGAAATTTCATACATTTTTATGTATTTTTCATTTTATTTTTTCATTAAAAATACAAAATTAATTTTTAACTCTTTTTATCTGCCAATCCGCCCCTGTCAAAAGGCATTTAATTTAATTAGCGAATGAACCAACAGCCACTGAGTAAAAACTCAGTTAAAAATCAACTGCTGAGTAAAAATGAGCTCTGATGAGGAACTAAGCATAGATGAAGAATCCCTAGTAGGCTTACTGGTACAAATCACTTACCAATTTAATTTAAATGTTTTATAGGATACCATGACCATTCTGAAGGCCAAGGGTCACACATTCCCTGAGCTGCGAGAGGCGGATGCCATGTTTACGGCTGATACTGCGCCCAACTGGGCAGACGGAAAAGTTTGCCATCGCTGCCGGGTAGAGTTTACCTTTACCAATCGCAAACACCACTGCCGTAACTGTGGCCAGGTCTTCTGTGGTCAATGTACGGCCAAGCAATGTCCTTTGCCCAAGTATGGAATCGAGAAGGATGTACGTGTGTGCGACGGTTGTTTTGTGGTCCTCCAACGTCCGACGAGTGGCATTAAATCTGGATCTCGGGTGGCGGACAGTGACCTGCCAGCGGAGTATTTAAACAGTTCATTGTCTCAGCAAGTGCAAGTAAGTCAGTTTATAGGGGTCGGCTAAAAAATATTGAAAAACATGTTCATTTAGTTTTAGGGAACAGAACAAGAAAATAAGTACTTAAGAGCTCAAACTAAACATTTGATCCGTTTATAGCTGTTTTTTTGTTTGTTTTTCTTGGAGAACTAAAACTATTAACCATTTTGTAGACTCCGGCCCGAAAAAGCGAGGAAGAACTAAAGGAGGAGGAGGAACTTCAGCTAGCACTGGCCCTTAGCCAGTCTGAAGCCGAGCAGCAGAAGCAGAAGCAACAATCCCTGACAGCCGCAGCAGCTGCCTATAGAATGCCACAGCGTTCTCCAAGTCCTGAGGCACCGCCTGCCCCAAAGGAATATCAACAACCTATAGAGGAGACGAGCAATCCAGAGCTAGCCAAGTATTTGAATCGTAGCTATTGGGAGCAACGCAAAATAAGCGAGTCCTCCTCGATGGCTAGCCCATCAGCTCCAAGTCCCATGCCGCCAACACCACAACCTCAGCAGAGTATCTCTCTTCAAGCTAAAAGTGCCGATGAAGTCCAAATCGACGATTTCGCATCCAACATGCGCACACAAGTGGAAATTTTTGTAAATCGGATGAAATCCAACTCGAGCCGTGGACGAAACATCTCTAATGACTCCTCAGTCCAGACCCTCTTTATGACCCTGACTTCTTTGCATTCTCAGCAATTATCGTACATCAAAGAAATGGACGACAAGCGGATGTGGTACGAGCAGTTGCAGGACAAACTTACCCAGATTAAGGACTCGAGAGCAGCGCTTGACCAGTTGCGCCAGGAGCATGTAGAGAAGTTGCGACGCATTGCCGAGGAGCAGGAGCGCCAGCGTCAAATGCAAATGGCCCAGAAATTGGAGATTATGCGTCAGAAAAAGCAGGAATATTTGCAATACCAGCGTCAGTTAGCTCTAAAGCGCATTCAGGAGCAGGAACGTGAGATGCAACTGCGACAGGAGCAACAAAAGGCTCAGTATTTGATGGGCCAGGCAGCACCACCATTCCCCTATTTACCGCCATCGTCGGTCCCTCAACATGGATCGCCTTCACATCAACTAAACAATGTTTACAATCCCTATGCTGCCTGTATTCCAGGATATCCAGGTGGTGCCACAGGGCAGGCCCCCGCTCCCAATGGTCATGGACAGTTCCAGGGTATTCCACCTGGTATTTACAATCCGGCCATGACCCAGCAAATACCAGCAAATCTTCCACAGCCTGGTGGATTGATGCAGCAACCACCGGCCCAGCCGGGTAATGGACAAATGGTACCACCCATGCCCGAAAATCAATTTAGCAATAATCCAGCAATCCTGCAGCAGGTACCAGGTCAACCGGCGCAACATCAGCTACAGGTTCAACAACCTCAGACGCTTCCGGTGCAACTACAGCCAATCCCAGGACAGCCACAGCCAATCGCAGGCCAGCCCCAGCAGCAACACCAACCGATTCCAGTTCATCAGCCCCCACAAGCACAATTGTCTCACGTAATGTTGCAGCAGCAACAGTTAGCCCAATCCCATCCGGCTCTCGCAAATCAGAATGCTCCACCAGTACAGGCACCACCACCAGTGACCGAAATTTCGAACTCCCAAGTTTTGGCGGTGACGGCTGCCCCACTTCCGCCACAAAACGATCCTGATCCGGCACCTCCAAAATCGGCCGAACCAGCCACAGCCGAATTAATTAGTTTCGACTGAGCCAGAATGTGTTAGTTCTTTTGAGTCGGTTGTAACAGTTCTCGTATAGATTTTAGACTTTAAAAATGTGTTAAGAATACTGGTTCCACTATTTCAATTTAAAACCAAGCTACTTTAAAAAGTTAGATAAATAGAAAAATTTTTCAGTTAATTGCGGTTATTAGTTACTATTTAAAAGGATTTAGTTCAAAGGACACGAATGTAAAATTTTTAGTTAAATGAAAAATTGTGAAAAATGGAATGGAAGTAGTTTGAAAAGACATACTAATCTTATACGAGATCTGTTAATACCGGAAAGGACTCATGCGGTCCATTATATTTTAACCAAGTCATGTTATCCGAAATAAACATATTCTTTGAATTTAAAATCGATTCAATTCAATTTATATTAAAATGGGGCTTTTAGAAAGTTATTTATAATGCTGATGTTGTTAATTCATTATTAAAAAGTCTGTGCGAACTTTTCAGGCATCAGAAAGTGCAGCTACTCCTGGAAGAAGCTTTCCTTCCAACAATTCAAGAGAAGCTCCTCCGCCAGTAGAAACATGAGAGACTTCATCTGCACCACCAAATTTTTTGCAAGCCGTAGCCGTGTCTCCACCGCCAACAATTGAAGTCGCTCCCTGTTTTGTAGCCCCCACCACGGCGTCCAACATGGATTTTGTGCCCTTAGCAAATGTCTCATCTTCGAACAGTCCCGGTGGACCATTCCACACAATGGTTTTGGATTCACAAATGGCCTCGGCAAATATCTCGTTAGATTTCTCGCCAACATCCAATCCCATCATATCATTGGGTATACCTTCCCGAACATCCACTGTTTTGACTATACTCGGTTTATCCATGCGATTGGCAATAACAAAATCTACTGGAAAAATCATTTTTACGTTCTTTTCCTTCGCTTTGCAGATAATATCTTCCACCATTTTGGACCCTTCTTCATCGAAAAGGGATGTACCAATTTCCATCTTTTTATGAATTTTGAGAAAAGTAAAAGCCATGCCACCGCCAATAATCATGGACTGAACATTATTAAGAAGATTGGTAATCAGAGGTATTTTGTCGGCTATCTTGGCGCCACCCAAAATAGCTAGAAATGGAGTTTCTGGGTGGTCCAGGACTCTGGCAAAGTATTCCAGTTCCTTATCCAAAAGAAAACCCGATGCTCTCACCTCGTAAGATTCGCCCATCATAGAGCTGTGAGCTCGATGGGCAGTACCAAAGGCGTCGTTAACGTAAATTTCGCCCATTTTGGCCAGTTTTGCTCGAAACTCCTTAACCTTTTTGGGGTCAGCTTTTACCTTTTTCTTGTTCTCGTCCTTACTGCTACCAGTTTCCTCCGCATAAAAGCGTAGGTTTTCTAACAACAAGACACTGCCTTCGGGTGGATTTTTTACAGTTTCAAGAGTCTGATCACTGACGCAGTCGTCCAGGAATTTCACAGACTTTCCCAAAACCCTTTCCAATTCCTTTGCCACGGGCTCCAGGGAGAACTTTTTATTTTTCTTTCCATCTGGTCGACCCAGATGAGACGCCAAAACCTGTTGGAAGAATACGGAAAAGATTGAAATTAGTCAGCTCATACATATGTAAATAATAATTCTGTAATATTACTAAATTTTATATTTATTTTAATAATTTATGTTACCAAAGATTTGCATTTTTTATCCAACGCATACTTGATGCTTGGAAGCGCAGCAACAATTCGTTGGTTGTTGGTTATTTTACCCTCCTTCATTGGTACGTTAAAGTCAACTCTGTCAAATTACTTACAATTCAAACACAAATAGACTAAAATATAATAGATTCTCGCCTCATAAATACCCGTTTTCCAGATACATCCACGTTTTTCAAACTCAACTTTTTTTTCCCTTGTTTTCCGTTTTTTTTGCACCCATTTGTGCTAGTACAAAATCGAGACTCAAAGTTTTTAAACTCAAGCAGTTTAAGGCAGTTTTCCTGCAGTCCGTACGATCCCAAGAGGTACACCCGTTTTGAGGAATTAAATAGAGGATGATAAATAAACATTCTGGATCCTTTTTTGTTTTTTTATTTATTCAAAATTACAAAATTTGAAGCTTCACTCAAAAATAGCACGACCTTAACATTAAATTTTGATAGCCAAAATAGTATTTTTTGTATTTTGATTAGTTTTGAAAAGGCATTTTGAACGTACCCCCTTAAAATTGAAGGCTTAAACGATGAAAAGAAAATAAGTGCATACTTTGTTGTCTTTTGCTTATTGATAATAAGTTATTATAAAGGCGTACATAATGATGATAAACAAAATAAACGATGTCCCTCGAGGGGAAATTTCCTTTTACATACCCTTGCCGTTAATTGGCAGCTTATATTATATGCTTATAAACATGGGGTATATTAGGGCGATCCTTGTAAAAATTCCATTATCAAAATAATTTGTTTTATATTTATATTTTAAAAAGAAAGGAAAGCAACCTCCGGGCGTACCCGAAGTTGATATACCCTTGCAGTTAAGTAGCAGCTTAAATTATTATCGGATCTTATATAGTTGGCCGATCTTTTTAAGAATTTCCCTATAAATTAATTTTATAATAAAAAGCGTTTAAAAAAATGCAAAGTTGTGTCGTTTCCGATCGTTCAGTTATTGTATGACAGGTATAGAATATAAGTCCGACTTATATACTGCGTACAGAGAAAAGAAGGATGTCTGCAAAGTTTGAAGTCCATAGCTTAAAAACTGATAGACGGACATGTTAGTGTCGGCTTAGAAGCTGATTGTGATCAAAAATGTATATAGTTTATAGGGTCCTTTACTGAGTTGCACACTTTTGACCGAAATTTTAATACCCTCTGCAAGGGTATAAAAAGTCCCAATCGTCAAAAAACCAAAGTTCTGTAATTTTAGCACAGCAAACGGCAGTCCGCTAGGTGGCGACACGCATACCTTAGCTTGTAGATAGCCGAAGAATTACAAATTGGCTGTGTGCGTTCGATCAGAATGAGTGATATACCAAATGCAAGATATTGTTTTCATCAAATCAATTATATTCAAAAAAATTTTCCAAAAGTAGTTTGGCAATTTGTGAGAATATAAAACTTTTGATTCACCGAATTGGAGATAGTGGTGTCACCTGACAAAATATTTTTTTTGCATTCTGCTCCCAAATACTTCTTCTTCTATTCCGATTCGACATATCTTTCAAAAGTTATTCAAGAAAAATGTATTCAAGGAAATTTTTAAAGAATTTCCCAAATGAAAAAAGTTTGTCTAGTTTGGCCACTGAGACACTCCTATGTGCGTTTGCTTCATTTTGTAACTAAAAATTTAGCAAAATTTACTGTAAGGTTTTTTTTAATTACTTAAGGTTACCCTAAAAAAAACACTTTTAAATTAAAAGCAACGCGTAACTTTTCAACCAATGAAGCTAATTTGACGTTGAAAACTTTTTCAAAATTATAGTATCCTCTGCAAGGGCATACAAATTCAGTTTGTCTAAATTATGTATGTATAATACTCTTTGCAAGGGTATACAAATGAAGCATTTTGGTCACTCTGCCTAAAACAGTCTGGCAACTCAGAACAAGACCACCTGATGGGAACGTCGGAAAAGGAGGGAAGAAAAACAATATATACATAGTTTATTTTTCCTATAACATTAAAGTAACCACGAAAATGGGTGGCGGAGATCTGGTGAGTGGCCACTTAAATTAAATTGCAAAGTGAAATCAATATAGCTTTCCCGTAGAACCTCAAAAAATCGTGGCATCCAAACACGATGAAAAATCAGGAGCGTGTTTGGAAAGCGGAGGAGCAAGCAAAAATGGAGGAACAGAAACTGCAGGACCTGAGAAAGGAAATCAACGAGGAGCGGGATAGAGAGGAGCTGAAAAGACTAGGCGAGAGTAGTGGAGTTCTGTCTGGAAGTGCTGGAGCTGCCGGCGCTAAGTTGGAATGGATGTATAAAAGTAATTCATCTTTCAACAAACCCTTGTCGTGTTACATACATACAATATTCCTCTAAGTACTTGTGTATTTTCTGATTCAGATAGCACCGAGCTAATAAACCGCGAGGAGTACCTACTGGGACGAAAGATCGACAAGTCCTTTGAGACTCTGCAGGCCGAGGAGAGTCGACAAGAGCAAAGCGTCCTAGGAGTCAAGCAGTCTATTAACCATGTTGAGCACGATTGCGTCCCCTTCTCCATCAGACACTACCGCACCCTGCAGTCAAATGAGCAAGTGGACATACAGCGCAAGACTCTTGAAGATCCGCTTATGCTCATCAAACAGCGTGAGATGGAATCACGTCGCAAACTTCTAGAGAATCCCGTCAAGCTAAAGGAAATTCATCGAATCCTAAAAACCGAACAAGACCTAAAATTCGCTAAGGAAAAACAAAAACCAAAGAGTAAAAAATCTAAGAAAAAAAAGAAAAAGAGTAAAAATTCGAGTGATGGGGACTCTAGTAATGATAGTAGTAACTCTGATGAGGACTTAGACCGAAAGTTGGCTCACCAAGTTAGCAAACTGAAAGGAGATTCCCATAATAGTGAATTAAAACTGGAAAAACTACTAGATGCAAAATATAGGACTATATCAAAACAACTAGACATTGCCACTAAAAAAAAAGGGAACAAAAAATCAAAGAAAAAAACTCGCTACAGTAGTGAAGAAAGCAGTAACGAAAGGGAAAAACAGAAGAAATCAAGGAAAAGAAGCCGGGAAATTCCCCATAGGACAACCCGAAGCAGGAGTCCAGAAGCCAGAAATATAAACCAGAGGCGTCAAGAAAGGAGTAGGAGTCGAGACGACAGGAACTCAAGACTTAGGAGTCGCAGCACACAGCAGAGTATAGGAAGGGACACGAATTTTGAAAAAAGGATTGAAATGAGGAGAGAGAGGAGGCGGAGTCCGGAGGATAGGTCAAATAGGAGAAGCAAAAGTACAGACGTGAGAAAAGGCATTTCCACGCACCGAGAGAAACGCAGAAGTAGGAGTCGCGATGATCGGCCAGTTAACAAACGCAGTCCACGACACGATCGCACAATGCAGCCTCAAAGTCGAAACAGGGATCCTCCATCCAAGCGTCCTACTTCTCCCGCCCGAAACAGTGGAAAACCCAAGCTTAGCCAAGCCGATCGGGAAGCCCGCCTGCGCGAGATGATGGACAATGCCACCTGGAGAGAGGCAGATCGCAGCCAGGCGGTGCGCAAACACCGAGAGGCATACGCTCGGGAAGAAGCTCAACACCAAGAACGCGAATTTGATAAGGAGTTTATCAACAAGGAGGTCAAGAAGGCAATAGCTAACCAGAATTCAATCGGCGATCGTATACGGGCTAACCTGAACAATATACAACGCACCGCGTCCTCCATGGACACGAACTTTGCCCGCAAGTAGACTAAAATTCTTTTATTTAACATGCATATTTAAATATGTAATGGTTATGCAACAAATAGATTAAACCTGAACTTTTACTTAGTGGTTTTGTGCTTAAAAAATATTCAATTAATATAACCAGAGATTTTCATCTTTGGGTTCTTAGGCGTTGGACAAAGCGGCCACGCCTGGCAGTGTCTTGCCCTCCAAAAGCTCCAAGGACGCCCCGCCACCGGTAGACACATGCGACACAAGAGCCTCCGTGTTCCACTTGGCGCAGCACGAGGCAGTATCACCGCCGCCGATGATGGAAACCGTGCCATTTTTAGTAGCCGCCACCACACCGTCCATAATCGACTTTGTACCGTTGGCAAAGTTGGGGAACTCGAAAACGCCAGGTGGCCTGGCAGAACGAAATGTTATAGAAATTAAATAAAGAAAAAAGTACACTTATGAATTATATTCCTTACCCGTTCCACACGATCAGCTTCGCACGGGCAATAGGAGCTGCGAAGAGCTCGCGAGTTTTGGGTCCAACATCCAGGCCCATGTGTCCGTCGGGAATACCACCCTCTACGGTGGCCTCGCTGACAGCAGCGTTCTCTGCAAACTTATCACCACAAACAAAGTCCACGGGAAGGTGGAGCTGGACATTGTTCTTCTTGGCCTTCTCTACCAAATTTTGGACTATCTTAGAGCCCTCCTCGTCGAACAGGGAGCCTCCAATCTTCATATTATTGAGGACCTTCAGGAAAGTGAAGGCCATGCCACCACCAATGATCATTTCGTTAACTTTATCGAGCAGGTTTTCGATAAGTTGGATCTTGTCGGCGACTTTTGCGCCGCCCAAGATGGCCAGGAAGGGATTTGGTGGCTTGTCCAAAGCCTGAGAGAAGTACTTAAGCTCCTTGTTAAGAAGCAGACCAGCAGCTCGCTTCTCAAAGCCATCGCCCATCATGGAACTGTGGGCACGGTGGGCCGTTCCAAAGGCATCATTCACGTAGACATCCCCCAACTTGGCCAGGCTGGCGCGAAATTCCTTCACCTTGCCAGGATCAGCTTTTACTTTAGCACCGTTGGAATCAACGCCTTTTCCCTCCTCTTCAACATAGAAACGGACGTTCTCCAAAAGGATTACAGAGCCAGGAGCGGGATCCTTACAGGCAGCCTCAACCTCATTGCCCACACAATCGTTTAGGAACGTTACATTCTGACCCAGCAGATTTTTCAACTCCTCAGCGACGGGAGCCAGAGTGTATTTGGTGTTTTTGTTGCCATCCGGACGACCCAGATGGGAGATTAGCACTACAGACTTGGCCTTCTTAGACAGTGCCAACTTTATGCTGTCAAGAGCAGCCACAATGCGCTGGTTGCTGGTGATCTTGCCCTCCTTGATGGGAACATTAAAGTCCACTCTGAAAAAAATAATTGAGTTTATGCAACGAATTTAAGGATTGGTTTTGCTTTAAAAAGTTTTTAAAATTACCGCATCAGCACCCGCTTTCCATCCAGTTCCAAACCTTCGATGCTCAGTTTGTTAAAAGCCATTTTTAAGAATTTTTTCGAGCTTGCTACCAATGTCCTGGATATGACTACTGATTATGCCGCAAATACTATTCACCCGCAATTGCTGTCTGCGGCAATGTCAGGGCAAGGTCATCAGCCGTTTTTACTAAAAACGCAACCCTGTGTTTGGCGCCCAATCTGTGCTGTAAAATGCTTCAAAACAGTGTTCTAGAATAGCGAACGACGTCATGGTCGGGGAAAAAATAATTATGTTTATATTATTTTCAATGTTCCTTTTCTTATTATAACCTTCACTTGACGATAAGTTATTGCTCAAATATTTGATGAAAAATGTATTCCTGCGAAAAAAGGTATCAAGCTTTCAGAACTTATCCTCCAAAACCTTTTGTCTACGCTCAGTATGGCGGGTAAATTTAAACATACTTTTCTAACCATTCGCAAGCTTTGAGGAAGTACTAATATAGTATCTCCTAATGCTAAGAAGCAAAGTCGAAGCTCTCATGCTTTCAAAGACTAATCAAATTTTTTTAAATAAAACAAACCACCTTTGACATTTATAATCGCCTTTTGCGTCGGGCCCTTGGTTGTACGAGTATTTATTTTAAAAATTCATACACATTAAAATTTAATTATTTTTTAAATTAACAATATTTTGGTTGAGCCTAAAAAGCGAATTTTAAATAACACATGGGCAAATAAACGGGCGCAGGAAAGGTACTTGGGACCTTTTATTTTTAAAGCACCCTCTAGCATCCAACCACACTCAATGGCATTTTTATCATCTTTTAACGGAATGATTCATTCATGATTGCCCATTTCCCAGTTCACTCGATTCATCTATGCAACAACATTTTCCTACGTCACGGGTGCCATTCAGGGGTACTATGCGCCACTCACCCCCCATAGTCCGCACGTTTCCCTGACCGTGGGAGCCCAGTAGTGCGCTATTGGAAATCGAAGACAATGGTGCTGTTTAAATTAATTTTAATAATTGCGTTTGGGGCACAGGTTGACGTACATAGATGAAGCACATGAACTGGCGAGAGCAGTTTGCCAAGAGTATATGCACGACCCGGCACTCTCTAGGCAACATTAGCACATGCCGGTTAAAAGAGATACGAGAGGGCTCACCGAACGTCTTTGAGACTTCCACCGATATTTGAGCCGGACCAAGCCAAAGTCGTTAGACTCGACAGTCGCTCTAATCGAGTTGTAAACCTGTTATGTATTTTTTCTAAACGATTCCATGTAGCCGAGGCACCTCATATGCGTCTGGACTATGTTTATGTTGCTATTATCTTGCTAAACGCGAATCAGTATAAATGAACTATCTGATACCGAACTATCTATGTATTAAAATATTTATAAAAAAAAAATCCAGCTGTTGAGCTGTACATTTTTCAGATTTATTCAAGATAAAACTATATATTCTTTGGTCGTTGGTTTTCTCTGAGGCATAAATTCCTATAAAGTCAATGTACTCCATGACTATTGGGTATAAATATTTGGTAGAAACGAGGCAGGAAAGCATTTGACATCCATGCTAATGTCCAAATACCCTTGAATAACAACAATTTATTGTAGCCGTCATTTAATTTTTTCCCTCAACTATATTAAAGTAAAATAAAAATAGACAAACAAATTTTGTTATTTAAGTTTTACCGATGATTGCGATTTCATATTATAACTCCTACAGTATGTTAAGTTATTAAGTATTCTACTCTACGATAAAAACAAACATAAATATCTTGAAGTAGAAAAAAATGTAAACTTCCCTACTTCCCACAAAAACTAACAACCTCATTACAGATCTATTAGCAGTGGTTGTAAAGCATTAGAAAGAAGAGAAAACTTAATCGCTATGGATGTACATAGATATGGACACACATTCGTATCTAGATACATGTGAGCGCGTTCGCTATTGATTGTTCGCATTGAGACTCATTCACACCTTTATGCTACAGCAACCTAATGACGCAATGACCAATATGCACTGGGAGAATGGAGGGGTAGGTTGAGGTAGGTATTGTCTACAAACTGCACAGAACATTTATAAACTTTCAAAAAAACAAGGAACAAGATGTTCAAATCCATCCCATAGACTTGGGTAAGGTTATGAACGTTTGGCATGTACTTTTTTCCACAAATTAGGATCATGGCTTATGATTATTTCTGTTTTCTGCCTTTCAGTAGTTTATTCAGTCTTTTTGAGCAACCTTTTTAGAGATAGTGATTAACCTTGATTCAGAAAGAGTCGCACCACGCCGATATCGTCCATTCGGCGAGGAAATGGGCACAGGTTCTCTAGGTATCTAGAGACTGGTATATACATATGTAGACACCATTGACTGACCAGAGAGGCACTAGGACCACAATGCTTGGAATCAGAATCATATCGCCACAATGTGCGAAGGGCTAAAGTATTCTGGGGGAACAAACGCCGAGCCACTTCGATAAAGACTGAGAGCTAAACGGCCGGAAAGAAAGAAGAAAGCCACAAGGAAAGAGAAGCCAAAAAGCACATTGCAAAACGACGGCGCAAATCGGCTTATCAGCGGCGTTCAGCGAAAAGTCATCTCTGTTGTTGCTGCTGCTGCTGGCTGCTCAAATATGTGATAACTCAATGGAGTGCTCGCGATTACAGGTGTTTACTACCGCCTGATGCCTTAGAACAGGTTCGCCGGTTTTAATTAGTGACCCCGCCGTTCTGTCGACGAAATCAAAACCTATACCCTTTTCACAAAAAGAGCCGAGAAATATATTAACCCACAGATCTCGACTAGAGAATACCGTAATTTATTTAAGGGGAGTATTGATAATTGCTAAAATGTTGCTTAACAATATGTACTTATGCATACCCGAGCTAAAAATCTTTATAACCACATTATATTTTAAGGCTGAGTCGGCAATTCTCGTATATATAAGTCAATTTGTTAAAAAATGTGGCCGATTGTAACGAACAGAACCATCAAATAGCCGGCGCACAAATGCGAGATCAACAGAATGGAATGGCACAGAAAAAAGAATTCGGGTGGACCATGTTCAGATTTATGAAAAACATGAACATAAATTTTTAAAAATTAAATGAGTAAAATACCATTAGTCATTTAATATACATTCCAACATTAACAGAAAAATTAATAGCTATTCTTCAGCATTAAGCATGCCATAATATACCAATGAATATTTCTTAAAATCTCAAACATGAAAACACATACGGGGGGACTAAAAAAAGTTCGCTTAATATAGTAGAATAAAGTTTAAAATTTTGTTTTTAATTTTACATCTTTGTATCTTTGTTCATCATCTCTTTGTATTTTTTCAACGTAATCGCCATTTATTTCCAAGATCATTTTTTAATATTCGTGATACAGCCTATACATATCTATTTATGTTCTATATCTATTAATGTGTACATTTTAAATGCAAATATGATAATTTAGTCATAGGTGCATTATTGTTTCCCCAATTGTGAGCAATTAAATCTATAGAATCGTAAAAATATTACAGATCTACCGTGGAAATCACCTGTTCTTCCCCACACGCTACCAATCAGTTGACCCCAATCCAGATTGACATTGCTGCCCACACGGGTCCACTCTATAAATAAGAACGAGAAGGCGCTCAACTTACAAATACAACACACATCTGCAGCAACAACGCTGCAACACTTCTTCCTATCAGCAACGGCAACAACAGCGCCGAGGCTATCTCACGCACAAGCCCGCCCATTGCCGCCTCCGACAGACCAACCGCCAAAGAGTGACTGCACCACACATACCCCCTTCCATCCACCACCACCCCTAGCCAAACCATACATCCAACGGTGGTGCGCACTCAACACGGCCGGCAATTTTCAAATTTAGCGCCAAACACGCCGACAACTGTACTCACGAAACCCAAGCAGATTTTGTATGGAATTAATCAAGAAACCCACTCAACTTGTCAATTCCCGATCTAGTTTTGATCGAAGCGACTCGAAAAAGGCGTCAAAATGAAGAGGATGCCGTAAGCTATACCCTCGATCGATTTCAGACGCGATCCGAACAGAGGTACCCGAAATATTGATGAAAAACTGCGTCGAGCAATTTTGTCGAAGAAGAAGCAAACAGAAAATTGTAGCCATCCGAACGTTGGCAAGTTTAGTCTTGTACGAGGCGTCGACGGGTGAACATATCGGTGGTCAGCATCAGAACTAAAATAGCAATATTTGGAGGTCTATTAGCAGGCTATGCTCCTTATTCAATCCTTTTAATGTGCAATATCGCGAGCCGGCCAGCTGATAGACCCTCCTATACTATAAAAACTGAATCGAACAAAAAATCACTGCAAATTGTTAGAAAATCTTTCGCTTGCTCTGGGGCGCTCCAATACTGGTGCTGTTGTTGTTGTCCTCTCTCTCGGCGCTGCCGCCATCGACTGCGGCTGTACAAATGCCGCGGCGGTTTTTCAGTGTATTGCATTGAGAGCGTGGACACTGCGTGGGAGAGAGATAAGCGACTCGCGTCAGAGAGCGAGCGAAAGAGAGAGGGTGAGCGACAGGGAGAAAAAGAAAGGCGGCGAAAGCGCGGGCTTAAATACACAGGACGCAGCTGAGGCGCAGCCAATGTGTTTGTGTGCTTCGTGCGGTGCGGTTCCCACTGTCGTTCTCCGAATGTTTTGCGCTGGTCTTTTGTGAACAACCGAAAATCGACTCTTGTTCTTCAGCAATAATCCACAACCGAAAATTCACTCCTGTTCTTTACACAGCAATTGCTAAATCGTTATCGATTCGATTCATTTGAATTTATCCAAGTTCCGGAAGCGAAAAACAAAAAACACAAAACAATGTCGGCAGCCACAGAACAACAGAACAATGGGGATGTTGCAGTCGAGAAGGTGGCAGCGGACGATGTCGCCGCTGTGAAGGACGATCTCAAAGCAAAGGCCGCCGCCGAGGATAAGGCTCCCGCCGCCGACGCAGCTGGCGATGCGGCTGATAACGGTACGGCGAAGGACGGCGAGGATGCCAACGACGCCGCCGCCGCTGCTGCCCCCGCAAAGGAATCAGTAAAAGGCACCAAGAGGCCTGCCGAAGTAAGTAAAGTCTCCCCTCGCCCACCTCCCCGGCGGTTCTTTGATTTGTTTACGCGCTAAAATTCCCAAAATGATTCACTTCAAAATCGCGAGTTCCACTTTTCGTTCTGAGAAAAGTTCTAGAAATAGATATACACACGTTTTTCCACCGCGCGCTCTCTCAGTGGCTTATATACTTATAGGAGGAGAGCGAGAGAACGAATGTGGGAGAGCGCGCACATAGTACATTTGTCAGTGTGTTGTTTACGATTAACAGCACTGTGATAGAGGGTCGGTAATCGAAGAATATTGTTGTTAGGTTCAAATCGAGGTTAAAGAGCTAGCCTAGAGCTAGGGACTGGAGCGTACAGTTTGTCAGGAGTGGGAGGTGAACGATTTACAGATACTCTTTACTATTAGATAGAATGTCTGGGCAGGTCATTAGCATTGACATGGCCGGGCGGGCGAAATTAGAAATTATTACGTACGTACATAGGATCGCACCGAAGGACACTTAATTCCTGGGATGAGCAATAGATATGAACAACCGCAACGAAACGCGTAGATTTGGCCACATTTATCACCCACAAGCGACTGCAATGCCAATGTACTCTCGCTCAATGAAAACATTGCCGGCCGGTAAATAAGACATGTCATGGGTTGCAAGATGGGGAACGAGATTGGGGGCCCGAATGGCCGTACATTCCATGATCGAGCAGAAGCACATTGCTTGATAAAAATAAAATAGTTCGGCCAGTAGGCACACAAATTGGCAAATCAAGCGATTTCTCAAACTCAAACTCGAAATAAAAATGTACAGTTTAACGGGAGAGCGCGCTCTCGCGCGCCGTCTCCGAGAGTGGGCAACTCTACGCCACATTGTTAAACTCTCTCACACTCCCCTCCCGAGTGCTCATTTGCGCCCTCGTAAGTATACATATACCTTGTGCGTTTGCCTGTTTGCGTTTGTGCTTACATTTATCTTCTACTTTTTGTGCTCTGCTTTATGCGTATTTATTTTGGTACATAAAACAAGACAGTTGTACAGGGTGTCGTGGCGTTATAGAGCGCATATTTATCCACACAAGGGATGTAATAGGCAGTATCAAAGCGGAATGAAAAATTGTTATAAAAAATAAAGTTTATAATGATGCTCAGACGCTTAAAAAGTGTACAAAAAGTTTTGATTAGAGTATAGAGAAATCAGATCCTCTGTCACATATATTTTTATTAATACAAATTATCGATATTACCTGTATCTGTGGCAACTGTTTGTGTTATTAGCGGAAAGATTCATTTGGTAGATTTAACCGTCAAATAATACCCAGTTCTCATATCCTTAGTCGCGTGACTTTTGCTGTAAGCAAACGTAAACGAAGAGGTTTGGATCCATTTCGCACATACTTCCACACGCCGCTTGTTTCGCATCTTTGTTACAGTCTTGTAAATAGGTGGCCATGTATCGCGGCTACTCTTTGACATGGGAACGTGACCGCTTATATACCATACCAGCGATGATGGTTGTTGTTGGTCGCCCAGCAGAGGTGAACCCACGCACGAGAGTTGCTGTTTTGCGCCTTTTTTTACTGCAGCAGCTGTCACAGAGAGACAGAGAGGGATTCATTCATGCAACTTTGTCGTGACGACTTCTCAGGTACAGTTTCTGTGTCTGGAGCCGCTCGCAGCTCTCTCTTATTTCTCTCTCTCTCTTCCGTTGTATCTTACATGGCACGCTTGGCTTGGTTGATTTCGATTCGTTTGTATCTCACGGATGCGGATACATATGTCGCAGTCGCAGTCGGCGTCGCTTATTGTTTTTCCTCTATGTGGTAAATGTGCTGGCCATTAAGTATATATGTATGCTCCTGTAACACAGCTGCACATGTAATTCTCTCTCAAACCCATCCTCTCTCTTTGCCGAGCGAACAACGTTGGCGCGCGCATTTTTAAATATTTTACGGCGAAAATAACGATTTTCTTGGCTGCCTGTTTGTGGGCTGAAAATATACATTTTATGGATATGTACACACGCACCGAAAAAGTGGGGAATGGGATGCCCTTGATCAAGGAGATGTGTGGGTTTGAGTTGGGCGCATGGGACCTAATTCGTTATCGCAGAAAATTTAACCAAGCCCTATGCTCATTTTCCTTATTTATCTATTTTCTGCTTAGGCTAAATCCGCCGAATCAAAGAAAGCCAAGAAGGCTGCTGATGGCGATTCCGATGAGGAAGAAGTTCTGGAAGAACTTATCGAGGGGGACAGTGAAATTGAGAGCGACGAATATGACATCCCCTACGATGGCGAGGAGGACGATATTGAATGTGATGGTGAGTCTTAAAGTGAATTCGGGAATGTTTGAGCCAACTAAATAACTAATTTCTCCCAATAATTTAGACGATGATGATGATAACGATGACGGCTCTGGCTCGGACGATCAGGCGTAATAATAATGTAGTCAAAAATACAACAAAAACAAACAAAAATTTAAATTAATAATAAATAAAAGTTACAAGCAAAAACAAAACAAATAATAAAAACAAAAAAACAAATAAAAAAAAAAACAAACCAACAACCAGAAAATAAACCACAAGGAGAGTAAAAAACCACAAAAAAATCGCAAAAGTATATAATTTTTATGTTTAAGAAATAATTTTTTATTTCTTACCTTATTTTAATTGTATTTTATGTGTACTTTTTTTTATAAAAAACTACAAAACGAAGAAAAATTGTAATTCAAGGCATGTTCGTATAAAATTAATCTTTACGACAACCGACAAAAAGTAAACATCCCCACTATATACAACAACAAAAAAACCAACAAAACCAAAATCTTTCTTTCCTTTATGTCATAAGTCCTAATTTAAACGCAAAGCTTACGCGTAAAAATATATACAAAGATTATAAAAGTAGCGTAAACAAAGCCCATGAATTATACACAGACACATCCACACAAAATATTAAAATTCATTATTAAAATTAGACGTTACATTTATGAATGATTGAAAGAAAAAATACAAAATGCAAAAATTCAAAATGAGAAAGAAACGGCAAATGCAATTAAATACAAAACAAATAAAACATAAAAATTGTATTTAAATAAATCAACATGGACTACAATTTCCGACACGCATTCGATGACATTAAGTTTTAGCAATGGTTTCTAACTTTTCGCATTCACTGTATACATTGTGGTCATCCAGTAATGTTACCAATATTCACACACTCCCACGGACTGGATCTTTTTTGGTCTTCGCTTTTTTGGGAAGTGTTTTGAGATAAAAAAGAGGGAAATAAACACACCGGGAAGTTCGGTTTCTAACCTATTTCTTTTCAGCATTTAGATATTAATTATGCCTAATTTTAAGTACTTATGTCAGTATTAGAATGAAGGGCTTATTGTTCTGTTAAAAGTTGTGCAAAAAAAATCGATAATCCCCATTCATTTGTAAATTGTAAAAACCGATCCACAAAAAGAAAAGAAGCAAGAAATAAACTTTTAATGTTACATATATCTACTAGTAAGGGTATCGAAGAACATATTTATACAATCTCGGAGTAGTCGATATATAATGACTGATATTTATCAAGAAATGAGCACAGTTGGTCAATCAAGGTACTCTGCACTGGAGTGCCGCCCAAAACCCCCAACGCTATCCTCCAATAAACCAATAAATATACACTAGAAACAAAACTAAACTTACCACTGACCCACATCTAACAGCGAAGGCATTTAAATGCTTTAAGTTTAAATTTCGTATCAATAACTGGATAACAAAATCAATTTATTTATTGCAGATTTATTGCAGACAAAAAATAGTTATCAGATCATTTTGAAGAACCAAGAATTTTTGTAAATAACAATATGTATCTTCGAAGAACAAAAAAAACATCCAGTAGTTGTGAAATGATAAAAATGAGGAACCACGTACCGATAAAGAGAGTTTGGAACATTTTTGAACGATGAAATAAATTCATGTAATTACGTACAAGCGAAAGTATACGTAGATACCGGATTGGCGTCCAATAGATGCCAATAAAAGTTTGTTTCAATGGTTTTGGGGCTGTTTTTTTATGCTATCATCTAGATTCTAGAAGTTCATCTAGAAGCGGGACAACAACCCCCTAAATATGGAGTGCGCTGAAAAAGGGTCGTAGGGGAGACATAGTTCATTGATTGGCTATTGTTAGGAAGTGTTTGCCGCACAAGGTTATATAATTTTTCTCTAAACTTTATGGAACAAGAACAGTCAATAAATAAATATGCATGAATTATGTATTTGTTCAATTAAAAATCTCAAAAGTTCGAAGTATTTTCCCCCCCTCGTTCCATCGAGCTTAGTGATCAGTATCAACAGCCGAGTCGATATAATATGAACTGTACAGAATTTTGAAAACGTTTATTTCGGTAATGGTTAATGGCGATGTTAGATGGTTATAGGCATTTATATTTTGTTCATATACTTTCTTGCTGTAGAATTAAATCCGTAGAGGTTTTCTATCTGACTTGGCACATAGACTTCTATGAAAACCACATATATCGTTCTTATGTCACAATTTTTCTCGCCCTATTCGGCCCCAAATGAAATTTTTATGCAGCGTCAGTGCATGGGTTATTTGAAATAGTTTTAAGGCCAAACTATTGCAATTCAGGCGAATCGGACTATTTTTACAGGAGTTATAGACTTTTTTTTTTATATCTTCCCTACTGGATTGCTTGACTTGTTTATTCCAAAACATTTAAAAGTTTAGTACCTTTTAAGCCAATAGTGGCATACATATCTTTCTTTTTTTGACGCAAACTAGTTTCTCCGTCCTTAAGCATCGGTTCCAAACGTTCCAAACATCCTTTTTTCGATGCACGCGGTATTATAAAACTACCGGCCATAACTGCACGATTGAAAGTGGCACAACTTTAATAATGGGGCAAATATTTGGAAGATTTTGACTTTTTCAACCTGCATACTTTTGGGGATTCAAAAAATATTTTTGAAACAAAATTGGTCGCTTTTGAGTCTCCGAAACCCGGAGCCGGCCGTCTTCAACAGAATACTTCACGATTATCACGCTATCCCTTTTGCTTTTCTGAAAATATGAACAAAGGTGTTCATTTTGCCCTATTATTTTTTAATATTTTGACACAAAAAAAAAAAAACTAAACTTTACATATGTGTTTTTCTAAATCTGTACTAACATTATAAAATACGTTTCCTTATAAAATAGTTTTTTATTTTAATATACAGATTAGATTCGTTTTTGATTTTAAGCGACCGATTAGGAATTCGAATTGTGGCTTGGAGTTTTATCTTGGCTGGAGTTTTATCAATATTTTTCTCTAAAATATTTTTTTTCAAGTTTTTTTTTCTGAGAGCTGACGTCTTAATGAATCCCGAAATAATAAATTTATTTTATAGGGCAATATATTTATACCCTTGCAGAGGGTTTTATAATTTTGGTCAAAAGTGTGCAACGCAGTGAAGGAGACATCTCCGACCCTATAAAGTATATATATTCTTGATCAGGATCACCTCCTGAGTCGATATGAGCATGTCCGTCTGTCCGTCTGTCTGTCTGTCGGTTTCTACGCAAACTAGTCTCTCAGTTTTGGAGCTATCGAGTTGAAACTTTGCACACACCCTTCTTTCCTTTGCAGGTAGTATATAAGTCGGAACGGCCGGGATCGGTCGACTATATCCTATAGCTGCCATATAACTGATTGATCGGAAATGCCATAACTTTGGTGTTTTTTAAGTTAGAGGGTTGGGACTTTCCACACATGTTATATTTAACCAAAATATCTTGTGTACAAAATTTCATAAGGATCGGCCGACTATATCCTATAGCTGTCATAGAACGATCGAAATTGACATAACTTTGGTGTTTTTTAAGTTAGAAAGATGGGATTTGGTACACATTCTATTTTGGGAAAAATAATTCAATATGCCAAATTTCATAAGAATCGGCCGACTATATACGATCCGCTACATATCTAATAAAATAAGATGGGTGGCGCCACCTAGCGGACTGCGACTGAACTGCAAGGGTATATCAACTTCGGCTCCGCCCGAAGTTAGCTTTCCTTTCTTGTTTTAGTTTAAAATTATATTACAATTTAATTTAGAATAATGAAGAAATCAATTATTATTTATAGAAATAAAAGTAAGTACTTAAAAAAATGTCAATGCATCTGTTTAATTTAATTGAATTGAATTTATAACCATATTAGAAATGCTAGAATGAGGTAAAATAATTTCACGTCATGTGAAAGACCTGGTAACCTTCAGAATGTGCAGATATTCACCAGGAATACGTCGTTCTAGGAACTTAACAGCCCTAAAATGGAGGCTGTCGAGATATTTTATTATTTCATTAGGTTTGTTCTCCTGTAAAAGGAGCAGGTATAAAACTCCCGTCGGTGAGAGAACATCATCCAGTTTATCAAGGAGAAGGTCTGTAATGCGTCGGCCATCCTTGCCGCCTGCCCATGAGAAAACCAAATTGCGTTCAGTTGAAGGTTCGGCACCTGAATTAAATTGTTGAGTTTGAAGCTCCTCGTCGCTGGTGACTACATAAGGTGGATTAAACAGAAGGACGTCAACAGTACGCAAACGTAATGCATCTGTAAGATTGCAGCGAATGGGACACACCCGTGCACCGTTTCGGACAGCTGTTTTTCGGGTGGCATCACAAGCTTTAAGGTTAATGTCAGTGGCCAGGCAGATTGAACCCATGCCGATTTTTTTGGCCAAAGCAGTTATTATAACTCCCGAACCAGATCCTATTTCAACACAAAGGCTCGGCTTCAATTTCTCCAAAAAATTCAAATCTTTTTCCAAAGCGTCGAGCAAAAGAAAAGAGTCCTCGGCTGGTTCATAGACATGGTCATAGTCCTCTCGGGTCAGGTGATCGGTGTAGGGCGTTTCCATCTTTGGCTCGTCTATGATATGTTTGTGCTTATAGCCGAGTCCAATAGAGCCTGACGCCTTCGTTGCTCCTTTTCGATTAGTTTATGCAGTCCCGTGAGCCGCTCTTGACTTGTTCCTAGAACGTTGCTTATCACAGTCACTTTGTGCTTGACGTTCAGCAGTTCCTTGACCTTGTCGGCAAATTCGGGTATCTGGCTCTGTGCTCGTTCGATTTCCTTTAGTTGAGCAGATAGTGCTTCCAACTGACCCCTGAGCTCCGCCTGCAATTGGATTGTTGTGGCCACCCGCTCGTCCAGCTTCTCGATGGTCGGCTTGAAGAGATTTGTGATTCCTTCGGCGAGAATGTCTCGCGTGGGATTTTGGCAGAAGTTCTCTGTGTTCTCGTCCAAGGATGTGACAGTGCTGTCAGAGTCCTTGTCCATTGCAGAATTGTACTTTAAAAGCTAAAAAATACACTTCGCTCTTGGTTTTGTTTTCCAGTGTTGGTAAACGCAATGCGTCAGAGATGTATATTTGAAGGGGGTATTCTAATATCAACAATTTTTAAAAATGAAATACCTATTTTAAAGTCAACACTTGTTATAACACGGAGTAAAAGTTTTGTAAAGTGAATTCATTTTGATACATGATAAATTAATTTTTTTAATGAGATTTATTACAGTGGCTTTACGAATTGTTAAACAAAATCTTTAAGATTTCGATGCAGAAAGAATTTAAATTTGGTCATTAATTACCTAGTAAGCTTTGATTTTCGTATCTATTGGACTCACATATGAGAAAGTAAAATAGATTTGAGTCAGTTACTCTCAGTCGGCCAATAAGAGTAGAGCCACAAACAATTTCAAAAAAAATTAAATGTTTCTATTTTATAACAAAAATCTTAAATTTTTGTGTTATTTTATTTAATTTTCTGAAAGTCCTTCGGACAGTCATGCTGAGTCTAGTTTTTAATAACAATACGTTTTTATTGCAATATCTTAGCGAAAAAATAAATAAATTGTTGTTCCAAACCCATGTCAAAATTACTTAGTAATCCTTTATATTTATATAAATGTCAAAATTACTTAGTAATCCTTTATATTTATATTAATTGAATACGAGAAAGAAAAATATTTTTTGAATAAGTGTGTTATATTTTGGTTTGCCATATGTATGTCCTAAATTTTAGCAGTCTGGGCACTAAATTCTTTCTGGTAACGCATTTAATTCAATATATCAAAATAATAAATTAATCTTTTTTTCCTACAATAAAATTTCCAAAATAACGTAGTAAGCATTGATTTTTGTATCAATTGAATTTCACGTACCGGAAATTATAGATTTTGGGACCGTTATCCACGGTTGGCCAAACAATGCCACAAAAAATGTAAACAAAAATTAAATAGTTTTTAATTTAGATCAAGATTTTTCGTTTTTTTTTTTGGTAATGCAATTTATTTGCAAAAACTAAGTTAATACAATTTGAATAATGCGTACTGGCCTCCGATATCTATCTTTAACAGTCCTTGGGACATTCGTGACCGTATTCGCTCACCTCTAGCTATCGCATCTTAAGCTACCATCGCTAATAAAATACAATAATAATTATAAAATTAATGCGCTGATTTTAGCTGTTGATGAAATGGATACGTACTCGGTGGACGTGGTGTACCAAGCGATCAACGCACTCTTTCAAGGAAATAACCCCAAGGAGCAGGAAAAAGCCAACAAATGGCTACAGGACTTTCAGAAGTCGGTGAGTGGGACAGATAGATAGCGGTTAAGCCTGTTTTGGTAAATTTTATTTTATTTTATTAAGATTTATTCCTGGACGATTGCGGATGAGCTCTTGCACCAGAAGAGAGATCTGCATGCGAATTACTTCGCCGCCCAGACGATGCGAAACAAGATCCAAAACTCCTTCAGCGAACTGCCCCCCCACACTCATGAATCCCTGCGGGATTCCCTTATCACACATATTGGTCAAATTGACGAGCAGACTGACAATGTTATAGTGACACAATTGAGTTTGGCTGTGGCGGATCTGGCCCTGCTGATGGCCACCTGGCAGGAGCCAATCAATGATCTCCTGGTAACTCTAGCGCCGTTTCCTGCTGCTGTGTGGCCTCTGCTAGAGGTGTTAAAAGTACTTCCAGAGGAAATAGATTCAAGATATCTGAGATTGGGAGCAAATCGGCGGGAGGAGGTTCACAAACAGCTTGACGCCAGTGCCGAGTGTGTTTTGAAGTTCCTGTGTATGTGCCTGCAGCGCGACGATCTCAACCAACAGCGCGTTTGGAATGCCACCCTGCGAACATACAGTGCCTGGCTGGTAATCCATGCCTTTCCCGTTGCACACATATATAATAACGCCCTCACCCAGTTGGCCTTTCGACTTCTCACGTTACCAGATACCTCAGGAAAGCTTCACGATAATGCCTCCGAATGTGTTTGTGCACTGCTCTCATGTATGAACACTCGCCAGGATAACGCTACAGAAGGAGAGAGCTCTGTTGAGGCACAAATTTTTGCAGCAGTGTGCTCGCTCGAAACACCCTACCACCTAAGTGTTGCTCATGAGGACACTGACAAAACTATTAACTACTGCCGCATTTTTACTGCTCTGTGCGATGCCTTTTTCTTTGAAATTCTCGGTGATCCCCAGAAGCCGCACTATGGATTAAAAGGAGTGGATCTGGTGCTTCTTTGCGTAGGGCATTTTGACTACGAAGTTGCCGAAATAACATTTCATCTGTGGTACAAGCTCAGCGAAGATCTCTTCCAGCGGAATGATGATCAACTGACGGCTATGTTTCGGCCTCACATTGAGCGATTAATCAGCGCCCTTTATCGGCACTGTCAAATGGAGAGTGATCATGATGGCCTGATAGAGGAGAACAATAACTTTTATGTAAGTTAAATTAAACATTTTCATGTACGTCTTGTTCTATATTCTTTCAAATTACAGGACTTTCGGCGAAAGGTCTCAGATTTAATCAAAGATGTTGCCTTTATAGTAGGATCTGGGGCATGTTTTAAACAAATGTTTCTAATACTGCAAACACCAGATACCACTTGGGAGTCCACAGAGGCGGCTCTTTTTATTATGCAAAATGTAGCCAAGAATATACTTCCGTAAGTTTAAGATGAATTTCTTAAAAGTTTTATTCAGTAACTAGTCTATGTTTCAGAGATGAAAACGATGTTATACCCAAGGTGGTGGAGGCCATTTTGAACATGTCTGAACAAACACACATAGCGGTCCGGTATACGGCAATTCTATTAATTGGAGAGCTCTGTGATTGGATTGAAAATCATCCTGAATCTCTGGAAGCAGTCCTAAACTTTTTACTTTATGCACTTCAGCAGAAAAATGGACTAGCCCCTGCTGCGGCCATGGCACTGACATCTATCTGTTCCGCCTGTCGCAAGAAGATGGTGTGCCATATAAATGGCTTGGTAGAGATTGCCCGCAGTTTAGAGAGCTTTCAAATCAATAATGACGTGGCTATTGGCCTGCTTAAGGGTATTTCACTTATACTTACCCGGCTACCGAGAGAGCAACTACAGCCGGCTTTGCGCGAGATCGTTGGCTTTCAACTTCAGCCGCTGGCACTACTAGTAGAAGACAGTAGTGCAGCCAGCGTGCAGAAAGGAGAACGCAACGATCCCGTATATTGGATAGACAGAGCCTGTGCTGTAATACGACACACGAATCCGGACATACCGGATGCTGTAGAGCATCCAACAGTGGCAATTTTAAACGACGCATGGCAGCTAATCTCGCGAGTGATGGACAAGTATCAAACCGACCTGCGAATCATGGAGCGCACCTGTCGGCTGATACGCTATGGGATTAGAATGGTGCGAAAACAAGCGGTTCTACTGGTGGAGCCTCTTATTAAGCAAATGGTGGTGCTATATGCGGTGCAGCACCACAGTTGCTTTCTCTATGTTGGCTCTATACTGGTGGATGAGTTCGCTAAGGCTCACGAATGCATTGCAGGGCTATTGGAGATGTTGCAAGCATTTATTGAGCCCACTTTTGGCCTGCTACAGATGGAAAATGGGCTGCGCAACAATCCGGACACAGTGGACGACTTTTTTAGACTTGCATCGCGGTATTTGGATTGCTGTCCGCTGCAGCTCCTCCAGAGCAACCTGATCACACCAATCTTCCAGTGCGCACTCATAGCTTGCGCTTTGGATCATCGTGAAGCCAACTCGTCGGTCATGAAATTCTTTATCAATATCCTTGTTTGGGGTAGGCCAGTAGATCAGTGGCTACCGAGCCAACAACGACATGACGATTGTCGTCCTTTGGTTGTGGAGCTGGCTAACCAGCATGGCTGTGCATTGGTGATGAACTTGATCCAGGCCTCGGTGTTTCAGCTACACTCATACATGTTGGCGGATGTGGGTGAAGTTCTGTACGAACTAAAGCAGGTTGTGGGTAATGAGCGGATGCGACCTTTTTTGGAGCAGGCACTGGAAGCATTACCCAAAAAGAATAGCGGTGGCTATGTGACCGCTACACAACAGCAGTTGGACGATTTTAGCTGCACGGTATTAAGGTAAGGCCTGAAAATTGGCACAACCCTGATTAACCCTTCAATAATTATTTCCATACCTTGTTTTTAGGGCGGACACAACGAAAGCCATTTCGCAAGCTCTGAAAACCTTCACGAGATTATTTCGCTAAGTATTTGGTTGTACATTGGAAATGATGTATGTAAATTTTGTATGGTGCGATATCAACTCGTTGAAACCGCACACAACTTTTAACAATATAGTTGAATAGATTGTGACGTTATAAGATAACCGTTGTGTTGTATAAATTTTCGAGTGCGGTCAAGAGATCCTCACAATTTATAACAATAAGATAAATTATTAATTAGTGCTTTCCTAGATTTAAGGGTACATCCCAAAATGACTCAGAAACAAAAAGGGAAATATTAATATATAATATAAGTTTTAAATAATCAAACATCTTAGATAAAGTTAACTGTTTCGAGAAAATTTTTGTTATTTATTTACAAGGTGGAAATGTGTATCGGATAAAACTGTTCGGCAACTGTTTACACTATGAAGCAGTTGTCCGATGTTTTTTCAGGCTGATATGGAATTCTAAGATTAAGAATTTCTATGATTCATAGAGTATTCGATAAATAATAATATAAAAATGGGAATACAGTACACATTGTAAAAATGGGAATACACTACACACTCCGATTCGTATTACATTACGTGAAAAGGGGAAATACTTTTTTTATTTTTACTTTATAGAAATTGAAACTGTTACTGTCTACTAAACACATGCAGCGTTTAAGATTTATCTTTACTTTTTTATTCTATGAATTTTAAAATCTATAATTGAAAAAAAAAATTGCTAATTAAAAAAATGTAAGGTGTATAAATGTTACGTTCCCTTAATACTAGTTTCACACGTTTACTAATTGCACTTTCGCATGGCTACTAGCTGCAGAACAAATTTATGAACTTGTAGGCATACATGAAGATTCAGATTGTTTCGGTCCGTGGGTCAATATTGTGGATTGCCTGCATCAGGGTAGACGTGTTGGCAATGTTAATGCCTTTTTTCGACATGTCGTTTAGCCGGTCGGTGATGGGTTTTTGGTCTTGGCCGCGTTGCCACCTAAAAAAGGTAAACAAAATTTTTGATTCTTTTTTGTCGAAGACTTTGTTCAAATATTTGATGAGATAAAGTACTATATGTATGAATTTTCAACCTAAAAGTCTATTATACTAGCTATTAATGTAAAACCAACTTAAATAATGCATCTTTAGCCGTAAACAAATTTTCTTGATCAGGACAGTACGATACTTTAGAATTTTCCTGAATACATTTCTCCTAATATACACTTTCCATGCCCTTTTGGACATAGCGAACATAATGAAAAACTTCTCAACAAATTAATTACCAGCTTGAAACTCACCATAGGTGTGCGCAGGTGTGTAAAAGGGGTATGTAGAGCGGTAGGAGATCAATATCGCATAACGTCTCAAAACGATTTAGCGCCAATAGTGCCCATCGCTCGGCAGAATGATGTGGCACTGGGGATGAAGTACAAGCCGCGACCAGACGGCAGAGTATGAGAAGCACAGGGCGCGAGCGATTCATGTAAATCTTGTTCAACAGCCGAAAACAGTTCTCCAGTATTGGTATGGCATTCTCATTTCGTCGTTCATCCAAAAATTGACATGCCCGACTTAACTCGTCATTTTGCAAAAAACGTAAGAACTCCATAGATTCTCTCAAGTTTGCTTGACTAGCTACATATGTGAGGAAGGCTTCAAAGGCAGCGCTCCGTTCTCCAATGAGTTCCGTTTTAAAGTTTCCCACCAATACTTTAGACGGAAAGTATTTATTAGCCATTTCCGCCGGATGCAATCGTTTAAGGGCCAAATAAAGCTCCCGAAAGTCCGTATAGCGGCGTTCAATCTTCGTTGGCTGAGTATCTTGGATCTCGCCGTCTTGACTGACGGTTAGTTCATACACGACATAACGTTTGACCTTTACGTCCTCGCCATCGGGAGGCATAATGTGAGCCAGCAGGATATCGAACCGGAGCACGGTGCTCCCATCTTTAGGTGCCTGATAAGAAGTGGCCGTCTGTGCTGGTCGCTCCCAGATGCCTGAAAATATTTTTCATTTTTAAGACTCGTTCCCGCCGTATTCTATTTAAACGAATGCGTTTCCATTAGAAAATATTTTTTAATCTCAACGAAATTGTATTGCCTATTTAAAGTTAAAGTTTCCTTTTCCAATTGGTTAAAAAACTTGTTTTATTAAACTTAAATTTTTTGAATTTGGCTTAAAAAAAGTTAAGCATTTTTCAATTTGAATATTCACCATTATACGTCTTAAATATTTTTTTTTAACAAATTGACTTTAACTTTACTAGATCAATATTATATTCTTCATCAAAAACTGGATTTATTTTTCATCAAAAACTGGAAAGCGAGTCTGTCTTTATTTCAAGAAATTGTACAAGTTTGAACATCGGAAACGCAAATTATTTTATTAATGGAATGCGAAAAAATTATTCAAAAATGTTTTTTGTTTTGTATGACCATTTTCATGAGGTCGTCCTAAACAAACCTTTTTGAAGGGCTCTTTCTGTTTCGGGTGGGGGAATGTCAAGGGCCGCCGCCTCTATGGCTGGACTATCCAGATCATCTGGAACAGGATCTCCAGCCTCGACCGACGGCTGGTGTGGCAGAAGGCGTTTGGCATTTACTGCATGCACTATCAAATTTTGAATTATTTTCGTTTCGCAAAGTCTTGACAATTAAAGTTTACTCACTCGCCAAATAAGAAACAGGTCAGTAAGGGTAATTTTATCTTTGTTTTTTTTTAGATATTTATAGCTGATCAATCCGCAGCTGTCTACTTGCACTTGGCTCCTGCTTCTGGAATATTATGCGGTTCGCATAGCAAGTCCATTTACAATGACTAATCCCGCCCCAAACGAAAATATTGCAAGAGACACAGAAAGTGGGACGGAAACCTTTGTCTTAGTGCGGGTGTAATTCACATAAGTGACTTTATGAATACCCTTAGTGGGATGTATGTAAATAAAATTGAAACTATATACAATTTTTTGTATTTATTATTGTTTTTGATTTTTTTTTTAGATCTGAATACGGTGCCTTTCCTAAAACCCCAGTTGTTGTGGGTTATTTTTGTCAAGTTTTTAAATATCAAGTAATAAACTCTACTTTATACGGTAGAGTATGAAAATATTGATATCGATCTGGCAACCTCAAAAATTGGTGTCCATTATTATCGAATATTTGGTTACAAGTAAAAGGTGCGCAATATTTTGATAAATCACATATTGTTGGTCTTAGAAGGGTCTTAAATATTGTATAAGAATCATGGTAAGAGCTTACAACAAAAAATTTTTTACAATTTAAAGAATACTATTTTAAAGCATACCATCAATATGGCAGCACCCAAAGCACTACGGCTATTCTGGCAACATTTGTTGTAGCTTCCTCTTCCCACGCAAAACAAAACACTAAGCAAAAAACAACTGTAGAAATTTTATATTGGAGGAGATGACGTTGCCCGAGTTCTTTGGCTGCACTTTTATCGCCTTCGGTCCGCCATTTGCACTGTTCGTTTTCACCATTTCCAATGATCCTGTGCGGATTATTATCCTGATAGCAGCGGCATTTTTCTGGCTGCTTTCGCTGCTACTTTCCTCACTTTTGTGGTTTGCTATGATTCCACTTCGTGATGTCCTGGCATTTGGTGTGTTCTTCTCGGTACTGTTTCAGGAATGCTTCAGGTACATTATCTACCGCATTCTGCGCAGCACAGAGCAGGGTTTGCACGCAGTTGCCGAGGATACGCGAGTTACGGACAACAAGCACATCCTGGCCTATGTGTCCGGTTTGGGATTTGGAATTATATCTGGCATGTTTGCCCTGGTCAATGTGTTGGCTGATATGGTAAGGAATATTAACTACAGTACATATGCGAGAATTTGTTAGAGCCTACATTTATTAAATTTACCTTTTTCAGAGTGGACCTGGAACCATGGGTCTCAAAAGTGGTACCGAAATTTTTTTTATCACCTCGGCCGCTCAAGCTCTTTCCATTATTCTGCTGCACACATTCTGGAGTGTAATATTCTTTAATGCCTTCGACACGAGTAACTACCTGCATCTTTGTTACGTTGTGGGCAGTCATCTGTTTGTGTCATTGCTAACCCTACTTAATGCGAGCGAACTTTATATCACCACCTTGCTGATTAACTACATAATTACAACTATTACGGGTGTTCTAGCATTCCGAGTTGCTGGAGGTACATCGCGCAGTTTCAAGAAGTTTATAACATGCCAATAACAAGTATTAAGAATTTAGCTTTTAAAAACACTGTATACTCCCGTATAATCTTAATATATTAAGCTTGTATAAACCTACATCATAATTTACTTTTTTTTTTTAATTTAAAGGGTTTTTTCAGAAATTCTACTTTCGTGTATTTTTTATTAAATGCTACAAAAAAAATCAATCCAAGCATTACTTTTAGATATAAATGGTAATTAAACGGATCTCTTCAGTCTAGCTCACTTATGGTGTTAGGTAAATTTGGCAGCTTCAAAAAAATTGATTTTTTTTATAAAATTCTACAGAATCTTAAGAATATTGAAAACGATTCGAATAAAAGTTTCGTATATACAGCCCTGAAAAGGCGGACACTCGAGGTCAGGTATAGGCAGAGCGCAAACTTTAAGCGCGTTTTTCTCAAACGTCGGTTGTCAAGATTTCTCGGAAACAACTCAACCGATCTTGATAAAATTTTGCACAGGTCTTCGAGATACGATTATCTAGAACTTGAACGAAGGATTTTTTTTTCGTTGATAACAACTAATTAAAAAAAAAAGTTCAACAATTTTCACCAAAAATTTATTTTTTTGGCAAAAAGGTGTCCCAAAACTCCAATTTTCACGTGTTTTTTTTTCCTTCGTTCAGTTTCTTGTTTTAGGTCTGTACTAAAGGAAAATATTTAGTTTTTATCGTTTCAGATGATTCTGTCAGGAATTGTGTTGTCAACGCGAACGCACCTTTTTTCCAAGGGGTCATGGGAAATGACGTCTCAATGGCTGACTGTAATATTTTTTTCTGAAAATTTCCCAAATTCTTCTTTAAATATGTGTATTTAAGAAACTTAAAAGTTGCAATAAAATTTTTATTCTTCATATAAAAAAATTTTTTTTTTGAATATAGTCAATTTTTTGGCCGCGCAAATCCACCTAACCCCTTATTACTAATAACTTTAAACTCGTTTTTCTCTCAACCATGTTTTGAAAATCTAATCAGCCGGTGTTAAAAAAATTATAAAATGGTCTTGTCTTCAAAATACATCAAATGGAAGGATTTTGTTATATTTTAAGTATTTTTAAAATGAAGAATGCCGAAAAACTTTAAATCTTGCGATTTTTTTCTAAAACCTTGTACCAAAAGTACCTTGTACCTTGTACCCTTGTACCAAATTCATTATTTTTTTGAAGAAGACATAATTATTTTTTCTTCTTTTTTTCGTTCATTAGCGGGTTTAATAAAGTAAATGCGTATTTTTATTCCCTTTTTTTTTATTCAAAAGTTAAAAAAAACAAGTATTAATGAGCATCGTTACGGCAATCAAATTTTGTAACCTAAAGGTAAATAAAAAAAGTAATTTATGCAATATAGTAAGTAATTAATTTAATTTATTTTCTGATAACTAATTTATTGAAAGCTGTTAATGAACACAAATATTTTAAGCTGTATTCACCACCATATAAATAAAAAAAAGATTTGACAATACGTATGAAAAGTACTAATAAATCTGAACTTATTTATTGACTGTAGTCCATTTTTCTAACATTGATACCGTAATCTGCTAGGGCAGGCTGCAGGTCTTCCATAGTAAGCGTGAACTTGCGGTCCTTGGCCTTTGAGCCTCCTGGTATGTTAGTAGTCTGCATGTGTGTGCGGGCCTTGGAATGTTGCAAGGCATCGTCGATTATGTCGGACATGTACTTCTGTGCGGCAATGCTGATCAACCTGATAATACGCTTGTCGTCCGCCTGAAATCCTCCCATGTTTAGGTAGTGTGCCGCCACTGCGTCTGGAATCAAAGGGGTGTAGTCCTCTAGTTGGGACATAAAGTCACTCAGGTGCGAGGCAGGAACAGTCCGTTCCCGATCTCCTCCAGCGCCGCCTGCATGTGACGATTGGTTTACTTGTCCGGAGCCTCCAGAGCCGGAATTGTGGTAAATTATGCCAAAGTTGGAGCCCACCATAGTTAAAAAATTACAATTGAAGAAACGCTGTATACGGTCACACTTAGAGATGACATTTGCTAAAAAGGCCACGAGCATTTAGTAAAAAGTTAATAAAAATATACAAATTTTTACTGTTCATTTTTTTTTTAAATTTATTTTTTGTTTTAACATACATATATGTATTTGTACAATGAAAAATCTTGATAAACATCGATAGTCACAATGATCTCCTACCCATAGTTATCGACATAATACACAAAAACGTAAACAATAATTGCGACTTTGAGAATAAAAATCCACATTAAAATCTATTTCAACATGGCTTCTGATGGCGAGGATATAACCATAACCCCTACAGAATCAATTACTTCAACTACGGACACTGAAGATGATGAAGCCAGCGCCCATCTTCAGTCTGATTTAGAATCTGAAGTAGAGGATCCGGATGTGGAGGAAGTGCCTGCGTCGAGTGAAGATGCTGATATGTATGAATTAATGAGACAACTGGAAGATTACACACCCACTATTCCGGACGCCTTAACGATGCATTCTTTGCGGACTGTGAGTATATGCGTTACAGTTGAAAAATTTCGATTAATTCGCTGCCCTTAACAGGCTGGCTTTACTACAGTAGACCCTCAAATTGTGCGCCTCATCTCGGTGTCTGCCCAGAAGTTTATTTCGGATATTGCTAATGATGCCCTGCAACATTGCAAGACAAGAACAACAAACATACAGCACTCAAGTGGGCATAGTTCGAATAAGAAGAACCCCAAGGATCGAAAATACACGCTAGCCATGGAGGATCTAGTTCCTGCCTTAGCCGATCATGGCATCACCATGCGCAAACCACAATATTTTGTTTAGAGACTTTTTAAGGAAGGGGATTGCTGTGAGCTAAATTACTATCCGTAGTAAGTGATTGACACATACATAGATTTACAATATATATACATACATTTTTATACAAATAAAGATACATATTATATTTGGAATAATTAAGAAAAATTGGTATCCGACAAAAATTTTTTAGAATTATTCAATTACCCATGGGATACAAAAGCAGTCTGAAGTCATTATGCAACCGAAAAACTTATTTTTGAAGACTCTGCCCCAAGTTAAATCCCTACCTTCGGCTTCTAATTAGCATAATGGATTTTTTAATCATCTATTACTATTTTTACAAATTTATATTCTAAAGGCAATTCCTCGTTACAAAGATTGAAAAGTACCGAAAACAATTTTTACAAACATGAAATCTTTTACTGCGTTAATCCTCAATTAAAATAATTAATATATGTAGCTTTACCACATATTGTAGCATTGCAAATAATACTTCTACGTTTAAAATAAAATAAAAGCAATATAAATTAAAAAGAATAAAATTCATTGTATGGCATTCAAAGTCCATTTGAAGGGAATTATTGATGTAATAATTATATAGGAAAGGTGTCGAAAAGATAACTATAAGATTAAGACAAAAAAAATTGTAAATAAGCTGAATAATTCGACAAAATTTATAACAGATGCAATTCTACTATATAGACAGCGTCTTTTTGACGCGATACTTTAGTCTTCCCTGATATTTTTTCCGCACCTATCGATATCTTGACAGCTCCGAGCTTTAGATCAGTTGGCAACCCCTTTTTCAATGTTCTTGACAGCCGGCCGCAAATTTGTTCGTGTTTTCGAGTAAGTGCATGCCATATCCACTTTTGTTCTAGCTAATTTAATCACCCTGCAATTAATTATTTATTTAATCTTTACTGCGCAGTTATCGCTCGATAGTCACTTCCAGTGCTAGAATGGCGAGCGAGGTGGAGAAAGCCCAAGGGGCATCTGCAAGCGAGGACACCATTTTTGGAAAGATTTTACGAAAGGAGATTCCCTGCACGTTCATCCATGAAGATGATAAGGTGAGACTCAATGGGACGAATTAAATTTTTTTCCAATTCAAAAGATATTTATCTTTAATTACATTATTAATACTATTCAGTGCGTGGCCTTTCACGATGTGGCTCCACAGGCCCCAACCCATTTTTTGGTGATCCCTCGGAAACCGATTGCCCAACTTTCACTGGCTGAGGATGGTGATGCCGATTTGCTAGGACACCTTATGCTGGTCGGTCGCAAAGTGGCGAAGGACCTGGGACTGGCCGAGGGCTACCGCGTAGTGATTAACAATGGCAAGCACGGTGCACAATCGGTTTATCACTTACATTTGCACTTCCTTGGCGGGCGCCAAATGCAGTGGCCTCCAGGCTAAGATTCGACTTGGTTTACTTTTAAAGGTTTCTGAAATGCCTGTATTTGGTGTAGCATTAATATACCTAAAAATAAATTCAAACCGAAGCTGAAACATTCATTATAAATTCGAAATAAATTCTTTAAAATGAAAAAAAAACATCTTAAAGTTTATTTCAAATTATACCAGTCACTAACGAAGAAGTGTTATCCTAATACACAGGACACAGGCCTTCACAAGACACAGGAGCCCATTACCAAAATGGTGCCCAAACGTGCTGGCGACAAGAAATACGGCGGGTGCGTCGATGGCGATGTTTTGGTATCTATCTTAGTGGTTCGTGTGCAGATTTTCCGAAGATTACAGGTGGAGCCGGTTGTTAACTAAAATAATGAATACATTTTATGACTATGTTTTCGTTGCATCTTGGTATATCTATCTAAATCTTAAAATTCCACAAAATAAGGGATTTTATGTGTGGTTAGTGTTTTTTATTCAAAATTACTGTTCTGCGATATTCTGTATATTCAATTGGCAATTAACATTTTTTTGTTTATTGTATATATTTGTAGTGTTCTTTTAAAATTTTTGTGTTTGAATTTTTCAATTTGATTGCTTCATAATATGAATTGCAAAAGTTGCGACCATTGGACTATCAATTATAACAAGTTAGGTTAGGTTAGGTTAGGTTAGGGCGGTGATGCTAGGGGGACATAGAAGACCCCCCCGCTTCCACATGAGCCGCTAGGGCTCCTTGTGCTACCGCTAGGGCAAGGGTTTCACTATTGGCTGCCAGGTCAAAAAACTCCCTGCCTGCAAGTAGCCAAGGGGATGCCTACAAGTTCTTTCTCCGGTTGGAGAGGGTTGGTAGTCCCTGCCCTAGCTAGTTCGTCTGCAGCGCAGTTTCCCTCGTGGTCCCTGTGACCGGGAACCCAAATGAGGTAGATGTCATGCTGTTCAGCCATCTCGTTGAGAGATCTGCGACAGGCATTGACTGTCCTGGAGTTGGACGAGAATCCGTCCAACCGTACCTTGAACGCTGCCTGACTATTTGAGAAGATGCATATTGTACCCCGATTGCCCCTTAGTGCTGGGGATTCCAGTGCTTCCCTAATGGCTACTACTTCAGCCTGGAAAACACTGCAGTGGTCAGGGAGTCTGAAGGACTCCTTTAGGCTCAAATGCTCACAAAAGTAACCGCCTCCCACCTGGCCGTTAAGTTTTGATCCATCTGTGTAGATATGAATGGAGCCCTCCGGTCCCGGTGTCCGAGGAATGGGATCCTCCCTCGAGGGGATGATGATTTTGTAATTAGAGGTGGGTTGGTCGACGGGCACGCAGTAGTCCGTACCCCCCCCAGGCATGAAGTGATGCAGGTCCAGTCTGGTGTGACCAAAACTATTCTTACTCCATAGATTCGCCTCTCGCAGTCTTATTGCCACCAGGGTAGCTATCTTTACCCCCATCAGTTTTACCGGTAGTAGGTCAAGGATGATATCTAGGGCGTCGCTAGGCGTAGTGCGTAGACTGCCTGTTATACAGACTTCCGCCATGCGCTGCGTCTTCCTAAACCTTTCTTTGCATAAGGAGTTGACCAGGGCAGGCCACCAGACCACAACTCCATAGAATAAGATTGGTCTGATGATCGTTGTGTATAACCATCTGACTATCTTTGGGGACATTCCCCATTTCAGGCCTACCGCCTTGCGGCAGGTATAGAGTGCTATTGCCGCTTTCTTAGTCCTATCTGCTGTGTTCAGCTTCCAGTCCAGTTTCCTGTCTAGTGTGATACCTAGGTACTTCGCACTATCACTAAGAACTAGTGTTTCCCCTAGGAGCTTCGGAAGCCTTAGATTTGGTATTTTGTACTTCCTGGTAAACAGCACGAGCTCTGTCTTGGACGGATTGACTCCCAGCCCGTTCCTTTGCGCCCAGACCGACAGAACTTCGAGCTTCCCTGTCATTAGGTCGCATAGTGTTCGCAACATCATCCGCGTACGCAATGATCTTACAGCCACCACCCTCTAAGGATCGCAGTGGGCTGTTAACCGCCACGTTCCAGAGTAGTGGTGAGAGTACACCTTCTTGCGGGGTGCCTCTCTTGACGTATCTTCGAATAGTCGAACCTCCAAGAGTAGCCTCGACACTCCTGTTGAACAGGATCTGCCATATTAGGTGAATTGTTCGGTCGTCTATTCCAAGTCCCGTCAGTGCATCAATGATTGAGCACGGCAAGATGTTGTTAAAGGTCCCTTCTATGTCTAGAAAAGCGACAAGTGCGTATTCCTTAAAGTTGATCGCTCGCTCGGCGATCATAGTGATTTCGTGCAGGGCTGTTTCTGTTGATCGGCTCCTTTTGTAAGCATGCTGAGAGCATGAGATGTCGCTTGGGTTAATGGTTAGTTGGAGATGGAGACTCAAGAGTCTTTCCATAGTCTTAAGGAGAAAGGATGATAGACATATAGGTCTGTAGTCCTTAGGGGTGCAGTGGGATGGTTTGCCCGCCTTGGGTATGAATACAACCTTCGTGCACAGCCACGCCTTTGGTACCATACCAGTAGTGAAGACTGTAGTGAAGATTTTCTTGATCCATTTCCTTAGGTTAAAACCGGCCCTTGATAACTGAGCCGGTATAATACCGTCTGGGCCCGGAGATTTGAAGGGTTTAAAAGTATCTATTGCCCATTTAAGATTTCTATCACTAAGTAGGTAGTTGAGTGAGCCCTGGTGGCCCTGGCTACGGATCACCTGGGTTGTTCCTTCCGTTGAGCAACCCGGGAAGTGTGCGTTGATAAGGGTCTCCAGGGATTTCTGGCTTGATGTTGTCCACCGCCCATCCGTGTTCTTAATATAACCTTTAGATGGGGGCTGTAGGAGAGAGAATCTTTCTTAGGCGGGCGGCCTCTGATGTCTCCTGGATGTTGGTGCAGAAATTGGCCCAGGCAACCCTTTTTGCCTTTCGCAATTCCTTGTTATACCGCCTAAGTTCAGCTTTATAGGCCTCCCACGCCTCGTCTGTGTTGGTACAGTGCGCGTGGTTAAAGGCCCTACGTGCATTTTTCTTGAAGGGGGCTAACGACGGGTCCACCATGGAGGCTTCTCCGATCTGCTGCTACCTATTCTTTTCTTGGGGCAGGCCCTGTGGTATGCTTTTGCGCTCGTCGCAGTAAGCTTATCATCATGGCGTTGAGTCCCTCGTAAGTCTCGATAATTTCTGAAGGTGGTTCATCTAAGGATCTATCTAGTATCTTTTTATAGAGCTCCCAGTTTGCCTTCCGAGGATTTCGAACTGCTTGCTTGGTGAAGTTTTCGAAATTTACGGCATCTCAATGTAGCGGTGGTATGAAAAGGAGTGTTTGTCTAGGACTCTCCAGCTGGTGATTTCGTCATCCAGGAATTGCGAGAATAATGTAATGTCAAGAATCTCTCTTCTGTTCTTGACGACGAAGGTGGGTTCTGAACCTCTGTTACCCACTAGAAGCTTAGAGCTGAAGATAAAATCGAAGATTGACTCACCCCTCTCATTTGTGTCAGTGCTTCCCCACTGACTGTGATGAGCTATGGCATCGCATCCTATTAGTAGGTCGATTTTCTTCCTATCGCTGTCTTCCACAAGCCGCCTGAGTAGCAAGTGCGGTGAAGGTCCTAAGTGGTCATGACCCATATACGCCGAGCATATTCTTAGATAGCCGCTTGGGTTCTATCGATGTGACTACATGATCTTCATTGCTGAAATTTGGTAGGAAGAAAATGTTAAGGCTCTTTTTTGCGAGTATGCATGCTCGCTTTTTACCTGTTACGTCGGCTGTGCACAGCCTGAAATCCGACGCCCCCAAACCAAGAATCCTGTCACAATGGATCAAGGGTTCTTGGATGAGGGCCACGTCAGCTCCACTTTCTGCGAGATGGAGCAGGAGGGCGGCTGATGCCTCCTTACTGTGATGGAGATTTATCTGCAGGAACGTCAGGGACATCCTTTAGATTCTCCACCACAGTAACCTCAGCCTCGGTGTCGGAGCCCAGCAGTGAGTTCTCCTCCATGCCGACGCCCCCAAGAGCCCTTGCCAAGTCACTCTCCTCTGAGGTGTACCCTTTCAGAATGTCCTCCTCCACATCTGACATTCCTTCTGGGCGGACCTCTTCGGTCGGTTCCCCCAAGTCTGGCTCTTGTGCGTCTATCTCCAAGTCGATGCCTCCTGGCTTAGTCTTCGCATCCGACTTGTAGATCCTCACCGCAACGTGCTTGAACCGTACTTAATACGGCTACCAGCACCCTCCAGGATCCTCGCAGTCTCCTCATTTAAAGTGAGGACAACCTGCCTTCTTAGTCCCACTGCTTCCTCCACCTTGGCGACTCTCCAGTCCGCCGTAGGTAGTGTGGGATTGCACATCTTGAGCATGGCCAGTATGGTAGCAGGGTCCGCCGGCTTCTCTGTCAGCCATACACGGGCCCTCGGTTTGCTGGGGATCTTGTCTCAGTCCACCGTCTCCAGACTGGCTCCTGGGTAAACCTCTCCAACCGACGTAATCATGCGCTTGTAGTGGCTTACAGACCTCGCATCTTGGTACGCTATCACCTTGATGCTACCCTGGTACCACCCTGCGGCTTCGCAGTCCGGTGGAGGTCCTCTTCTCTTGAGCATCTCCTCCATGAAGCGCCCATGCAGCTCATTCACCACCCTCCGCCAAAGCTCCTTGGGGATCAGGCCATCTTTGGAGCCGTTGTCAACAACCCCAATGATGATCCTACCCTTAGTAACCTCGGCGAAGGATCTGTTACTAAGTTGCGTCTGCACCTTCTTCTTCTTCGCTAGGGGCGCTCCACCGTCAGTCGACATCTGCCTCTTCGCACTTTGTGCGCTATCCTTGGCAGAGTCGCCTACTCCTGTCGGCTTCTTCGGATCCAGCCTCACTCCCGCTTTTGCTGGCTGAAAGTCAGGCAGGATTTCCCTCGCCCACTTTATTAATTATAACAAGTTACGATTATAAGAATTATTACCCAGCAGTACCAATCCTCCTCCAATCACCCTGGATTCACCCGGGATCAACCCGGAATTCACCCGGAAATCTAGAACAAGCGGCCCGGAATTTTGTACTGAAATTTTTAAAAATGTCCTCTCGGCCCGGAATTCGATTTCAGGTATGAATCAGCCCGGATTTCGAATTCGGATTCCGGCGTGAAAATTGTCTCGAAATCGACTCTGATTCAGACCTGAATTTCAGAGCGGCTGATTCCCGAAAAGAAAGCATGTAGCATATGCTACAAATTGTAATGAAATCTGTATAGTTCAAAGCTTCTTAGGGAGCAAAGCTTCTTAGGGAGCTGCCTGCCTGATTCCTTTGGCTATAACTTCAAAACTTATTCCATTTGTAAAGTGGATTTATCTGCGTCAAAAATATCAACAATAATTAGGGGTCATTAGGGATTAAGATTATGGATGCACCGTCGCGGTCAAAGCAATAATACATATAAACAGACCAACTGGGAATACCCTTAAATTAATATACTGTTAATTAACCTTCTATTATACTCGATACTATTATACTATACTATTATACTTCTTGAGAACGTAAAACATGGGATCGAAAAGCAGTTTTTTGAGTCTAGACAACATAAGACTAAAATTTATATTGATGATGCAAAATGTGCATCTGCATTAGCATGTGCTATTTGAACGCCCACAAATGTTCAACTTTTTCTCAATAAATTAAAAGGTCATAAAAATCGAGTTTGAGTAAAAATGCTTATTTATAGTTTTCAAACATTTGTTTATTGTTTATAAACACTCCTTTCGTTTTTGTGTATATATATGTGTAGTTCACATCGCTCGTGTAATACATTGTTATTTAGCTGTTTGCATCTGTGACTTTTTTGTTGCTGTTGTCGTCTTGCAGTTGTGTTGCTGGTACATAACAGATGCAACATATTGGGGCCAAGGGCCCAACTGCATTTACTATGAACCGTATAGGTATGGAACCCATACATATGCGTGTATGTTGGCTTGTTTTAAACTTTTTTCGCCTTGGAAATAAAATATTATGCTTGTCTTTCAATACAGTTGCGTTATATATATATATATTTATAAATATATATATAATATGCAGTTTATTCTTTAATATTCTTTATCTGCCTGCATCTTTGCTTGCAAATTCTCAATTTAAGATTCGTCTGGTTATAGCGTTTAAAACATTTAGTAGTCTATTTATATGGTTTCACTTCTTTCGATTTGCTTTAGATTTATTCTTTTCTTGTTTACCATTCAGTAAATATAATATATTTAAAATTGAAAAACAGCTATAAACAGTTTATCGTAAACAACAAAACTCCGGAAAGAGTTGTAAACTGATATATTTGTTTGGGGGGGAAGTTTGTGTGAGTTACTGTTAATTGTATAGAGAGGGTATGTTGAATCTGAAACGTGTAAAATATGTGTGTGGGTGTATGTTTTCTTGGTTATGTTTGTATTTATATACCGTACTTTATCTTCATACTATGCGGTGCTGTTGATGGCTATGTATAATGTCGCCCGATGTGTATGCTCGTATCTATGCTTATAAAGCTGACTCTACGTGGCCAGATTAACTCATTTCAACATCAAACATTGTCCTATATCTTGGGTTTATCTATAACGCATATGCCTATATCTTATGTATTTGTCTTTATTCATTTGCTGTTCGATTCTTCCGTCAGATGCCTTCTATGCTATTAACTCTGTGGTGACAGGGTAGAAATGATCGATTCAATAGGATGTCTTTTGATCTTGTTCGATGGTGCTTCCTATTTAATGGAATGTTGGGGTGTTCATGCAGTTGTGTGGTTGCTAAATGCATAATGCCTGATTTATCGCATATAAATTACATACATACATATCTAGGAAATAAAAGTACATGGACTGCTACTTTTTTCATATTCTTGGATTTTTATATATATGGGCCTATTTTAGATTCTTAGTTTTTATACCATTGTTTCCTCGCCTTACTTTTTCCATTTTTCAACTACTCATTTGTGCTTTTGTGATGGCTTTGCGTTGCTTTCCGCTTGCATTTAGAACTTTTTATTTTTATTTTCGAAAATAACAAAATTACATATACAGATATTTTTTTACGTACGTTAATCATATACACAGTTGCATGCATACTTTAAAATACATTCATATGCTCGACTTTGTTTTAATATTCTTTGGTCAGTTCGTGGGGTGTCAGTTGTGTAGGCTTCTCATGTTGTTGTGTGGGTGTTTCTCCGGTCTGACATTGTGTGTGTTCCTGTGTATATGTACATGTTGTTGTTTGGGGAAGGACACTGCCGTGTCGCTCAGTGTAAGGCTGTATAAACAAAGATACCAACTAAAGGAAAACACAAATGGGATTTTTTCTTTGGTTTTGTTTAATATTTATATATAGGTGTATATATAATTTGTTTTATTCACTTTCTCATTTTTAATTTAAATCAATAATCAACATCATTTATATACTTTCATAATTTAATTTCATATAATTTGTTTAATATGCAAGTATATATAGTTTGTTTGCAATTTGTTTGTTTCATTTTGTGGCTTTTGTGGTTAGGTTTCGTTATTTTTGCTTTCCCTTTTTTTAATACATGTGATGTTTTTGTTGTTATTTATATTTCGTTTGCTGCTGGTTTTCGGCTCGAGATAATTTACAGTAATTATTTGGAAAAGGAAATAATTTTATTTTTGATTGAACAATACTTGTAATAATTTGCGTAACTTATTTTCCTGCTTTCCGTAGAGTTAGTTCACTTTGAGTTGTTAAATTTAGATGAATTATTTTACATAAATATTTTTTTGTAGTTTTCTCTTTTTTGAGTTTTACCTTTTTTTGTTTTTTATGCATTTTTCTCGGTGAACATAACTACAACTGTGTAAGTTTGTGTACAGGGGATACACAGATCCATATCTACGCATTATCATTATCATTATAATATACCATTTACAGGACAAAAACATCTAAGGTATAAGTTTAATTTCATTTACTTTTAAAATGGAAAAATCGGAAATTATGATTTTCAATACATATAGTATGTTCTTTGCAAGGATCTGTGGATTTTGTTATACCTTGAGAGTTGCATTAGCTATAATGGCTAATTATTTTGGTAGGTAGGTTGAATTTTTGTTTTCGTCTTCGTCGCATTTCCGTATTAAAAATTCCAATTTTTAGTAGGCCAGTGCAGCAGTAGCACAATGTTTTGTTTTAAGTATATATGTATAAATGTATATTTTTTAGATGTCATATACTTGAATATAATATAAATAGTAATAACTATTATTGTTCTTAATATTTCTTTTTCTTTTTAACATTTGCCATAATCTTTTAGTTAGTATGTATATTTTTATTAGATCCTAATATGAGTTTCAAATAATCAAATGCAAAAGTAAGAACAAAAAATAACGATTCTTAGATAGAGGTAGAAACCTTACGACTTGAGACTAAGAAGCGAAAACCTATACTTTAAAGGTAAAGAAAATATTTCTTAAGGATATAATCCCAATTGCAAACTGCTATATATAGCCTAAGTGAACTGAGCTGAATTTACTTCATTAGACAAATAAAAATCCCATCTGATCCTTTGTGAAAAATGTTCTATACTTTGATATAAAGTTTAAACTGATGATATATTCCATTGAAATCACGCTTTAAAGTTTAACTTTTATTATTTGCTTTTAGTTTTCGGTTGGTTTTTAGTTTTTTCCATCTACTTATAAGTCTGAATTTGTTAGGGTCATCATAACTCAGCTCTGTGTATCCGTAATATTAGTCTATGCAGGGTTATACATAATATTTATACATATATAATATATACTTTTATGTTATTTTTCCTTCCTCCTGTTAATATGGCTGTCACTTTTAAATTATTTAAATATTCATTCATTTAAACTTTCACAGATAGTACATAGTTTTCAAAAATTTAAACATAATACATAATTTACATAACAGTGTATGATACCTTTGCGTTTTTTTCTTCCTTTAAGTATTCATTAGTAAGAAATATTATCTGCTAGTAATCCTTCAACAATAAAAAAAATAGAAAACTGTAAACTGATTTCTTTTCCTTTTGGGCTCATTTAAAAATGAAAAAACGTAACATTTAAAAATTATACTTGTTTTCTTGGGACATATATTTAAGATTTTTTTAAATTTGTTGATACATTAAGTATACAGCAATTTTATAAAGATTTGGAAAACCTTAATTTGGGACAACAACGAATTCATAGATCTTAACTTTTGTACGATTAGATGTGAAATCAATTAAACTCTTTAAGGATAACTGTTCAGCGATTCAACTTTCGAAAATTCCCTTTATTTTTAGGAGTTGCATAGTTTTAATTTCTATTTGTTGTTCAACTAATATTTCAGGTATAACTCAGATACCTTAAGGTATATCGTAATCGATCTTAGGGTTTTGGTTTTTTTTTGCTGCATAGATGAACAATTTGCTTTAACTACGATATTTCGCTGATTGTTGCTTGTCATTCCGGGTAACTAGGATCAGTTTTAGCTGATGATGATAATGCATTCGATTTCTGTGTTTGATGGCTCACTTCAGTTTTCTTTGGAAACTTTTATACGCTTGATAGATGTGCTGTAAGTCTGCGATTAAAGGAAAAAATTAATACTTTCAAAAAGAGTATTAGTTTTTATATATATACAGTTTTTTTGGATGAATTCCTAAAATTGCAAAATATAACGACCGTTTGCGTTAAGTTATTGATGTTCAAAGATAACCCCGCTGTATGCTTCCCACCCAATCGACCGAGGAGATAACTCCGAGTTAATAATTGATAAGGTTATGTAGGGAAACGATACCCAGAATAGTTCTAAAGAAAGAGTCAACTATGATAAGAGCAAATAATAAGAAATTCTTTAGTGCAGGTTCAATAAGATCTTAATGAGCCCCATATTGGGAACTCCAGACTTCATACTAAGGTATCGCATACTAAGAGCTATAAAAAATTTTAGTTACATAAGGGTCATTAACTTCGACCATATTATATTAACCATTGTGGAAATATGTTCAACAAATTTTGTTTTTTTATGTATAATAAACCCAATAAGCTATCATTGACCTGAGTTATTTTATTTTAGCTATCACGTATAGAAAGTACGTAACCTGGAGAGGGCTAGAACGATAGAAACATAAGTTTGCATTTTGATCATAAGTTTAATTTAATTATTTTCTAAACACTAAGATTGGGCTGAAATCTGCATTGGGGAGAGAAGGATTTCGATTGAAGATAAAGCTTAACATCGTAGCATATATAAGTATCAGAGAATTCGTTAAAGCTGGCGGCCATTTCTGATCAATCAGTTATATGGCAGCTATAGAATATAGTCAACCGGCCCGGCCGTTCCGACAATTTAAAACGAGAATTTACGACAAAATAATTTCAAGCCCAATTTTATTTCGAACCCACAATAAATTAGTGGTGGTGAAGCGAAGTTTTATGAAACCATGCTGGCATGTAGAAGTAATAGGATTAATATAAATAGACATAATAATAATGATAGAATTATAATCCAAATAATTCCAAATATCTTTTGAATTTCTGGCAATTAAGACATGCCTCTAAATTTAGTTAACCTGTAGTTGGATTTTCCATCTTTTATATAGGGGAATTATAAAAGATTCCTTATATTTAAGGGGAAAATCGCAGTTTCCGGAGATAAGTTGAAAAGTTTATTTAAAGATTTGCATAGAGCCCTTTGAAGATCTAATGTTATATGCGTACGGCTGATCTGACATTTTAGGAGGTAAATAAGTTATTGAAAAAAAATGTCGAATAAATCGGCCTGATAAGAGGCCGCAGATAAGTTTTCATATGTAAGTAGTGCAGAAAAGTAAAAAAACTTTAAGGGAAACAAGACAGGACGCTGCATTATATTAAATTCTTATATGTATACAAATATCTATTAAACTCATTCACAGCAAACTTTGATTAGCAAATGTGTTTAGCTGCTCACCTGCTTATTTTATCCTTGGGAGCTTTTTATTTCATGTTCTTTAGGATCTCGTCGGTCTCCTCTGGGTCCTTGAGGGTGTGCCACTGGGCTATAGGCCGGCGAGGCGAGGCCAGCATGTCGGACCAGTGGCGGAGCTCGGTTCCAGTGCCCATACAGCCAAGGATGCACCGGCCAATTGGCTCGGATGTGCCGATACGATCGTAGTCAACGACGGTTACAACAAGACATATTTTCTGCGATGTTTTTTTTGTAGGAAAGAGGTTATAAAAATTTAGAGGCATTAGTGACAAAGAATAATCATTTTATCAAATGTTGTTTTCGGTCTGTTTATTTATTTTTCGAATTTTTTGGCGGTTGGGACGGACATCTCGATTTTCAGTTGAAGAACTTTATGGTATTTCGAAATACGTGTTCTGTTTTAGTTTTTTAGTGGATGGGTTGGAATCGAAAGCGGTTTGTTTCGCCAACAGGCAAAAATACTAAGAACGCTGTTTTGGGAAGCAGATTATGCACAGAGGTTGGAGTATTAAAGTGAGTTATTTTATTTTGGCTTTTGAGTGTTGTATGTTTTGGTAAGGTTTCGACGTGCCATCTACATAATTTTCAATCGTTTAGATCGGTTGGTGGACAAGGTCCATCGGGTTGGATAAATACATACATGTAATTTGCATAAACGGTTTTTCTTTAGGTACTTTAAACATTTAAGACATTTTAACGGAGTTTAAGCATTACATTAAGCACGTAATATGCTTGCTGGGGAATATTTTATATTTTTAGTACAGTTTTTGGGTGAGTTAACAAGCAGAACATGCAATGTCTAAAGCTAAAAAGATGAGCTTAAAATAAAAAAGTCAAAAAAGTAACCAAAAAGCGAATAGAAGCTTTGGTTTAGCCTAGGGTTAGCATGAATCAAATGAATACTATGGATAGAAAGATAAATGAATATCTTGTCTTTTAACTTCCGAGACTAATGAACAAGTTACTTTTATTTATATTTGATTGCAGTTCACTTAAGCTGTGGCAAAAAGAAACATGTTCATTAAATACGTGTAAACGAAAATGTATAATATTCAATCCCATTTGTCGTACTTTGTTTTGGTCAAAAAGGGGGGTCCTATTTATAAATCTTGAACTAGCACACGTAGCGCAACCGTAACAGAGTTCTCCCCGTTTCCAGATTGGGTTTAACAAGTAGATGTTGGGTCAAATGTGAGTTTCATTGGTGATACGCTATACTTCTCTGTTGTGACACATTTATATATTCTGTAGTTACTTATTTTGTGTTTACTGTATTCTGTACTGTAGCTGTTGTGGTGCGATTGGTATTCGATATTCAAATCAGAAGACAGTGTCAAAATAATGTACCCACTGTGATTCGGTAATTGCGTGGTGCATTATTGACGCCGCTGGTTAAGAGTTTGCGATAGTTTGTATTATGGAAGAGTTTAGTTTAAGCTTAGGTTTGAGTTGGTTATTCGAACTAAAGTATTTGGAGAATTATCTGCTGTTTAATTTTGGAGTGAGCAAAATGTGTATTATTCTGGTGCTCTGCCGCGCGCCTTTTTATGCTTTTTGATTTTCTGCTTTGGCCTTTCTCGCTAGCGAGCGAAGCGGAAACACTACGTCTTGATCTCCATTTAATGCCAATCAATACAGTTCTTTGTGTGGAAGGGCGTCTAGAACGCCCTAGCTTGGTGGAACCTACGTCATGCCTGCTTTTCTCTTGCCGGATTATTGGTTAATTTACACATTAAACAACTAAAACTTTAAAACATTAGCTTGGCTAAGCACACATCGATAGCACACATTGTATAAACTCAATCTCAAATAATTTTTCAAAGCTACACAAATAAAGGCAAATAAATATTTGTTTGAAATATTTACAATCTAAAATGAAGACTTAAAAAAAAAAACAAAAAATATACAAAATTTTGGGTAATATTAAAATTACAACATTGAACATTGAATATGATGTTGCTGTTGGATTTTATAAAACACAAAGTTGGTTAAGATAGTTTTGTTTTGGGAGGATAATTTAAGTTTTCTTTATGGGTAATACGAAGATTTGTCACTAAAGTGTTCAGCTGGTTTGTTCAGAGTTAAGTGTTTTTGTCTCTTTGTTCGGAATACGAGTATTCAATATATGGATTTATATATATATTATACGGTATTGTATATGTATTAGTTTAGTTGGTAACAACAATTGCACATAAGTAGGCTAGTATGTGTTGATAGGAAGTTTGGGTACTCAAAACTCGGTTTAGCTTGGTTTGTTTGGTAGATAGTTCAGAAGAGGACAGTAACAGTAGAAACAGTAGTAGTAATAGTAGTAGGTAGTAGAGTAGTAGTAGTTTTGGTATTTTTATAGGATAGTATAATACATTCTCGCATACTTGTATTTGTTCAAATGGTACTTCAAATGAGAACGACTCATTATAGTAAGGGTTGAGGGTGCATTTTTTGATACTTGTCTTCTTCTTTTTCAAACGTTTGCCATTTTGCATGATTGCAATTTTCACATATGGATCTATAATATAGGAAAGAATCGAAAGAAAGAAAAAGAAAATATTTTTCGTTTTTATAAAAAAGTAAAATTTTTTGCCGCAATTTGATTTTTAAAACAAATCTTAATTTTGGTTGTTAATACACACATATTAAACATTGTTTAGTATTATATGAATACCTGTTTAATTTATACAATCGTTGAATGAACAAATATTAATTTTTACTTTGCAAACACAAAATCAAGGAAAATTAACGGCAATTAAACAAGAAAGCAGGCCAAGGGGTAAATACCTATTCAATTTTAATTTTTAATTGTCCTCGGCTTGTTTTCTTGAATATTTAAATCAATTACACACAGCAACTCTGTCAACTCAAGGCATACGAATGTGATTGATTGAAACTTAAAGAAACAAAAGACATACATATCTGTATCATTACCGAATAGTTCGGAGCATTAAAAATATTTTTAAAAATGTTCTGTTGTTTGTAAAAGCCTAGAAGAACTTTAAATTGTGTTGGATATATTCAGCGGCAACGCTTTCTCATTGGTATCCTCTCAGGACAAATCTGATTGGCCCGAAATGATATGTTTAGTTGTAAGTGAAAAAAAATGTATTGTACAGAATACATGCAAAAGTGAAGCTAAAGCAAGCGAGAGTTTCGTCATTTTGGCAAATAGTTTGGCTAATAGCGTTAATTTAAATTCGTTATCTTTTGTTGGCCAGGCATAAGTAAAAACTGTGCAAATGTTTCGGGATGGAAACGTTGCCGGACGATAAATATATCCAAAGATATCGAGGTTGGTTTGAGAAAAAATGATTTATAGTTTAGTTCAATCTTTAGCGTACGCGAATCAGAATAATACGATATAAATGCAAAGTTGATAATTTGGCGCTAGTTGATAGTTTGAGAGAAGTTGACAAAAGAAGTTTGAATAAAATTTGCTCTCGTTTATTTGTTCAGCAAACGTTGCCTTGCGCTTGCTTTATCCTAAATAAGTTTGAATCCAAACTAAACAAAAATTAATGCAATAAACAAAATAAAAACAAACTTAATGAACACTCATAGCTAATTACACAGGCTAGCTAAAAAGCCAGCGAAACACCGGAAGGATTATTATTCAAATTGCACTTGTAATTGATCCTTCCAGCGCGTTGGTACAACGCCACATTACCAGACAATCCGCCCACGTCCATTTTCTTTAGGTTCTTGGCTTCCAGGATGACAACGGTTAGCTTTCCGGCAGTCGGCACGTAACGTAGTGAGAAGCAGATGTCTCCAAGCTTTTCCTGTTTTCAAATAAAATCAAAGAGACGGATCATAAGTATCATTTGCCATAGGTTATGGATAACTTTGCATCATACAACATTTCACATAACTATTGTTACATTTACACACATATCCATATAAAAATATATATGTAGGTGTTAAGGTTTAAAATTTTTAAATTATTAGCCGGCATTAATTAGGGTCATGATTGTAATTAAGGGGATTAGATTATTCACTTTCCATTATTCAGAAGGCGAAGCTCTCTTTTTTGAATTCGAAGCAAAGTTTGCTAATTTTTAATCAGACTTTAGGAAGCCATTGGTAAATAGCTCTATTACATAAAAATAAAGAACAAGTTCTTTGATTTTAATTGCAAAACAATAGAAAACAATTATTAGGATTCTCTGTAAGGGGTAGGAGATGTACTTGAAATAAGAAAAAGCTTGATAGCTTGAAAATTGTTCACTTCGGGCGGAGTCGAGGTTGACATATCCTTGCAGTTAAGTAGAGTTTTATTTTATTAGAAATATATCGGCTAGAATAAAGTGGGCCGATCTTTATGATAATTTGGCTATTAAATAACTTTTCTAAAATAAACAAAAAAAATTTGGATTGGACGGACTAAGTTATCGACTAAGGAGGTGGTCCTGATCAAAAATATAGAAGCGTTGCACACTTCTAACCAAAATTATAATACCCTCTGCATGGGTATAAACATAAAGGCAAACATAATTATAACATCGACAAGTAAGTATGATTAGTAAGTCTATTCATTTTAATTACCAACTAATAAAAATCGAGTTATACAGTTTTACAGCACACAATAACAAGTATAAATAAGAAAAAAAGGTATCACTTCAAGAGACATTACGACATATTATAGATTTTAAGTCATGAAAAAGAAAAAAACTTTGTGGTACAAGTGATAAAATTTCTTCTGTTTAGGTTTGTTGGTTTTAAGATAAGCAGTATATTAATAATTTGATTAGCAATTATGGGATACTTTGGGTTTGATTTTGGAATGTCACAGAACGAAAACTCTACAAAAAAATACACTTAAAACATTTACTGCACGTCTTAGAGCTTCGATTTGTACGTGTAACCATATATAGTATGTTCCTATGAATATATATTCAGACCAGAGTATATCCAACAAAAGACTTAAAAAACTAATACAAAATCTTAAACTGAAAATCAAATTCAGTAATATTGTTGAAGTGTTATTTTTCTCTTAGGGGCGTTTAAGTCGTGTATGTTTTTATTGAAACTTCATTATTTTAGCCACATCAAAACTAACGTAATGTTACCTTTGTTTAGGTTAGGTTTTATTGATTTATTTTATTTAAGTTGTTTGGTCTGTGTTTGTTTGGTTCTTAAAAACACCCAGCTCAAAACCGACCGCACAAAATGCAAAATATTTGTTTTCAACAATTTTCTTAGAAACTATTTGTATGAGAAAAGGAATAGACGAGGATTTAGAGATAAAAAGTCGAAGTCAAGCTCTGTTGAACCTTTTTTATTTACAATTTAGAGAATAATTCTCGAGGTTTCTGACAATATATTTAGAGGAATAAAAATGCACTTAGTATATATTGGAAAAAACTATAGATATTCATTCAGTATGTACATGAATGGTATTAAAAAGTAAATATTTTACAAATTAAGAGTCTACCTAGGTTACTTAGTAAATGTATAGTTACTATTTAATTTAATAATTTTTTTTTTATTACAATACCCTAGGCTGGTTCGAACCGCTTGTAGGCAGTGGGTTGTTTATTTTGCTTTTAACAACATTTTTTTGGCATTGTCACACAACCAATCTTTGCCAATTTCTCAAACCCTTCTCCAAGGGTCAAACTAACCCAGGCAGACAAATTTGGAATTTGGTTCAACTAGGTTATGGTCTATAAAAAAGTGTGGTGGTGTGTTAATATATTAGTTAAAAAGTCAAGATAGAGACAAAGAGCGAGCGAGCGAGACAGACAGAGAGCGAGCGAGCGTTAGAGAGTTTGTAGAGTTTTATATTCTGAGTCACTTACCGCAACTTTAGGTTATTTTGTTATAAAATTTAAGTCATTGAATTAAATTCAAGTTCTACATTTTCTTTCGTTTAGGTTTCAATGGCCTTTAAGATATTCTTTGTTAAATGTTTGGTGAATGTCTAATGGAAACCAAAGTGTTTGTAACATCAAAAAGAATTGGTAAAAAAAAGAAACAATCGAAAACAAAAAAAAATATTATTGAGCATTGTTTATGTATTTGACTGCCATCGAAGCTCTGCTTACACATTACAGCCCACAATTATGCAAAATTTACGCAGAAAAAAAAAAAAACAAATTACAGTATACATATAGCGGGACAGTGACAGAGAGCTAACAAAAACGTAAGATTTAAAAGGCATTTAAATGAATGTATTTATTAATTATGTTTCATACTCCACATCAATTCGATTTGGTCCTCGATTAAGATATATTCACTTTTGCTGGATCAACAGAATCGTAACACAAACACAACGAACAGAACTATGAACACATTTATGACGACAACAACCAAAGCAAATAACGATAATTATGAGTACTTTCTCTTTTTCCGATTTCATATACTTACATGATTGCATTTGATTGACATGATTCAGGTTCAAATTGAGTTCCCATGGCATGAGTCAAAAATTTCAAGTACAGTTTTGGAAATTTTGAGTTTCAAATTTGTGATTACAGATTTGGATTGTTTTTAATTTTGGTTTGGTTTTAGCGATACGTTCAAAAACAATTAAAGAGAAAAATAAAGAGTTTATTAAAAACTTTTTGAATTTAATTTCCAGAAAAAATTTCGATATTATGTTACTTTTGACAAATTTCAAAAATATAATGTTATTCGTATTCGTGTCTTGTAACCAATTTATGGTCGTATGTCTGTGTTCTATGCAAGTGTGTTTTTGTTGGCGGTTGTAACTAGTATTTATTGTGATTCATATATATTAGTTTAAAGTCGTAAGCAAAAGTAAAACATGCAATAGAGTAGAAATGGGTTCAAGAAGTAGTATATTCGGTGTTTATAGACTATCTGTAAATTATTATTGATACAATTTAAAAAGAAAGAATTTTCTTTAGGTTTTTAGGTTGATTTTCCTTGCTAACTAAAATGGTCAGAAAATACAGCTCGGTGGAATTTTATTCATTGGCTGAACTTTATTTTTATTAGTGATTACCAAAAATTTAGCCAATTCAGCATGTGTATAGAGGTCCGGTTTACCGAAAACATTTATTTTTATATAAGAATTTCGATTTCGTCAGAATTTTTGTTCAGTGTAGCTGTGTGTGTGTTGTTGATTTATGATTTGGCTGTCCTTTATAAACATGTGTGTGCGTATTCGCTTCGATCTATTCAGAGCATCCAGAGCAGAGCATTATTCAATGACCAATTCAATGTAATCAATATAACTTTATTACAAAACTTGTTTAGTCGGGTAGTTTATTTCAAAGAAAACGGGTGTGTGCGTTTTGAGGTGTGTGTATCGGAGAGGAAAATAGAGTGTGGTGTTTTCAGTGTGAGTAAAAGTTTGACAGATTTTATGCAAAAAACTGGGGTGCAAAGGTTGGTTACTACTTTAAGAGAATTATGCAAAAGTTTTTAGTATTTCGACGTCAATTGTTCGAATCAAAGTGCAAAAAAAGGGAGGACTAGTGTTGGGGAAGGGATAGAGTCAGCAACTGAATATTTGATCAGCATGGCCATTCATTTGTGAAGCGCAAGGAGTGTGGCCCGAAGGGGGCAAGAAATTTTGAAATGCCGAAGAAGGCAAGAAAGGTATAATTTTTATGGAAGATACGCAACCATGCTGACTTAGTCTTGTACTCCGTATGTCGCAGTTTTCTCAACAAATTAATATTGCAGTGTGATTGTTTGTATATGGAAATGTGAAAACATTTGTCAAGAAATGCTTTTCTTTCGTTAATAGTTTTTGCTAACAAGACAGGCCAAAACAAATAAATTGTTCGTATTAATACAAAAACTCAACTACAATATTAATGATGCGAGAAAGAATGCAGACATAACAATAATTGGGATATATCTATGCAAATATTAAGTATAGAGAGAGACAGAAAAGGTCAAAGAACCATCGCTCAAGACCAACACGTTTCATTATCGATGGATTCGTTTTGAGGACTTAGTAGGTTAGTTCAGATAAAAAACACGGTAGTTCTAGTTAAATGCAATTATTAAAATATGTATGTAGCAAGAGCGACAATTCATAGAAAGATTAGGTTATAAAGAGGAAAAATCATAAACTGAAATTTGTATGCAATGGTGTTTGTTTTTGGTTTGTTAGATTTTAGGAATGTTTTGTATTTACCTTCTACAAAAGTTCAAGAAATCAAGAGTATATATGTTTCGAAAACAATTGTTTGGTTTGTTTCATAGGGGAATTGGAGAAAGAGAAATTTAAAGTTTTATTTTTTGTAGTAGCAGTAGTTGTTGTGTCAAATTATAATTCTGTCAAATGTTTTCGGGAGAAACAAAATTCTTTACAGACTTCGATTCCTCCTCCGATTTACATTTGTGTCTGTTAAGTATACTTTATTAGATGATAATATAATTTCGGGTATTATTTATATTTGCATTTTGAACTGGGTGTGTAAGAGATTCATAAACGATTCGAAAAACTTTTGCTTGCCTGTTCCACAAAATTGGCATGGCATTGTGGATAATTGTTATTGTATCGGGAGAGTTTTATTGGAATTGTTTTTTTTCTGCCCTTACTTATATGTGTATATATATATATATAGTGAGTTTTTGAAGGTACGGGGTTTATTGGGGCATATCAAAAATAAAACACTCTTGTGGGTGTCATAAGGTCATGATTGCTTTCTGTCGTATAATCGGCCTTTAATTGCTGCTGAAGTTCTAATGCGAAATACACACAAAGCACAATCATCCTTAATGGGGGCCGAGTTGTACGGAAATCAACTATTTTCATACAATGTATGTCTGGGCTCTTGGCTCAAGAAGGGTGAGCAAAAATGGTTTTAGAGTTAGGAACATAAAATAACACTTAGAGCCACACTGAGGTATACAATTACATAGACAGAGAGAAAGATAGATTGTTTGGATATATACGAACAGTTGGATAGTAGTTCCCTTTTGATCCCGCTGGGACCCCGGCCCAGCTCCACATACCTGTCCGCCCTCCCCTTCAACGCTGACCAGGTCCCGCCACTCCTCGATCGTCTGGGCCAGGTCGATGGTGCACAGGGGCACCTTTACTTCGCCGATCTGGTCGTGCTTTGAGAAGCGGTCGAAGTCGAAAATAGCAAACACGAGTGTCTTGTTCATGGCATCGGCATAGGGTAGACTCTGCGGCAAAGAGCAAGTTCATATTATATTTTTAATAAGGGTTTTATGATATTTCTGTTAGTTTTTGAATCGCGTCTATGAGAGGTCCACACAGGTCGAATTAAATACTATTTACCTTGAAGGTGAAGGTTTCGTTAAAGACCGGACTGAGCGTCTTTCGGTGCACTTTGGTCTCAAACTTCTTTTTCTTGTCGGGCAGCAAGTAGACCTTGACATAGGGATCCGAGGTGCCGCCCATGTCCAGGGCAGGCAGCTCTTCGGCCTGGATAACAGTCACAGCTAGACTGTTAGAGTTGAAGTCGTATTCCAGCTGTAAAGTACACATTTAAAAAGGAAAAAAAAAGCGGGTATGTTGTTTTGGCCAGGGTGAGACGAAAAAAGATTGTGTATTAGTAAAAGGATTTATTTGAGCTTTTCATTATGGGTTAATGTGGGGTTGAGGTCTAATTGGGATAACGCTTTTGTTGTCCTAGAATACATTTTTAATTACAGGAGGTAGATTTTACTTGTAATTTATAGGTGGAAAGAATAGGGCCTAGTGCATAAGAATTTCAAGTTAAATATTACTTTGTTTATTGTGATCGAAGCCTTACAGCTGGAGCAACGAAATTGAATGATAAACGTTGAGTATTGATATTCCTCATTGACAGTGTTTGTATTCCAAAACCAACTGTGCACACAATTACATCTATCTGAGTTTCGTTTGCTTAGTATCGTATTTCGGGAGGTTAGTAGGGGACTTTTGTTCGGTCTTTTGGTTTTGGAATTACTCCGAGAATTAGTTAACCCACCTTGAAGTTGAGACGGCCGAGCTTCTGTTCGCTCTGCTTGTCCTCCTCGTCACCCTCTTCGGCGTTCTCGGTGAGTTCCTCCATATCAGGCTGAACCTATGACATACCAGAACCCAATAACTACTAAGATTTGATGGCGCGTCAGACACTTACTTTCTCTTTGTACGCCGATCCTAACAACTGTACCGACTTCATGTCGACACCCTTCTTACCCTTTCCATCTTTGGTTCTTCGCTTCTTCAGGAATCTCCTCACACAGAAAAATATGATACCAAAGACGACCAGGAATACGAGGATAATAATTGCCACTACGCCCCATGTGGGTAGTCCCGTCCGTTCAGCGATCGCTTCGGTCACAATTTCTCCTGCATGTTCGATCTTTTTAATCACCGGCAACGAGGTGGTTGTGGTGTCTAAAATGATTTAGCATATTAATTGTGTTTCTTGAAGAACATATATGTCATTCATATTAATAGATATTTTCAACTTCCACAGATATTTAAAATGATTAATTTGAGTAAAAAAATGATTATTGAAATGTAGATTTAGAATTAATATATTTTTTTTTTAGTACAAATATAAAATTAGAAAGAAACAATCATTTGTCACTTCATTAGAGATTTGGCTGAAGAAACAACCAATACAATTTAAATTTTCTCAAGTTTGATTTAACGTTGTCTTAGAAAGAATAAAAATTTAATTTACAATAATATATGTATGTATATGTCTATATACATTGAGTATTGAACTATCTAAATTCCCTTACTGTGTTGAGCATTCAAATATATTTTAGTTTTCTTACCCTGAGCCTCTGTGGTTGAACTCCGTGTTGTTGTTTCCACCTGTGCGATTCTTTGGCTGGCCGCTTCCGCCGCCTTTTCTGCCAGGACCTCCTGTTCCTGCCGGTCCACCTCACGAAACTTAGAGTGATGTGTTTCTTCCAGCTTCTGGTCCACCGACTCTAGTTCCGCTGCCGGCTCGGACGCTGGCGCTGGTTCCGCTGCCGGTTGGGCGTCTGTTTCGGACTTTGAATTTGGCGGCATTTTGTTGTGTGGTATAGTTTTCTGGAAAATCGTATTTGTCTATTGAGTTGGAGATTTTTTGATATTTGACTGTTTATAATTTAAATGAAACTTATTTTTCCCTATGATTTATTCCTCGAATTATGTTATAGACGCATGTATTACATCTGTTATAATGGTTTTTAAATAATTATTACAGCTCAATTAAATTCAGTTTATTTTTGAATTTAACCATTTGGGACCTTAGAATTCAGTATGAGTAAATATTTGCACTAGTGGCGTTTAATTTGCAAGCTGTCGTTGTTTTAAAAATAGCTTGAAACACATTAAAGCATAGAAGTCCTGCAAAAGTGAGTGACTCGTATCCTTGAAGCTCTAGAAATGCGCTGGCGGTGCCAAATGAAATACATAAGTAGTTTTCCGTTTTTAGGCGGTTGGGTGGTGAAACGCACTGAGTAAAATTTCTTATGGATTGCAAGCCAAGGGCACGCACCCACTCCGAAGGACTTCGTCGTCCTTATCCACAACCACATATCCGAATAACGAAAACACTTATAGAGCTCACCCTCCAACCAACAAAGAGAGTGTGAGAATGTCAGGGATCCCCATTTTCTTTGTATTGAGTTTCTTCACGTTTTCCCCTAGTTTGTGTAATTTCCAGCTTTCCCCTTGCTTTGTGTCCCATTTTCTTTTGTTCCTTCATTTTGAAATATTCCATATTTCACTTCTTTGTTCGAGGAGGCATTTCATTTAGTCTAACAACTTGAGTCGCATTAATTATAAACGAGGGAGTCTGACTGAGTTGGATCGGAAGGTTGGGATGGGAGTTCACAGTCGCTTTTTTGCTGTCAGACATCCTTTGACCCTGAAATCTCATTGCTGGGGAGACGGAACCCCGGGACTTGAATTACTCAAGTTTGCTAATATATAAGGCTGCTTCTCCTCCTAAGCAGTGTCCTGGGGCTCGGATCTCTGAAGTCTAATTGAAATTTCCCTTTTCTTGATCCCTTAGAACATAAGTGACATACGTTGTAGGCACAGATATATATCTAAAGGACCATTTCCAATAATCCACAGAAACTAAATATGATTTTTATCTTATTCTATGGAGTTTTGGTCTGGTGGCCAGCCCTGGACAACTCCTTATGCAGGGAAAGGTTTAGGAAGACGCAGCGCATGGCGGAAGTCTGTATAACAGGCAGTCTACGCACTACGCCTAGCGACGCCCTAGATATCATCCTTGACCTACTACCAGTAGAACTGATGGGGGTAAAGATAGCCACTCTGGCCGCAATAAGACTGCGAGAGGCGAATCTATGGAGCAAGAATAGTTTTGGTCATACCAGACTGGACCTACATCACTTCATGCCTGAGGGGGCACGGATTACTGCGTGCCCATCGACCAACCTTCCACTAATTACAGAATCATCATCCTCTCGAGGGAGGAATGGGACGCCCGGACACCGGGACCGGAGGGCTCCATTCATATCTACACAGATGGATCAAAACTTAACGTCCAGGTAGGGGGCGGTTACTATTGTGAACATTTGAGCCAAAAGGAGTCCTTCAGACTCCCTGACCACTGCAGTGTTTTCCAGGCTGAAGTAATAGCCATTAGGGAAGCACTGGAATCCCCAGCACTAAGGGGCAATCGGGATACAATATGCATCTTCTCAGACAGTCAAGCAGCGCTCAAGGCACTGGACGGATTCTCGTCCAACTCCAGGACAGTCAATGCCTGTCGCAGATCTCTCAACGAGATGGCTGAACAGCATGACATCTACCTCATTTGGGTTCCCAGTCACAGGGACCACGAGGGAAACTGCGCTGCAGACGAACTAGCTAGGGCAGGGACTACCTACCCTCTCCTACCGGAGAAAGAATTGGTAGGCATACCCTTGGCTACTTGCAGGCTAAAGTGCAGGAAGTTTTTTGACTTGGAAGCCAATAGGAAATGGATAAATCTCTAGCACTAAGGCGAAACCCTTGCCCCAGCGGTAACACAAGGAGCCCTAGCGGCTCAAGTCCCCCTAGCATCACCGCCATAACCTAACCTAACCTAAATATTTTTTTAGGGGCTTTTTATATTATAATATAAATTATATTAAACTCTTAAACAAAGTAAGTGTCACCGTTCTTTAAAATACATTTGTGAAGTCTATTGAAGTCTTATATTCGTCGGATCCTATTAAGCAGCACTTGGTTTTCTAAAAGCCGCCACCGCGTAAGATAATTTATAATATCCACCCACTCGGCCACAACAACAAGAGCCCGGTCTAAGAGCAAATTGTGAGAAAAGAAAATTCGAATTGCTGATACTCCTCACGCTCGATGGCTGTTTACTTCGCCAATGACGTCAAAGAACATCCTATCCTGGAAAGCACTCACACAAACAAAGAATGGGCCCGTTGGCAAGACTAAGGTTATTTGGCTTCATAAATATGCTTATTCACGTTTTAAACAAAATTTAAATACAAGCAATGTGTTAAGTTAACATGCTCTTAGGGGCTTTCGGGGGGTCTCAGAATTATTTGCTAAAGTAAACTACGCAAATTATGTTGTGAAACTGGGTTTTTCCTGAAAGATTGTTATTGAATCTGCGTATGATCACTGCGTAATTAGTCTATAAGGACAGACAATTTCGAATAAATTAGCTTGTTCACTAAAAGAGGTTATTTGATTTTGCCTCAATACACGGGTCTATTTAAATAAATGGTAAAAAATTGGAACAGGCTACCACGCCTTTAAAATAAAAAAATTAAAAACATCCAACAAATCAATAAATTTAAAAGCAACTAGGGCAACTTGTGTTACAATAGGCTGCTTGGAAATGACTTCATGGAAAGAAACTTGAAAAGAAACTGGGAAAAGAATATGAGGATGAAGCAATAAAAAATGGCAAGCTGGGAAGTGTCACGAGTCCCCTCTGTTTCCCTGGAAAATTTAGTTATTCCTTGATAGCTGCGGAAAGAATGGAAAAACTCTAAGCAGGTCATCCTTCCTCCGGGGATCTCATTAATATTTAATGCACACACAAAAAAAGGTGATCCGAATCAGAAAGGTGCTCGGGCTAAAAGCCAAAGAACTTTTCTCGGCACTTGTTATTAATGGACCAAAAATCTACAGCTAAATAAGGTTTGGCTGTAAAGGAATCTGTATTTGTCAAGTTAATAAGGACCAGCTGTGCAACTGCTGACGAAAATAAACAGAGGTCGAAATATAGTATGCGGCTTTGTCAATTTGCCAGCTTTTGTTGCAGGTCGATTATGACTGTTGGTGTTCTGCGGCGCCTTCTTGTCTGGGACCTAAAATCTTGTGGCGAAGAGGCAAAATACGCCGTTCAGATGGTTTTATGTAATGTCAAAAGTGAAATTCTCCTTTGGGCCAAAACAGCTGCTGCTTATGTTATTGCTACGTAAGCAAGCGCGATATTCTGTGGGTCTGACCGCTCAAATGGTCAGTGAGTTTATCTCAAGAACAAATTTGATGGCAAAATTTTTTCTTTAGACTTTAGACAATATTTAAAAGCCTAAAGCCATAATCTACCAAGGCATAATCTCCCAATGTGCAACAGTTATCACTTCACACAGGACTAAATACAAATTCAATAATGAATTCGCATATTATAATCTTATAAAAGTCAGTATTTATTTATTAAAGAATAAATATTGATTTGTTGTTTTTGTAAGAAAATATTTGAGTTACAACTTTGAAACTCAAAACTTGTATGTGAGAATCCTTATTAAAATAAACAACTTATTTTGAGTGTTTTGGAATTAATACACGACAAAAAGATAAAATGAGCGGTAAATTATATGGTTGGCCTGAAAATATTTTTTGCTTTATTACGAATTTCAGCTTTTAGAAGGAAAGGAATATTCTTGATTTGTGAACTTTGACCTTCGCCGCATTAAATATAAATAAACAACATAATGGTGGGGAGTTGCAGTGACAAAAAGAATCGCAGATATTTCTGCAAATATCTGGAAATATTTCCGTAACTCCCGACTATCTAAATTTACTGACTGATAAGATAATTCTAAACGCAAAATATTCCGCAAAAAACAGAAGCTATGTTTGACCTGAGTTTGCCGCGTCTGAAAGTAACTGACAATCAAGCTGTCAAAACAAATTTATATTGTGAATATGGGTGGAGACTAGAAATTTCGATGCCACTACCCATAAAATGGGATGGAACGCAAAAACGTGGCGAATCTGCAAAAATTCCAACCAAAATAAATAATAATAGAAAGGGTACTTCGCCACAGAAACATCTGGGGAACCCACGCACGTAATGCGGGTGAATAAAAAATCGGAATCGGAATTGGACTCGGACTCGGAAAGAGACCCTCATCCTGAGGTCTCCACGTTCATTCCACTAAGCTCTCAAACAGGAAACGGTTAAACTTTTTTGCCGACCCGGAGAGTGGAGCTTAAAGAGAGCAAGGAAAAAGCGAGAGAGACAGAATGGAAAAGAGGCAATGAAAGTGTCAAACGTGCTCTCACTTGGCCATTATTTCCTCCCTCTTGTTCTCTTCGTTTCCTGCGCACATAACCCAGAGAAGGCAACAAAATAAAGACTATTGAAAAATATAAAAAAACAGCTTAGATGACAACCAAACTAGACGGCGCTGAAGACGCACTTGCCCTGAAGAACGAAGAATGCCCGAGGTGAAAAACCAATTTTTCACATCATTATGCTTTTCCCTTTCATTGAAAATTCGTCTCTCCGTCAGTACCACAAAAGTGTTTTCAGAAACTAAGGTTCTCTAACACGTATTAATTATCACGTTAACTTTCATTCATGTTCTCGACTATTTCAACTATCGAATTTCGAATATTAATAAAAAAGTACGCAAAAGGCTCAAAAGACTATCCCCTTCTGTGTGGGCTTTAACTCGATTATAGGCAATTATGTGCGGTTTCCTGTGTTGTTTCTTTGCGTCTTTCGGCAGGGTATAATAGACTTCCCAGGATTGTTATTACAACTCCTCGCCGTCTAGGCTAATTGACAAAAGAGAGTTAATAAAGCGGATGCCTGATGAAAAAGTGGTATATGTTTGGCTTGGTTAAATAATGTCTGGGGAAAACGACTTTTCAACTCCTTAAGAAATAAAAGGGATGCACTCATTTAATGGCTTAAATATAGGACTTGACCTTGTTATGTTATGGCTATGTTAGTTGGTGAAAGAATTTAAAATCTTATCTCGAAGAATTATATTGAACAATCTCAGATGGTTTAGAAAAATCTAAGTTTTTCATCCTAAATTTTAATTTTGCTTACAAGTTTTTCACTTTTTTTTATTAATAAAATCTACTTCTTTTGCACATATGAAATAAATATTTTAGATATATACCTATATTAAAAGACTAAAATTATAACTAAATTTACCATGTTACCCAAATAAGTATGCTTCATGTTTGTTAAGCCGCGAAGCTCACCTGTATTCAGACAATGTGGCCAATATTTGAGCCTCCAATCAGAATTCAGACTTGACTCGTACTTTATATTTGCGTTTCCTTTTTTTGTGACTTATTGGGTTTATTAGTTTTATGATGGGTCGTCAGCAGAGGTAAACGAAGCGTGAATTCGCGCCGGGAAGGATGAAGTTGCGGGTCTCGACGGATGCAACTGTTCCGTGTTTATTTGTGCAAACTTTGGAGCTATTCTGCTGCTCCTAATGCCCTTTTTTTTGGTTGTGTGGCTGGCTTGGCTAGTGAGGCCGCGGCTCGCTGGCTCACATGAATTTCGGATACCTTTTATTAATTTTGATCAATTAATTGGTTTTGTAAGTCGTATTATTTATATAGGATTTAGGTATTTCGCATTACTGGCAGTGGGCGAATGGGGAGAGAGACCCGAATGGAGAATGAGCGACAAAGGGAGAGAAAAGTGAAGAGAATAAGAGCGGGAGCGAAACGGAGCGTATACGTAATATGAAAATACAATGGTGTGCGTATATATTGATAGAGCGAACTTTGGTGTGTGTGTATTTGTGTGTGTTTGTTGAAAAGGTTATGTGTGAACCTGTGTGAGAGTGTGTGTAGGGGTAGGGGAGGCTGCATAATTCGCTTTTCCCTGAAAGACGTTGTCCAAAGCAAAATCAGGATAGAGATTTTCTTACGGCCCTTTCAGGGCTTCGTTAGTTCTTTCTCTAGAAACTTTTTTCTTATCCTCCTCTGACGCACACACATCAGCTTAAAACTTATCAGTTTTAATATTATTATTTTTGTATTTTTTAGCTTAATAATTATTAATTGTGTTTATTTATTTTCGAACTTCACGTTCATAACTTTCTTGCTTGCCTGGACCTCATCACCACCCCAACACTGTGTGGTTGAAAAATCGATATCCGAGCAGTGGCTCACATGCGTTTTCACTTTCTACGAGAGACCAGTTTTCTCAGCCTCTTCTCCATTTTCTTGAATCGCACATACAAATTTTTCTATAACAATTTTCCTGCGTTTCTTACATTTTTCACGCCATTAGTTAGACATTCTAAGCTCGGGTCGCAACGAAAAAATTCTGATACACAAAAAATGTTCTCCTTTTCGTCAGCGCGTGCTACACTTATACAAATCCACTGGCACGCACTCACACAGACACCCACCCACACCCACACATACACACGCGCACAACATTTTTTGGGGCTTTCGTTGCTGTTTTCCTTTATATAACATTAGCCAGGCATTATGGCGTTGTTATTTATGCGAATTTAGTAAATACATGATGAGCTTGTTTCTATACTTTTTATTTTCGCAAACGAATTGCTGTTGGTTTTTGACGTTTTGATGGGCTCTGAAATTTTTTCTTTTTCATTCACCTTCAGCCTAGCGCCTTGTACTTCAGCAGTCAACTTCCACGGTCGATGTTCATTCGCGTTTTGGGCCACACACCATAGGAGCAGCGAGGAAAAATCTTTGAAAAAGCTTTAAAGAGCGAACCGGTCGGGCATCGATTTTGTTTTTGAGGCAAAGGGTGACGGGACTGGGACTTAGTCACAAAGCTTTCTGTCCAGTGGAGACTTTGAAGGAGAAAGGTTTGAGCCTAGTAGACCCCTCAGATACCTTACTTTTTTGTTAATTTTGTGGGAATTCTGAAGTCCTTATCACAAACTGGGTTTAAACTAGGATTTAATAGGATTTATTGCTAATTTGAGTTTTTATACCCTAAGAGGGTTTTATAATTTTGGCCCTTTAAATGTCTATATGTAAATACATATTCGGCAACCGACTATGTTTCTGTAATGCTATGAATAGCTTCACAGCCAGTACCATGGGTTTCCTACATCGAACTGTATCTTGAGTAAGCGACTTTTCTCAGATATGAGCGGTATATAAAAAGTTGCGTTATCTCAAAGGCTATCTCTACATTTAACATAAATGGGATCGTTAGAGCCAATTTGAAAAAAAATTGTTTGACTGTTTTTTGTTTCAATGTATTTATTTTTTCCCAAGATTTAGACATTTGATCCTAATGAAAGTGAAAAACATATTTAAAAAACTTTTCTAACAAAATATAGCAAAATATAGTGAAGTTAGCTAACGTAGAACTAACGTTCTTCGAATTTTAATAACAAACATACTCAAATTTGTGCAAAATTTCAAAAAAAAAAAATAGGGAAAACGCGGACGGGACCTTTTTTTGGATAACAATTTTTCAAGCATTTCATTTGGAAAATTCCTCAAAAATCGTTTTTCCTGAAAAACTTTTAAAAGAAATGTTGGATCGCGATGGTATAGGTATCAATCGACGCCTATTTTGGAGAATCTGTATATATAAAAATATTTGTCTGGTAACACCAATGTTTTAAATTTCTGCAAATTTCTCCCTAACTTAACTACTTTTGGCTAATTTTTGGATAAAATGCCTCTAATGAAAGCAATACCTTTCATTTGGTCATCACTTATTCAGATTGAACGCAGACAGAAAATTCTTCAGCAATATGTATATAGTCAGAGCACCAGGGCATGCGTGTCGTGTGCTTGGGGCTGTTTTAAATACACAGGCCGACAATTTCCAACTTTTTTTTCCTCCACGCATAATTTTACCTGCTCCATAACCTTTAGGCTCCCCTGAACCAAAGTCCAGAACAAACATAGGTTCTATCACCCACAGTTTCCGCGGTACACCTAAGAGAAGAAATTTATCAAATTTTACCATATATTAAATTATGTAGGCCGTGTAATGTCGATGACCATCATTGTTTCTAGTACATATCATTTTTGAAATGTATGTGTACCAACTAAAATTAAAAAATGGTATCTAGCAGTTACCATATCTTTGGAATACTTATCCAAAGTTGAAAGTGGGTACCCTTGCAGAGGGTATTATAATTTTGGTCAAAAGTGTGGAACGCAGTGAAGGAGACATCTCCGACCCTATAAAGTATATATATTCTTGATCAGGATCACCTCCTGAGTCGATATGAGCATGTCCGTCTGTCCGTCTGTCCGTCTGTCTGTTTCTACGCAAACTAGTCTCTCAGTTTTAATGCTATCGAGTTGAAACTTTGCACACACCCTTCTTTCCTTTGCAGGCAGTATATAAGTCGGAACGGCCGATAAGTCGGAACGGCGGAAGACCGAACGGGATCGGTCGACTATATCCTATAGCTTCCATATAACTGATTGATCGGAAATGCCATAACTTTGGAGTTTTTTAAGTTGGAGGGTTAAGACTTTCCACACATGTTATATTTGACCAAAATATCTTGTGTACAAAATTTCATAAGGATCGGCCGACTATATCCTATAGCTGTCATAGAACGATCGAAATTGGCATAACTTTGTTGTTTTTTAAGTTAGAAAGATGGGATTTGGTACAGATTCTATTTTGGGAAAAAAAATCTGATTTGTTATCAGATTATCCTTATTATCCTTTATTATTATCCTTATTATCCTTATTTCATAAGGATCTGCCAACTATATCCTATAGCTGTCATATAACTGATTGATCGGAAATGCTATAACTTCGTTGTTTTTCAAGTTAGAAGCATGGGAGTTTCAATGGATTCCTCTTTTGGCAAAATAATTCGATATGCCAAATTGCATAAGGATCGGCCGACTATATACGATCCGCTATATATCTAATAATATAAGATGCGTGGCGCCACCTAGCGGACTGCGACTCAACTGCAAGGGTATATCAACTTCGGCTCCGCCCGAAGTTAGCTTTCCTTTCTTGTTTTTTTTAAATTTTAAAAACAAAAAGTCTTCCAAAATTAATATTTGCACCAATTATACAACTTATCAAGACCTATTAGATTCACTTTTGCAAAAATAAAAAACAGTCTTAGCACATTGTTTTTTTTTCAGTTGGAATGCGTACGAATGTCGCGTTCGACATTAGAGAATTACCCATATTTATTTTTGGCGAATGTTAAAATCTTTTTTATAATCAAATCTTGGCAAATCCCAGTTCAAGTTATACTTCGTACGGGGAATATTACCTCTTCCCAATTTAAGATTTCTCTATCAAAATCTTGCCATTAAAAAGTTTACCAATTTTTCGGAATTTGATGGCCAATTTTTTTTTATTTCCGATATTTTGACGTGGATTAATAGGATAGTGCACTGAGTATTTCTACAAGTACCGTACATTTTACATTTTAAAAAAATTTTTAAATTAAATTTGTTCTTAAAATGTAAAATTGAATATTTTAAAAAGGCTAAATTCTAGAATTTAGTATGAGAGCACATTTTTCAACTTATTTAGTTTAACTTCTTGGACTGGTTTCACATATTGACGCCGCCACCGATGCATATGGCGGCTGCAAAGAAGTCGAAGTCAGGTACAGGTAGTCCGAAGTTCCAAAGTCCTATTTTTGTCTAAATAATTTTAAAGTATGCTGGCCAACCGAATTTTTTCATTTCAATGCTGCCTTAACCAATTGCCAACACTTAACCGGGGTCACCTGGTACGCCAAATTGTTAATTACACAGCTCCACAAAAAAAAAAAAAAAAAAAAAAAAAAAAAAATTCAGAGATCAGACCATACCTCCTATATGGATTTGGGGTCGCTGAATCCGAATCCGTGGTCAGTTGGTCGCCATCACGTCAGGTTTTCGAGAAAATAACGGTTGCATAGTCGAAAAACGCCGTTTTTGGCCATTTTCGAAAAATCGTACCGCAAAATTCTGATGTGTAACAAACCTAATTCAAATGGAAATGAAAGGCTGATTTGTGATCTTTAAAACGAGCTCCATGCCAAATTTTTCGCATGCACCGTTAGGACAGGGGGTGCGTTTATATGTAGGCATCTTAGCAAAAAATGTATGCCGAACACAAAAATTTCAAAATTCAGCATATTCAAATAAAACATGGTACCCGGGGGTTTTTGGGGTCGCTGAATCCGAATCTGAGGTCAGTTTGACGCCATCACGTCAAGTTTCTTCATAACCTCAAAAAACACACTTTTCACTTTTTATTTTCACCGTTATTTTCTCGAAAACCTGACGTGATGGCGACCAACTGACAACGGATTCGGATTCAGCGACCCCAAATCCATATAGGAGGTATGGTCTGATCTCTGAATTTTTTTTTTTTTTTTTTTTGTGGAGCTGTGTTATTGAACGGTAAGTACAATAAACCGTACACAGTACAACTACAGTAATGAATGTTTTCAGATGACAAGTGATATACAAAAAATTGGATTCTTCTTAAAAAATTAGTTGTCCCATTCCTGTAAGTGCCCGTGGCGGGTGGCGTTGTTCAAGGACTTATGGAGACTTTGACATTGTCCTCCATCTTGGGGAAAGTAAAATACTCTTATGTGTTTTGTTCGATCAAGCAATAGCTTTAAATTACGATAATAAAAGTTCCATTTCTATGATAGCTTAAAATTTACGATGAAAAAATGTTGCCAGCTTGAAAGTTTAAAGAGAGCAAAGCTCGAAGATTTAAATCTCTCCGAAGAGCTTTTTGTAATCGTAATATTCAAGTTCTCTTTGAACTTATGTTATCGTAATTCATAAGCTCCCTCCTGGAAAAATAAATTACATTTCGATAAATGGTTTGAGCCGGCGAATAAGCTAGATTCGGATTTCATAAATATGTTGAAGAAAATCTTCACTCCAAATGCAAGAAAATGAAAAAAAATTCGATTCCAGAATTTTTCTTTAATTAGCAAATCAGTTATAATAAAGTTTTTCCGCGTTAATTTCCACACTGGTTTTGGAACTGCAAAACGTTGTCTTAATAACATTAATGGAAATTCGTGTGTCGATTTGGGAGGAGAATCCCTCCTTACAAAAATATCAAAAAATCACAGCAGCTAAAAAGTATGCTATGAAAATGTAACACAAAAACCTGTTGCCCCGCCCACAGACTCTCCTCCTTTTCGTCCCTCGGTGGTCCCAGGGGGGTACCATTTGCATGGGTGAGTCGATCCTCCAAAGTTAGTGGGTCGTTCATACATTTGGACTCGATTGGGGCACTCTAAATGGGTTAAAGCAGGATTTTTCCTACACGTTAAAACGAGGGACATCAGAATTCATTTTAGAGGTATGGTCTCTTGAGCAAAGTTTCTTATTTTGATCCCTAGAATCCAAAAATCATATGTGCCTAAGCGATTTTTCAATCGACCCACCCTATTACACATTCTATTCCTGTTTCGAGACACATTGTATTATTACAGTATAATTGTTGGGCCAAGCAGCCACCAAAGAATGCATATAAAATAATTATAATATGCTAAGCTGCAGCTGTTGTTATCAGCATGTTTCGTCTCTGTTTTGTCCCCAGTTTCGCATGCGCTTTATTGGTATTTGTAGCGTATGCGCTTTGGGGAGCTTTAGTTGAGCTTCTGCGCAAGCTCTTGGTTTGGCGTTTGTTGTGATTTGGAGTTGATTGGAGCCGCATACATATATTAGGGTTAAATTGAGCCCAAAATAAATATATTGAAACTATAATTTGAAACGCGTATAGTTATTCGGCTGCTATTAAAAATTATTAATAGCTCAACAATAATATTACTATTGTTTACAAAACAAGAATACATCATTGAAATTTTTTGTTTCGCAATAGACCGAACGGTTGTCGGAAACCGATGGACAGGTGTCGCTAGTGGTCAAAGTGCCACCCACTAGCTATACAACAACTTACCAACATCTAAATGCACGGACGGCATCATTAATAGCATCTTGCACTTCCGGTGCGCAATTATGCATGGCAAACACAAATCAAATGCCGAAATTGCGATATAGAAGTCTGTTCGTATGGCACGTGATCCGACCTCGGTGCACGGAAAGTATAGGAGCCAATTATAAATTGCGTAATCAAATAAATTCTCTAAAATTGTTTAAATTATTTATTGACAAATCTCGACGCACAACAGGACGCTTATTTTGTGCATCTGTGGAGAGTATTTAAATCCTGCGAATCTGATGGCAGAGGCTTTTCGTCTGCAGAATTAAAATCAAGTCTACGAGAAACTACGAGTTCAGCTTGAGTATTCGAATATGTATGTTTCGGATTATTGCTTTTGTCCTGTTGGTGCTGCTCAGTTCGTGCTGAAAGTGTTATCCTGTTACTTGTCCCTAATTCCCTTCGAACCCTTCGAGCAACTGTTTATTTCTGTCTATATAAATATTGTTTTTGATATTGCTGTGACTGTGGCTCTTAGCGTCGGGCCGTTAAATTAGGCGCTAATCAATCATGAATTTGAATTTAATTGGCCGAATGGAAAGCTCCCGGGATCCGACGGGATGCCGAAAGCTTGGATGGGTCCACCCACACTGTTTTGCTATTGAAACTAAAAAAGGGTTTTTTGTATATTATTCAAATTTTATTGTACAAACGTATGCAAAATGAAATGTAAATAAATAATTAATTTAGGTGTTAGACTGTGCAAAAATAACAACATCCTTGCCAGCTTGAAATATGGAATGAATTTTAAAATGATACTTTAACATATACCAGAAGCCAACTCTTAACAAATAACACTTAATAGACAACACCTTTTTTTTACTTTATATTCATATGTGACCAACAAATGACATGAGCAATAAACTCTTTCATCAATAAGCTTCTCATAAATTAAAATTTTTTTTTGCAATCTGACTTATTAATTATTTTCCATCAAGCAATGATCCTTGTTTTTTTCAGAAAACTGAAATTTCAATTGGGAACTGGAAAACAGAATAAAAACTTTTTTGGTATTGACTGGGTGTGAGCACTAACCATACAACATATGTTGTATGGTTAGTGGTGTGAGGCAGCAATTGAATTTTGTGTGATTTGGTTATTCGCGCGGTTATTTGTTTGATGCCGAGCCCGGCAGTGTGATTTATTCATGAAATAATACGTGGGAGGAGCCTACACTCGTCCTACAGCTCCCTCATGCGTCATGATTTTCTACAAATAAATTGATTTCAGTTTTCAACATTAATTTAATAGTTGTTGTTACTGGTTGACGCCGTTTTTATTGTGATTGCAATTGGTTGGTATGTTGGTCTGGTTACATTTTGTAATTTCATTTCTCATGGATCTGCGGATGCCCGGATTCCGGCAATTGAGCATTATGCAACACATTTACATATATGCATGAAATCGTTTAATTGCAATTCGGGGGATTTAATTTTTGTTTTTCGATTTTGTTTTCGGTTTTTCTGTTTGCATTGTTTGGGACCAATTTTAAACACCATTCTGCCGCTTTGCACTCGCCCGATCGAGTTGGCTTCCATTTACGATTTTTACGATGCTTGTTACGATGCTTGTCGTTAATAAAGCATAATAAGTTGACCCCAAAGCTCTCAACATTACAGTGCAAGCCATAACTCTGCCCACAGTTTTGTTGTGGCTTCTGCGGATTGTTGTCGCTTTGTTGTTGTTCTTACCGCAAAAACCAATTTGCATTTGTACTTTTCACCGACTCACAACTCATCATGCAGCCTTGATTTGTCGATTTTAGCTTAGGAAATTGGGTTGGTGGGATTTTGGCTCTTTCTGGAGAAAAAGCCTTTCCGCAATTTCAAAATTCATATAACTGACTGATTGCCGATAAATTAAGTTAAATTAAACAAGAAAGGAAAGCTAACTTCGGGCGGAGCCGAAGTTGATATACCCTTGCAGTTCAGTCGCAGTCTACTAGGTGGCGCCACCCAACTTATTTTATTAGATATGTAGCGGATCGTATATAGTCGGCCGATTCCTATGAAATTTGGCATATTGAATTATTTTTCCCAAAATAGAATGTGTACCAAATCCCATCTTTCTAACTTAAAAAACACCAAAGTTATGCCAATTTCGATCGTTCTATGACAGCTATAGGATATAGTCGGCCGATCCTTATGAAATTTTGTACACAAGATATTTTGGTTAAATATAACATGTGTGGAAAGTCCCAACCCTCTAACTTAAAAAACACCAAAGTTATGGCATTTCCGATCAATCAGTTATATGGCAGCTATAGGATATAGTCGACCGATCCCGGCCGTTCCGACTTATATACTACCTGCAAAGGAAAGATGGGTGTGTGCAAAGTTTCAACTCGATAGCTCCAAAACTGAGAGACTAGTTTGCGTAGAAACCGACAGACAGACAGACAGACAGACAGACAGACAGACAGACAGACAGACAGACAGACAGACGGACAGACGGACATGCTCATATCGACTCAGGAGGTGATCCTGATCAAGAATATATATACTTTATAGGGTCGTAGATGTCTCCTTCACTGCGTTGCACACTTTTGACCAAAATTATAATACCCTCTGCAAGGGTATAAAAATTAAATTAAGGTAAATTAAATTAAATAAATTAAGAAAAGCAAGAATGAAATTTAATCAATCAGTTGGCTAACTATTTTTAACGTGGCCTCCGTTAACCTCCGAAATGTACTTCGCTTAAATTGATAAATCCTTTAATGTTTCGCCCACATATACAGGATCTAAGTAACTGAAGAGCAGCAAAGGGTTGAGATCCAGTGCAGAGTAGTACTGTGGGGCGTGACACAATGGCCCAGTGACAACCGAGTGGATACGGGTAAAATCAACTTTCGATTTCCTCGAAATAAATCCACTTTGCAGATTGAAATGACAGCAATGTGTGAGGGAACTTGGGGGCATGAAGACGGAAAGACTTGAAAACATGGGGGAATTGAAATTCCTTCTAAGCACGTTAACTGCGACAAACGAGGGAGAATACAACCACGTGACCCACGGCATAAATAGGCCCAAAAACGTAGCAGTCAGTTGAGAAACCCAGTTTCAAAGATCCTTATATAATTTGAATTTTCTTTTAACTTATTTCATTATTAGAAACTTTATGTTGTACCTTATTTACAATACAATACAATACAGTACAATCGGAAAAAATCGGGTAACTGTAATGAATGATGCAGAAGAATGTCTGTATTGGACTTGGCAAAGCTATTATTTTGGCCAAGGGTGTATTGCAGGATAGAGATGGCACAATGTTGTGCTCAAGTAATTGAATTCATCAAAGATAACTCGCACAATTGTGAAATGCTTGCGTGGGCCGTTGATACCTCCAATGCCTCAAGATTTTGGGGATTGCTATCGACTGTTTCTACATTTGTTCAAGCTTAGTTCAGTAAACTTTGCCTTTGATGATAGGGAAACGGGAGGCCGAATTCGCTAAAAGAATGGCGTATAAAAAGATTTACGAATTGACAAAGTACATGTGGGTCTTGCGGCACGAACATGCCAAATGAACGGGTAGGCAGCAGACGGCACCTCATAAGCGGCGACTGCACGTATTCGAGTGCGATACTGGGGCTCACTCTGCATAAGTGTCCCCTAAGGGCATCCGCAGGCAGGCATCCAAGCACATACAACGACAAACAACTTGAAAATCCATGTCAGTGTCACGTAGCCAAGTGCGCCCAATAACAGGAACAATAACAGTACCAGCACCAAAACGAAATAAAGCAACAAAAGTGTCCTCGAGGCGATAAAGAAACGTATACAATCAATATGTCTCAGCCTAAATACACTAATAGATTTTCAGGACTGGAAAAAAGTGGGAAGTGATTTCTTCAAAAGTTATAAAAAAAAGATATATATAAATGTCGTAATTTTTTAAAGTGATAAATGAAAAAATTTAAACTTTTTTGTTTTAAACAATAATAGAATTCAAAAAAACTTTATTTTTTGTGACTCATGGTATTTTATTTATTTATTTTAAATCAAAAAATTTTTTAAACATTTACAATATACAAATTACACTATATATTTTTTTTTCTCCCTTTTATTTACTTCTTCTGTCAGTTTAAACAACAAGTAAATTTTTTTTTAATTGTATATTCTTAATCAGGATCACTATCTGAGTTGATATAAGCATGTCCGCCTATCCTTCTGACCGTCTGTCAGTACTTAATTTTATACAAAACGGAATGCAGAAATTGAACACTAAAAACATAAAATTAAAGGTGAATTGAGTTTTATAGAAACTCTTTAGAAAGAGTATTTTAAAGTAATACCTATTTATTGAACACAAAGAGTTTTGAAAAATAATTTATAATATATTTTTCAAAACTCAAAAATATATATCGGATATGATACATATGTATGTACATATAATATATGCATGTCACAAATACGGTATAATACGGTGTTGTGGAGAGTTTGCTGATTATGCATATTTTTATACATTTTAAAAAAGCTACAATCACCTCTTTTAGCTTTCCCTTTTAAATTCTAAGTTTAAATTAAATAACTTTTGTAAATTTTTCTCCTAAAAAACATCACAAATTCCATATACCTACCGCCAGGCACATCTGCTTCCCTCTGTTTTAGACTTTTCTTCAAAAGCCGCCTCTCTGTAGCTATTTCCTGGCCTTCACTGTTTTTCGCACTGATTGGTGCCTTTGCTTTTTCTGTTCCTTTGGTTCTGGTCTTGAATTCTGCCTCATCAAATCTCATCTTAGGCTTCATTGGCATTCTCGACATCCCAAGGCTACTGTTTGCATTGCGTATCCGCCATGTTGTTCGCTTCGCTGATTAAGTCGTTCGTTCGCCGGGTTTAATCAATTATGCGACTCTTGAAAATTCATGTATCTGCTCAAGTTCCTTTTGCTGATGATTGGAACCTAATAATTGTAAGATGTATTAAACCGAAATCCCCCGATTTGCCGCACTTCATTTAAAGTCTATTCCACAGCTCCTACCTGATGACTTACGGCGGATTCAAGTGGTTTTATAGATGCTGAACAATTTAACCCCCACACTCGCCTCCATTTAATTTCTGGGCAGGTCATTTTTCATCCTGATGAAAATATTGATTCGGAATCCCCCTGTAACAGTCTTGCAATCTTCCGCGGTCGACGTGATGGTGATGTCTGTTTGTCAGTCTAACGGTTGCTCCTTTCCCGTTACTGGTTACCTAGGTGGCTCAGTCCTGTTCTGTTCAGCTGGGAGCAGCTCCTCAATGAAAAAGCGAAACTTTCCCCGATTACATTCGTTTTCCCATCGACCCGTTCCTCGAAAGATTTATGAGTTGTGCAGCTACTCGGAGGGACGACCGAGGCAAATGAAATATCGCCGGTGGGCAAATATTTGCGATGCGGAAGGCGCGTGATTCGATTCAGAAGCCAAACGAAACGAGGTGAGCTTCTCCGAGCTTCGTGTCCCTTTTTCCATGCCCTATGCTTTATGCCCCACTCGAAGCAAACCAAATCAATGGCCAACCAGTGAGTGCACCTGCGGGCACAGTGAAGCTAAACGGCAGTATCTTTTGATCATTGGATTAAACCAGAACATTTTTATTTTCTTGTTTATATGTTTATTAAAACAATAAAAGTAAAGGAATTCGAATTAAGTCCAATTGGTCATAAATAAATCGTAATAGATAAAAATAAATCTTCAACTAAAATTTTACTTGCTCCATAACCAGTAGTAACCCCTGAACCAAAGTCCAGAGCTAAGATACAAAGATTCCATCATTCATAGTTTTCAAGGTTTTCCTACAAGTAGAAATTTATAAAATTGGAAAACCTTGGATAGAAAGTAGCTGTTACCATATAGCTGGACGGCATTTTGTGATTTCTTTTGGAACATGCATATCAAAATTTTTATGTACCAGATTATGTACCACAATTTCACGGCCTTTCATTTGTTCTTTGTAACGTCGGCGATAGGTCGACCGGGTTGGCAGCCCGGGGGGGTGCGGTGTTTCAGCCTTTCTGGCAGCCCGATCGCGTAATAGGACCCTATTCAGCGTCGAGTGGGGGATCTGATCGATCTGGTAACGCGCTCAAAGCTAAGGTTAGGAAACCGCGTGGGAGCGGCGTTCTTTTAGAATTTAACCACGAAACAAGCAAGTTCGTGCAAGCAAGGAGAGGCATCCGGAAATTTTCGAACAACTGTAGCGTAGTTTTACCCGCTGGGGAATCATCGTGCTGGTGCAGGACCAGCAGTCATACAGAAGGAAGGCCACAAGCGGTCATTTGGCGGTGTACGTGCTGCTCAGTCAAGGCAGGGCGCGATCGTAGAAGCTAGGTCAGGGGTACCAGCGGACAAGCTAGACCCCTCGTGGCAGAGAGGCGTGGTGCGAGCAACGCTTGGCCAGAAAAAGAAGAGAAGAGCGGTTCACAGTTGCGGCGCGAATCACTCAGTCAGGCCGCCCACGAGGCGGGGCTGAGGGGAGTCATCCAAAACCAAGTAGGAGCTGGAAAATACAGCGAGCTCGACCTGAGCTGAAGCAGTCGGAGCGTTCGCGACGCTTTAAGGGGCGCTCCGCCGGAAATTCGGACAGGGTTCGGCCCTAACCTCACAGGAATCGGCGCGAAGTAGGCGCCATTCTGGAGCAGTGAAGAAGGTCGGAGTGCTGGCGGCGCTTTAAGCAGCACCCCGTCGATCACAGGAGCCGCCGTGCAGTAGGCGTCATCCTGGAGGAGTAAAAACAAGGACGGAGTGCTGGCGGCGCTTTTAAGGAGCACGCCGTCGAACGGAGGAGTCGCCGCAAAATAGGCGAGCTCCTATAGGAGCAGTAGCGGGAGCGGAGCGCTGGCTGCGCTTTAAAGGAGCGTTCCGTTATCCGGAGGAGCAGGCGTGGACTAGCCTTCAGCCGTAGGATAAGAAGCAGGGACAGGGCGCTTGCGGCGCTTTCAAGAAGCGCTTTGTCGATCAGGAGAGCGGAGAGACTCGACCGGCTGATGGCCTAACGGTGCCGGAAGAGGAGAAGAAGAAGTAGTGGGCGAAGATTTCGCGTCAGAGCTCTGCCACTGGCTGCATGTTTTGTTGTTGGCATTGTTGACGGGTTAGGCAAAGGCCCTCCCGAATTACATATTATCTTTTCCAGCCTCGAGTAGTGGAAGCGCTTCAACGACTCGTCGCGGATGTATTGAGTGAGTAATCCTAAATCTATGCCAAGCCAGCAGAAGTGATACGGAATTCTCCGATCAATATTTTCCTCGTTTTCCGAGTTCCAGCCCAAGAGGCTTCACCGGTCATACAGTCAACCCCACGCGTGGCCTTTGTAGTAGCGCTCTCTTAGTAACTAAAATCTGTTGTCATGATATTGAACGCGAGTCCGCAAATCCTGCCAAGTCGAATATACATTCAAGTTCTCTAATCTTTAGCAATAAGATATTATTAAGCATAGTCAGAAAAATCATACATTGGAGTATTAGAATAGTTAGGAAGCTAGGATAAGGATGTCATCTAGAATTTTAAGGTCTTTTGTTAAGGAATAAAACAATGAAGTTTATAATGGAGTAAGAAAACATATTTCGCCTCGTTTGAGTCGCCACCGCCCTGCCGCCAACCTATGCCATGTACCTTCTTAGGGATCTCCGAAGGATCCTAATACACTCCGTTCTGAGGAGCTCAGGTTTGACCCACGCTGTTCGTGAGGTCGCGCACGCATCATTTTCGATTTAATTTATGATTCCCGAGGCAGCATCGAGGGGAGAGAAGGGGGTGTTTCAGAACCCTCCCACTAGCCGGCGAGATCTGGCCGGACACCGCGTGCAACCCCTTCCTCTCGTCCGATACTTTCAGCGATGCCACCTCACTGTTCGTTACATCTTTTAGGTGAACCTTTCAACTATTGTACTATGGGTGATGGAACCACTGACAGTTCTGGACGTTGGTTCAGTGAGACCTACGGATCAAAAATTACAATATTATAAGTGTTTCTATATCAATTCCAACCATTGTAAAGAGTTTAAATATTTAACATTGGTTAGTTCCTGAAATTGTGACTGCTGGCTGACAAGTAATAAGGTCATCAAAACGAAAGAATCCATGCGGTTTTGTCGACTAAATTATGAAGTTATTTGGCCAGCTGCAGCAGGGATAAGGCGCAAGACTCAAAGGAATGAACAAAGCAGTCAGCCATGACAACTCAATTGAGGATAGCGGGCATATGGTTCGTTGTTCGCAGCTACCTTTTTGGGCCAAGGATGTGTCGCTTGTCCAGTCTCTTATTTTTTTCTCCATTTTTTTGAAAGCGATTTTTAAACGTTGCCAGCATAAATAAACAAGCAGAAGCTGGGGGAAAAATAAGAACCCGAATGGAGCGATGATGTATGAAACACTGACTGGCAACATGTGCTTGGCCTTCGGTTTCCGCGCCGTATTTATTTACTTTTGCGCTTTTATAAAATATTTTTTAATGCAGCCACAGAGCTGCCAATTTGTGCAGATTTATAGAGACTGCCGACGTAGTGCCCTCGGGGACAAGCAACCATAGTACGAGCTTAAAAAAAGTGAGAAAATACATAACCACCGACATTCTCTGTTGACAATCGCCACAGGAAGTGGGCAAGCAAGTTGCCAAGGATCTCTGAAATGTGTATTGTTGTTGCTGCAAAGAGGTCATAACTGATTGCTGCAAACACTTATATGGCAGGGTGGTGTAGGTTCGGACTCCGGAGGCAGCGGACACTCGTCGGTTGACTGGACAACGGGCAGTCAGCCCAGGACGAGGACAATGCAGCGCATTGAACGAGCATTTGATAGCTGTATTTGCTGCGACTTTTGGTCTTTCGGGTTACTTCTGACTCATAAAGCGGCAAAATTATGGCACTCAAAATAAAAGTGTTCCATTTTCTACTTTCTATAGGCTACATTTTGTGGTTCAGCTTACAATTTCCAATGGGTAATTTTTCACTTGTGCAATTTTTCATTTGTCACTTCAAATATATATTAAAATCAAATTTTAAATACAATAAAAGAAATTAAGTTTTGTTTAAAATACTATAATTACTATAATAATACTATAATACTATAAATACGATTTTATATTTCCCATTTGATAAAACTAATTGACGGAAGCCAATTTATGATTAACAAGAATGTAAATATGTATGGATTTTTATAAAAAATGTCAGGTAAAGATCGTTTCCATTTCCAACATCATTAATTTTATAAATGAGTTTTTTCATGTTTCTCACAATTTAAATTACAAAATGAAGCTTTAAGCTTTTATCTTCAAACCCAAAACTTATTGTATTTCTGAACATTCGATCGAATAGTTGTCCGATCCGACTCCGATATAACGATATAATGGAAAAACCATCCGACTTACATCTACTCGGTTTGGTTATCGTAGTAATCGTCTAGTAATTAATGCGGTAATTACACACTTTTGATAAAAATTATAATTCTCTTTGCAAAGGTTTTCAATTTTGAAACCCAATGTTCTTATCAATCATTTACGACTTAAAACAAAAACTTTTTTACACTCTCGCATTATTTTTGGCGACACGTATGCCCTAGCTTGTAGCTAGCGCTTGAAGACACTTTATATAGCCGAAGAATTAAAAATTTTCGTTGTGCGTTCAATCTGGATGACTGATATACCAAATGAAAGGTATTGTTTTCATTTGATGGATTATCCAAACATTTTCGAAAAGTACTTTGGCTTGGGAGATTTGCGTAAATGTAAAACACTTTTGATTCACTAAATTGGAGATAGGGGGGACATTGGAGATTAAAATATTTGCATTTACTTATACAGATTCTGCTCGGAAATACGCGGCGATTGGTACCTCAACCATCCCATTCTCAAATTTTTCTCCGAAAAAAATTAATTTTTTTTTTACAAAAAGCAACCTTTGTTCTATGCTTTTTGTAAATTACTTAAGGTTTCCTTCAAAAATTAAAGACTCTTAAACTTAAGAAACGCGTAACTTTACAACCAGTGCATCTAACTTCACATGGCTATACTTCGACAGAAAGGTTTTTTAAATATTTTATTATTTTATTTAAGATCAAATTTCTCAATCGTAAAAAAAAATATACTGAAAAGAAATTAAAAATTTAAAAAAAAAAAAAAACGGAAACACTCGGTAGCTATTTTAAATTCGAAATGGACAGGGAATATATAAATACCGCTCTTTTTTTCGCTGAGCTTGTACAATGTCAGGCCGCGATCAGCCAAAAAGAAGAAGTAACAAGAAAGGGAAGCTAACTTCGGGCGGAGCCGAAGTTTATATACCCTTGCAGTTGAGTTACAGTCCGCTGGGTGGCGCCACGCATCTTATATTATTAGATATATAGCGGATCGTATATAGTCGGCCGATCCTTATGAAATTTGGCATATCGAATTATTTTGTCCAAAGAAGAACCCATTCTTCTAACTTGAAAAACAACGAAGTTGTTTTTAGGATATAGACGGCCGATCCTTATGAAATTTGGCAGATCGTATACGTTTGCACAAATTATAATCCATAGAAAGTCCCATCCTTCTAACTTGAAAAACAACGAAGTTATGGCATTTCCGATCAATCAGTTATATGGCAGCTATAGGATATAGGTGACCGATCCCGGCCGTTCCGACTTATGTACTGCCTGCAAAGAAAAGAAGGGTGTGTGCAAAGTTTCAACTTGATAGCTTTAAAACTGAGAGACTAGTTTGCGTAGAAACAGACAGACAGACAGACGGACCGACGGGCAGACGGACATGCTCATATCGACTCAGGAGATGATCCTGATCAAGAATGCTTTACTTTTTACAAGAATACTTTATAGGGTCGGAGATGTCTCCTTCACTGCGTTGCACACTTTTGACCAAAATTATAATACTCTCTGCAAGGGTATAATAAATTGAAATGCAAATTAAACCTCACCTTATTAATTCTTATTAATTATTAATAAAAACAAGAAAGGAAAGCTAACTTCGGGCGGAGCCGAAGTTGATATACCCTTGCAGTTCAGTCGATGTCCGCTAGGTGGCGCCACGCATCTTATATTATTAGATATATAGCGGATCGTATATAGTCGGCCGATCCTTATGAAAATTGGCAGATCAGATTGTTTTTCCCAAAATAGAATCTGTACCAAATCCCATCTTTCTAACATAAAAAACACCAAAGTTATGCCAATTTCGATCGTTTTATGACAGCTATAGAATATAGTCGGCCGATCCTTATGAAATTTTGTACATACGATATTTTGGTCAAACATAACATGCGTGGAAAGTCCCAACCCTCTAACTTAAAAAACACCAAAGTTATGGCATTTCCGATCAATCAGTTATATGGCAGCTATAGGGTATAGTCTACCGATCCCGGCCGTTCCGACTTATATACTGCCTGCAAAGGAAAGAAGGGTGTGTGCAAAGTTTCAAATCGATAGCTCTAAAACTGAGAGACTAGTTTGCGTAGAAACAGACAGACGGACAGACGGACATGCTCATATCGACTCAGGAGGTGATCCTGATCAAGAATAAATATACTTTATAGGGTCGGAGATGTCTCCTTCACTGCGTTGCACACTTTTGACCAAAATTATAATACCCTCTGTAAGGGTATAATAAATTGAAATGCAAATTAAACCTCGCCTTACTAATTCGGTCGCTATCAAAACGCTGATAGCTCAACAACCACAAAAAATACAATTTTTCAGAAACCATCTCTAAAAATTAATAAAATTATATTAATACAACCATATACACATTGCATTTTTATCTCTTTAATATTTTTGTGGCCCTGAAAAGGGCCCCTCCAAGTAAAAAATAATGCTTGGAGGTGGTATTTTTAGTGACTAGATGGTTCCTTCACCGAAAGCCTTGGAAGAGTAGGTGATTAAATGTGTGGATTTTCAGATAAATTGTGATTTATCTGAAAGTGCTTATTGTTGATAGGCACACATTCTTGATCCTTGCTTGAACTAGTATTAAAAAATAGTTTTATACACCCCTGCTACATCTCTTTGAGTCACAAAAAGCCTCACATTCCAATCAGCCCAAATCCGAGTGGGATATCTGATCGCTGTATCCGCTCCAAAACAATTTTAAGAATAGACCTGCCTCTATTTGCAGCCGGTTCTACGTTATCGTGTTAGTTACATTCCCTGCCATAATCAGAATCTAGTTTTAAATGGCATAGCTTGCTTTTCTTTCACCTTTACTTATCGTTCTTGATTATGTTTTGTAATTTAATTTAAAAAATATATTAATATTTTTGTGTAAATGATTTAGGTTGAATCTAATTTAAGTAAACTTCTATTTGCTGTGCCAAATTTTTAGTGTTTTTTTATTTTTGACTATTTGTTGACCAAAATTTAAATTTACTGAAACCAACTATACTAAATTTTTTTTTATCCTAAAAGGTATAACTTTTGAATATAAAGGAAATTTTTGTTGACTAAACCCAGTTTACACTTCCAAAATTAACAATACTTTCGTCATTCCTTTATGCACTCGTCCAGATGGCAACAGTCAAAAATAAGATGCCATAGCATGTACTTGATCTGATTGCAATGTTGATTAATATATTCCTTCGACTCCTTGTCTATATAGACGGTAATTTCCATGTTAGTTATGTCGTTATATACCACTTTTGAGGCATAATCCGGGCTACAAGAACTTAACTTGTTTTTGCTAACAACACACCACTTTGAAGTGCTTAGGCCGGAGTTTTGGCATTCAAAAACGCTGAATATTCGACATAACGACTCTTTTACAACCATTGGCAATACGAAAGAGCATCGCACTAACTGGAAATGCTTAATAAATGTCGAACACCTGTAGGGCGGGCACATGGTGCTCATGGCTTGCAGAGTCCAGTTCTGAGTATCTAAATCGTGGCTTACAATCATTAAGGAGCAATCGAAGCCGACTGCTGGCGTACATTCCGAAAATTTTAGGCTATCTGCGTATTCGCAATTCTCAAATTGTTGCACCAAGAACTTCATGAGGCAATCGAAGTTGCAGTCTCCTGGATCATTGTCGTTGACAATTATAACTCCGAATCTCCGATCCTCTGGCAAGACAATTGAGTAGGGTGGTTCAGAATCCCTGATTTCATCGCAACATTTTACTTCACAAGGATCGTTACAACTGCTCTGATCAGAATTGTCCATTTCGGAATCGTTTACCATGAACGAACTGCCGTGAGTACTCGGCAGACTATCATCCAGTCCACCACTAGATCGCAAAGCACAAGTACTAAGGCTCCCAGAACTTTTTAAAGTTGCGAAGAACTTGTCCTGACACTCGTCTCTGCTGTTAGTCTGCTCTGCCAGATCAAAATCATGCGATATGCAGATTTGGGGCGGTCCACAGGCTAGCTCCGCAAAGCGCCTTAAGCTGCACATCATCTTATCCCCGAAATAAACTTTGATATCCGAGTCGCGACGATCACTCTCAAGTGTAAATCCTGTCTTGCTGAGTTCTCCCGAGACGGTAGAGAGCAAAAAGTCGTCTCCCAACAAGTTCCCTTTGAAGTAGGCGTTCAGTTTGTCAACTGGCACTTGAGTTATCTGAGCAAGTCGCAACTTAAGATCCCACAATTTGTGGTCATCTCCATACTTGAGCAATGGAGCACGCCCGGGTCCATGTGAAGAAGGCAAAAAGATTTTAAAATACATGACGAAAGAAAATTTGTAAAAATAAAAATGAAAAATTTATCAAAGTATTAAAGACGAAAAATTTTTCAGGGCACTATGAAAATAACTGAAAATTTTGTAAAACACGAATATATTGAAAAGAGAAAACTAGAAATGTATCGCAAAAATTTGTCACTGGAAATTTTTTGTTGTTAACACTACAAACGATATGTGTAAACTAAAGTCAAAACGGATACAGCCTGGTAAGGTTGACATTTTAAAATATCAATCATAAGCCCGCTTGATTGAGTTTTGGAATATAAACAAAAGAAATATCAAAGCCAATCCAAATGGCTGCTAGGGCTCTCTAGTCTCGGAAATAGGTCGAAAACAGGGATACAAACTTAAACAAAATGTGAAATTTTAATCGAACTCACCAAGAGTTAATTGATTAATATATGTCGTAATTTGTCCTTTGTAATTTTAAGACTGACGGTCACTGCCTGTTGTTTTTCGTGGTTTATAGAACTGCGACTGCTTCACCGCTGGGACCAAAATGTATTCCACCCATCCTGGGGTCATTTCTAGCGTTATCTTCATCATTAACATCAAACAACGTCATCGACTCCCATGTCCTTCTCGCAGGATGTGGCGCAATTTGTAGCTGCACTTCTTGCTCCCGCTTCTGCCGACGTCTAAGTGGGCGTGATTGTCTACCATATATGAGAACCGGAAATTAGCACACTGCTGACCCGCCCTCAGATTTCGAACCGCCAGAAATTGGGGGTGGAAATGGAATGAGTATGCAGTGCTTTGGGAGTATATGCATTTGTCGTATAATTGGTGTCGCTCCGAGATGGGAACAGGGCCTTAAATGCGCTATCCATCTGTCTACGTTAGCCCTACGTGGTTGCTGGATCTAAATTAACAAAAGACCTCAAATTAAAGGCTAATCAGCCACTTTGTTCGCTGGACTCGGACCATGAGTTGGGTCCTCTTCATGCTTGCGGTCACAAATGGATTTATGATGCATGGCAAACAAACCCAAAACTACTTCAGAAACTTCTCGCACATTTCAACTAAAATGCCCAACCATCTTAGTCGGGTGTTGTAGTTGAGGGTGGTGAAAGCTTCTACTTTTCCCCCTGCGAGTATAACTTTAATTCTAACTTTTTAGAAGGATCAGGTCAGTTCTTTATGGTTTGTCTGGTCCGATTTCAGAGTTATATTAAATTCAATGTTAAATTATCCTATCACGTTTTTGTAAGTGCATTTGCTTCTTTTAAGTGAATTTTTTACTGTTTTTAAATTTGTTATGTTTATAACTTATATATAAAAGTTAAGAACTCTATTATCAAAAAAAAATTTAAACTGAGTGAAATTCAAAGGAGGGAGAAATTATGAAGATAATGGAAAATTCTTTGGTTTATTTTTTACATATTCGTGTAGCCAGGATTACTTCTTACAATCGCCTACCCTCGAAATCCTTGAGGTGAAGAAAAAAGTGTACTTTCGAAAATGCTTCCAGAAAGGGAGTACCGAGAAAGTTTCTCTGCACTGACGTACACACACACGCTGGCCAAAGTAAGGCATAAATCCAAGCTCGAGTCCCGAGCACAGAGGCAACTTTTCTTGCTTTTGTGCAGCACGCTTTTGTGCGCGCAAATTCGTTTGCGCCCATTTGAAATTCAGAAATGCGAGAGTGTGGCGGTGAGTGAGTGGCCGAGTTGCGTGTGTTCGGGTGGCATATATTAGCATCTCTTGTGTTTGCTCATATATACAGGCTAATAATCCAATAGAAAATTATCGGGTAAATGCTTAAAACCATTTGGTTTAATTAATGCTTTGATTACCTTTACTTTAAGCTTTTCAGCCAAAAACAAATTTAAGTACTTTTATACCTAGGAGTACTAAGGAGACTTCTCATCTTTATGTACTTCAAAAAAAATATTCTTTAGTAAAAATCCAAAAGAAAGTCCGTTTGAGTCCTTTAGTTCCTTTCCTTAAAGGAAAGTTTCAATTTTTTCATGATAAACTTCAGACACTTAAAAATATTGATGAATACATGAATAATAAAAAAATAATTCTTTAAGGAAATAAACTCATTGAAAGGTTTCTGGCCAGTCAACAACTTTGAGCCACAAAACAATCCATTAAAAATGTTTAGTACATCGACATGACAGAGACAGCCACAGAAAAAGCAACTGAAACGACAGGTAACTGCCAAACAAGTCGAAGTTAAAAAAATAACAAATAAGGGACTGCAACACACAAAATTGAAGGAAACTGTTTAGTGGAAGTTTAGCTGAGTTACGGTGGGAAAAAGTTATACAAAAAGCTCACCAAACACAAGGCTAAAATTGAGAGGGTCCCCGGGGCACAGTTGCGGGGCCGGCCGAAGCCCACACCATCTGTCACCTGTTAAATGCCGCCGCAGGCTGCTTTGACCGTAGCCGAGAGTCTCTGAAGCTTCTATCTTGGGGAGTGGAAATGTCCCTTCGAGCCCGGTTCCTGAAAATTGAAAACAGTCGCCAAACAATGTTAAGACAATGAATGGGGCAATGAACTAGGGCTCTACAGTGACTCCGAGCAAATTTACATCAAAGTAAAAATGAACTGTCGCTTAGGATAAATTGTCGAATGGTCTGAAAGACCTTAATGACAACAGGTGAGATAATCTTCTCCTCTATGTGAGTATAATATAATAAAATTTACAAAAACCCTGTTTTAATATGCATTTTTTGGGCAAATTTTTAAAGCTTTCATTGCCTTAAGTAGATGCAAAAATGTAAATGTAACGTTTATTTTGTCTTTGCGTTTGTGCACAGAGTAATATTTTATTTATAATTATTTAACTACAAAACAAAATTCAGCCAAATCGGAAATATTATTTAATATAAGTTTTTAAATGTAAAGGTTATATTCAATCGTATCAAAATTTTTTAGAAAAGTTATTAAGTTTTGGCGAAATTTGCGTGACGAACAAGTCACGGCCAAGTTCGGTTCACTATATCCTACCCATATAAGTGAACGATCCAAAATGCCACAACTTTGGTATTTTTGAAAATAGATGTTCGGAACTTTACTAAAATTTATTTTTTTGATAATATATTATATAGTGAACCTCTCATAAGGATCGGCCACTCGTATGATTATTTGTTTAAACAATTTGGTTTCCTACAACTACGAAACAATTTTGGATTTTTAATAGACTTTTAAGCAAATTTTTAATAAAAATTTGTAAACTAACCAAATTCCAAAACCTTTGTAAATTAAAAATATGTATAACTTCAGAACCAGTGAAGATATCGAAACATTCTTTACATCTTTGGAAAGTTTTTTAATTATTCCACTTTCTTCAATAATATAAAAAACCTCTTGACGAAGTAAAGTACCGGTGACGAACCTGCATGCGAAACCCAAAATATCTGATATCAATTTTAGTGACGAAAATATTCTATATAGGTGTACAAAATTGCATATAAAAAATATTCTTGTTCGGCACGTGACTGATTTTTTTTTTGTTTTTCTTCCACGTGCCGAACAAGAATATTTTTTATATGCAATTTTCTACACCTATGTATATATCATATTTTCGTCACCAAAATTATTATTAGATTTTGGGCGTGGCATGCGTGTGCGCCACCGTTATATCACACCGTTATATTACTAGATATAGATATTTTTATTTAATTTAATAAATACATATGGCACGGCAATAGACTTTTTAATTTAGGAAAGTGTGGTAGTCGAAATCGTAGAGTAGATAGTCGGGGCCACCCGAACAAATCGAAAAATAAACTTCAAAGAATTTAACATCTACCTACTGACCAGGAATGCCCCCAACTTGTCCGCTTTCGATGTAATCTGTACAATGCCAGGGCAGAGTTTTAATTGCTATGACACTGCAAAGACACGGGTGACTGGATAAGAGAAACAGGACCCCTGGCAGCATTCGTGGGTCAGGATTAAGAGCTGTTAGTTGTTGTTGTTTATGTCGTTTTCTAATTTGATAAAGATAAAAATCATTTTGTAAACGGCAGCGTCGGTGGCACCGGCAAGTGTACTGTACATGTCCCTGACAGACAAGATACAGCATACAGGTCACTCTTAGTCTAAAGCACACTCTCGCAGCTCGTTGGCAGCCTCTTAATTGAATGTTCAATTCAACGGGATAGGATTCACGTTTCCACCTCTCTAGCTTTGCCGGCATTAATTGCACTTTTATTTCATTTTCAAGCAATTATCGCAAGTTCGTGTGCAAATTCCATAATTTGAAGTTGAGAGTAAATGTTCGGTAAAAATAAGGGAAGGAGGATCCTACAACTACAAAATCCGTTGTAAAAAATCAATTTCAAAAGTAAAGCAAAATTTAATTTCTTGGAGTTTTATATAGTTAATAAAAATAAGATCAAAATGCTCCCCATATTAAATTTTATATACCAGAAGATTATATTTGAACACATCCAGCCGAGTCAAAAGGTCAAGCGTGTCATGAGTGTAAATCTTCCTTTTCCAACTTGTTGGCTGTATGTATGTCTGTGCGGTCGTATATATCTCGAAACGGTAATTAAAGGTAGCCAGGACTTGTAGCCAACTCCTTTCCAGCTACTGGTAACCGGTTATATTTATTGTCTCTGCTGTGTTTTCCGCTTCCTTATGGTCAGGGTTACTCCCATTTGCAGTTGAAGTTGCAGTTACCACTGCTGTTCCAGTTGCTGCGAGTTGTTAGCAAAGCAATTAGCATGAGTTTGTTGTTGCAACACGCGGCAAGAAGTCGGCAAGCGCCAGGACCAATGTGTCCGGCACCTTTAGAACCTTTATTGAAACGGCGATGCCCTAGAGCTGAAAGCCATCCGCTTCTGAGTGCCAGAAAATAAGAATTTAATTCATTTACTCAGCAAAGGGTAAGGTGTTGGCAATTGGCAATGTACAGCTTGTAGCCCTGTGTTTTACCATTTAAAGAGGCAATTACTAAAAAGTTTGTCAAACAATTTGGCTCCCACATGGTAATTCAATGATGTTTTTAGGGTTTAATATATATATGTATATATATATATCACTTATATATATTTATATATATGATTTGACATTCTCTATAGCCCGTTGCATTATACCCTTACAAAGGGTATTATGCCTAAAGGGTATTATACCTACCTAAACGCATTATACCTAATTTTGGTCAAAAGCGTACAACGCAGTAATGGAGACATCTCCCATCCTATAACGTATAATTCTTGATCAGGATGACTTCCAGAGTCGATATAAGCTTATCCGTCTGTCTGATTAATTTTTTTCCCATTTTTTTTAGAAAATGTCAAATTTTTATTAGGATTGGCCAACTATATATACAACGATCCGGTATAAATATGATAATATAATCTGCTACTTAACCTCAAGGGTATATCAACTTCGGCTCCGCCCGAAGTTAGCTTTTTTTTTCTTGTTTGCAAATAATTTATGCCATATCTCCGCACAAAAGCTATCTTATACCTAAAGGTTTATTTTCAAACGACACCTGTTCATTTGATATGGACCATGCGGCTGTTTTCCAATCAGTTTTTTTTGTTGCTCCAAAATCATACCCCATTTTCTTCAATCTCTTCTAAAGTGCATTCCCGACCAAGCCCCAAAGTCTGTTCTATTTCCCTTCGCCTAGGGCAGGTTACATTCGGCACCTTTTAAGCTGCTCGGCTAGACTTTTCCCATCCCATCCCAGGGGAATCTGTTGCTTTGTTATCACTGCCCCTCTTTCATTGCATTTTATTCATTTGATGGTGAGTTCTTTCTTGCCGCAAAGGATTTTGCCAGCTGCATTTTTGGTCCTAGTCCGGATGAGGATACGGTTTGATTTCGGTTTGCTCCTCTTTCCACCACCAGAGCATCGTCGTGGATTATGCAGAAAGTTTTTCATTAATGTTGGATTTAGATATTTTTTCACGCTCTGTAACGGCTGCTTCCTTCCTTCGTTCTTTCCCTGGTGAGCTGGTGAGCATTTTTTCGCACAGTTTCCTCGATTTTCACCCGCTTTTACTCAACTCGGATTCCCCCGGATCACAGCTCTGCTTTTTTCTGCGTTTGGTTGTTGACAACGTAAGTTTGGTCCCAGGATACGTTAACTTTTGTGCACTGCACTGAGTCGAGCAGCGGGCTCACAGCGCAGTGCAATGAAAGTTGGCACCACAAAAACACAGATACGTTGGAATACATAGATAGATAGAAAAGCAGACAAACACTTAACAACAGGTCCTGTTGGCCACAAAATTCGCTTTACCAGATCAGGCAAATTAGGCGGAGAGAAGGGGTAGGGAAGGGACTTAAAACCGCTTTAAATTGTACAAATGTATTTCAATTCCACTATTTAATTGATACGTTTTTCACTTGCATTATTTTAAAATATGTCTGTACTAGACATCGGTGATTTACATATCATAATAGTTGACGATAATGACTTCTGTATGGCTTTTGAGGTGATTCAAACATCAATTTAAATTCAATCTTTTGCTCATTTTGCTCAGTGCATGACAGAGTGTTTATATTTTTTGTAACATGCGTTTCTTTTTATCATTGCAACATAACTCGAACTTTCATTTTTTCTATGTATATACAAAGATATCTGGTCGGTTGCGGCGGTTGTTCTTTGGAGACACTTTTGCCGCTTTGCAGTGCAAATTGTTGGGTTTTGCCTTTGGTTTTTTTTTTCATTTTTATTCTTACAGGATTTTGTGCGGTTTTTATTTTCTTTTGTGTTTTTCGATTTGTCTGTCGGCAAGGATCCTGGAGCGGGTAGCTTGGGTTCTTAGCCAGAAGAGGCCGCTCTTCTTCCGCGTTTCAGTATTTATTTGAGTGTGTAAACTTTTGCTACTTGAATTTTTTGGGGATTTTCCTGTGGCAATTTCACAGTTGGTCCTGTCCCACCCCCCGCCACGCCAACTTTGATAGTTTTGTCAAAAGTTTTTATTGCGATTTGTTGCAGCTGCAAGTTCAAGTCTTGTAAAAATAATGCTCATCCAAAAAGCGAAAAGACCGCAGTTCCCCAATTGATATTTTTGTATGTGAACTTTTGTAGAACAAAAGGCTTTGAGCCTGCCACAAATTCTTTCTAAAATTTAAAGAATTTTAGTAAAGATATAAAAATTTAGGTAAAATCGAAATAGGCCTTTAATTGTAGAATTTATTTTAAATATTAAATTTATTAAGCATGAGGTATATACGTGAAGAGCAATATCTTACATTATTTATCACCTAGAGGGAATAATATTTGCCCTTGAGGCCTCACACATCACTTGTTATCACAATTCTCGATGACCACAACGTCGCCATAGTTCGGAGGAGGGGTCTCTGGCCGGGGCGCTTCCACTATGTCAGTGTAAAATCTAGCCGTGGTACTAAGAGGCGTGGAGGGACTACTGGGCTCCCGATCGCGACTGCTAAAAAGGTTGCTCCGGCTCAGGCGCCGAATGAGGGTGGCTGTATTTTGATTTATGGTCTGGACGTACTGGCTCCGTGCCGGGCGGCCAAAAAGCCGGGACACAAAATTGTCCTGCGGGCCGTATGGCTGGCGGACCAGCGTACGTGAAGAATTTCGGCTGCGAGGACGCTGAGGGTTCGAGTGTCTCGGATGGCGTGTCCTTTGCGGTGTCCAGGTGTGAATGGTGGGCAGGTTTTCCTGTGAGGGGTCCGGAGCTTTAACGAAAATAGCAATTAAGTTAATAAAAATAAACATAAGCTCAATGTTTTAAAGCTGAGTTTTTAGAATCTCATTCTGAAATGTAAAGACAATTAAGGCAACGCCAATTGACCGAAAAAATCATTCTTTTGGTGTTTGAAAAACAATTATACGATTTCAAAGATTTCAAATAATGTTCAAGATCACAGAAGTTTTTTAAAGCCATAACCTTGTATAAATTAAGATTATTGTTATCTTAGCAAATTTCTTCTTTTCATTCGGTTTTCTTATATACTGCAAAAGAATGAAGGATGTGTGCAAAGATTGAAATCAATAGCATTAAATCTTATATTGTGTAGTCGGACGGACAGACGGACATGCTTACATCGACTCAGGAGGTGAACCTGATCAAGAATATATGTACTTTTAAGTGTCAAAGATGCCTCCTTTAGTGCGTTGCACACTTTTGACGAAAATTAGAATAACCTCTGCTGGGGTATAAAAATGGAGTTACTTAATTCATGGCTATGTGCAAGGGGTTTTAAAGGCATAATGCAATCATTAAATTCTACATAAAATCATGCTGAAAAATAAAATATGTAAGGGATGTGTGTCATATTGTAGTTCATATACACTTTAAAATTTTTGGATCAATTTGGTATTGTGTCTATTGTGGTAGACGCAGTTATACGACCCAAAGGTTATAAAAAAATCTAAGATGGACGATTATTAAAAAAGAAAAGCGGTATTATCAATATTTCCAAGCAAACTCACCGGAATCCTCGCTTGCCACCTCCTGGCCAGCCTTACTTTTGCGCATCTCGCAGCAGCTTTTCAGACAAAGTGCAAAGGTTATAATGAATATGACCATGCAAACTCCAGTGGCTCCTCCCACTACAAAGGCCAACTTGAGGTCATCCTCGTCGTAGGTATGTGAAGGGATAATTTCGTCGGTGAACTGAGATCTTCCTCCAGCAAGGAGCTCGTGACTTACGCGCTCAAGGCACGTTTTGTACCTCAGGCAAAGCGTTTCTCGGTTTCCTTCGCAGACGTCGCTCAAAGTCGCCATCTGGCCATTGTCCTGTTCATTGCTGTCCTCCTCGCTGGAGTCCAGTTCCCGCCAGACGGCCAACACGGGTTGAGATCCTGGGGAAGAGGAGGCCGATTGCTGCTCCAAGCGTTCTGACTTTTCGGCCTGGAATTCTAGGACTTTCACATCCTCCGACTGTCTGGGACCCACAGCCTCTTCCTCACAAGCATTCAAATGGATCTCCACTCCTCGCTGCCGTAAATTACTCGCCACCTTAACAAGTGCCCCATCGCAGTTAAAGGGGTTCTCTTCCACATTTAAGGAAGCCAAATACCGTGGGGCATGAAAGTCCGCGGCGCTCAAGGTCAGCAGCATGTTTTGGGCCAAATCCAGGTGTCGTAATTGTGGCATGGCACTGAGGAGCTCCGTACCCAGCTGATTGACCTGCGAGTTACGCAGTTTTAAGGATCGCAGGGAGGGGCTTCTTAGCAGAGGTCCTTTCCCCAGGCTAGCCAGTTTGTTTCCCTCAAGGTTAAGGTATATCAGCTGGATGTTGGACTCCAGAAGGTGCTCGTCCACTTGCTCCAAGCGGTTGTAGGACAAGTCCAAGTGACGGAGTCGGCGGAGCTCCGAAAAGGCATCCGCATACAATGTGTGAATTGCATTGTGAGATAGCGTTAAGTTCAGCAGATGGATCGTCGTCTTGGCGAACGGGGGGATGGTTTATATAAATGCCATTATATGATTGGAAAAAATCATCATTAAGCTGATTAAGATATTTGTTTGTAGTCATCAATGTAAGCAATGGAAACTTCATGAAATTGACACGGATTTCTAGCTTATTTTCTATTTATAGTCACACAAAATTTGATTTATCAATGAAGAGTGACTTAGCAAGATAAACTTATAAAAATTTAGTTTATTATTTTATTCCTATTTAAAATATTTATATTTCAACATTTTTTATGAAACTTTTCTGAATAGTTGTTACGATAAGACAGATGTTTGGGGTCGAGGAGGCGAATTGACAATTTAAAACCAACTTTAAAAGCGTGCGTATTATAGAAGTCTACAGCAAAATCGTAAAGCTCTATCCCTTATAGTCTCTGAGGTAAAGGTTTTATAAATAAAGATGGTTTCGACTCTGCTGTTGATGCAGATCATATATGTATGTACTGACTTTATTGGGTCGGAGTTACAATATACACTTGTAAGCTACGAGTTCCGGGTAAAAAAATATCCCCAAAATATTCACATTGAAAGATAATAGATTTGAGAAATGAACCAATGACCTACTTTAAGGAATAGGGTACAACCATTGTCTGGGCAACCACTCACCCATTTAACGACTTACTTGGAAAGAGTCATCTTCTATGCTGGTTATATCATTGTAGCTCAAGTCCAAAAGCTCCACTGACTTGGGCATTTCGATATTGGCGCTTATCAATCGCTTGGCACTGCACAAAAATTTCACAACATTATTTCACATTCTCTCAAAATGTTTGTCAATACTAGCCTGCAAACGGCTCTATTTCGCTGCAGATAAAAGTCACAGTGGCAGACTGTGGGACAGACTGCCTGCGACTGCGTTTTGCTTCTGCAAACTTGCAGGACAACACACAGGATTAGGCCCACGTAGAGCAGTATCTGCTTGAGGCCCAGCCACATTTTTGGTTTTATAACGCATTGCAGTGCCATAGGAAGAAAAAAATCACTTTCTTTAGCTGGAAAGTCTTCAATTGGAGTGTTTTTTCATGTTTGTGGATTGCGTATGTCTCTTTATGTTCTTCTTAGAACGCCTGCTTATTCTGGACTGGCCTAATGCCTGAACAACGTTTTCCTGCATTCTCGCCGTGACTAATAGATGCACTACCTTTTTTTGGTGAGGAATATTGGTTTGGAAAAGATATTGGTCCCATGTGCTAGTCACCGAATTATTCTCACGTCTTATATGCCCGATTTTCTAACCTGCTATTCCAGTATGATAAGATAACTGAGTTCCTTCTTATCTAATCAGTCGAACTGGCTTTATTCGTTTTTAATGGAAGGGAGTCGGTGTAAGGTTTTAGTTTTCACTTTTTTGAAAAATATATTGTTCACTCATGTGAGATGAGTAATAATACCCGGTACTAGTAGAGTACAAAGGTATATTGTAGTCGTGTTAATGTATATATTAGGGGGAGTGAATCATCTCCGAGACTATAAATTATTTATATTCTTCATTAGCATCAACAGCTTAGTCGATATACAATCCATGTCCCTCTGTCTGTAAAAACGCATCGCAGGTCAATTTTTTTTCAAATCATGTTTGTTTCTTGAAAAAGTTGTAATGCCAAACTACTCCAATGCCTAATCTATAACTCTACTACTCATTGGGATTATTTGAGTTGTTTATTCCAAAACATTCAAAAGTATGCAACAAAATAATTTTTCGATTATATATACTTCGAAAGGACAAGGAGGTTAGGTATAGGTAAGGTGAGGTAAAGGTAAACACTTCTGCCTCAAATAAAATGTGTTCAAACTTCCTTTACAATTTCAGCTGATCACAATATTTGAAACAAAAAAAATTTGCGGCGTGTTAATCTAGATATCTAAATGAACGAGAATCAAATAAATATACTAAAATATTAAAATGCGGATTTTTTGTACAATTTTAAGAATTTTCTGGTTCATTTGATAGACTTGTGTTGAGTGTACTCTTCTCTTGAGTGTACTTGAGCCCGCCACACGCCCGTAATTAAAGTTTAAAGTAACATATAGTTGGGACAATAGACAATAGACAATATGCAACTTGACAATAGACGTCTTTTTTTGTTTTTTGGAGATGGTTACTTACTTCGGTAATTTAAGCAAAAGTATTGTTAATCAAGATAATAATAACTAATCAGTAACATCTTCAAGCCGATAGCACAAAATTTATGTAATTTTACCAATGAGCTCATAACCTTCTAATCTGCTTTACAAAACAAAAACGTGTTTAGATTTGATTAAATCGTCTATCTTACAAGAAGCTAATTTTCGGAAAGGCAATTGTAATTGTAACCTTATAAAATGTTTCAAATAATTTATTACAAAATACAGTTTTTGTTGAAAAAAATTACAATTGAATGGGACACTTGTACATAGTATTGAGCCTATTAACGTCGGCTCCACTCATAATAAGACGCTGACCCATTAGAGCTTGGCCCTCTGGCTTCAGGGCCACGATGGTGGCTTCTCCATTGATCGAAAAAGCTAATGAGCTATAGTGCAAAATACTGCCATAATCGTAGGCCTGATCAAAGTCTTCCACTTCGGAGGCTTCGTATTTCACAAAGTTCTTCTCATGTCCCTCCGAAATATTTTCCTGTACGATTCTTACGTATTCGTCTCGATCCGGGGAGCACTGTTGGTGATGAAAGCCGAGGGTGTGGAGCAGTTCGTGTTGAATAGTTCCCAACTTAAAACAACCCGAGTCTAGTTTATTTGGCTTCAGTTTAACCGTCCTTATGCCTGGCTGGTAGCCCACATTGGAACTACATCCTGTTGAGGAGGGTATAACCGTAACGTAGTTTTCGTCCTCTTCCGTGGCCGGTAGAAAACGAATGCACGATGATCGCTCAATTATTTCCATGGCGAGTTCAATGTAAGCCACTTGTGGAGCCTCTGTTATTTAAACAAATTATTTAATTAAAAATAGGTACCCGAAATGAAAGATGAAACCTACCAAACTCCTCCGAAATCGTATAGGGCACTGTAGCATTTGGCCAGCGTCTTGACTCAGAAATCTGTCCGTTTCGGGCGAAGTCAACCTCCATATCACCCTGGAAGAATCCTGCCGTCAGTTCGGGATCAGTTTCCTCATAACTACCTCTAAAGGGAGCCGCAAGAACTGGGGAAAGACAGAGAGTGCCAAGTAAAACCACGTTAATCCACGCTGCTATCATGTTCAACTAAATAAAGTTCGCCTAATATATAGGCTTTTATCTCAAAAATGCGGCTTCTTAATCCCCTACTTGTGATCGATTGCTATCAATCGCACATTGGCGATAAGCATTCGCGAACCAGTCTTATGACTTAAGTATCAATAAGCTAATCTATTTAAATTTAATAACAGCTAACACCTCTTTAAAGACTCATAAGCCAATTTGGTAATTTATGTAAATTTAGGTAAAAACAAGAAAGGAAAGCTAACTTCGGGCGGAGCCGAAGTTGATATACCCTTGCAGTTGTGCCATTTCTGATCGTTCAGTTATATGGCGGCTATTGGATATAGTTGGGCGATCCCTATGAAATTTTTCAAATAAGATTATTTTGCCCAAAATGGAATCTGTACCAAGTCCCACCTTTCTAACTTAAAAAAACAGCAAAATTATGCCAATTCCGGTCGATCTATGATAGCTATAGGATATAGTCGGCCGATCCTTATGAAATTTTGTAGACAAGATATTTTGGCCAAATATAACATGTGTGGAAAGTCTCAACCCTCCAACTTAAAAAACACCAATTTTATGGCATTTCCGATCAATCAGTTATATGGCAGCTATAGGATATAGTGGACCGATCCCAACCGTTCCGACTTATATATTACCTGCAAGGAAAAAAAGGATGTGTGCAAAGTTTCAACTCGATAGCTCCAAAACTGAGAGACTAGTTTGCGTAGAAACCGACAGACAGACAGCCAGACAGACGGACATGCTCATATCGACTCAGGAGGTGATCCTGATCAAGAATATATATACTTTATAGGGTCGGAGATGTCTCCTTCACTGCGTTGCACACTTTTGACCAAAATTATAATTCCCCTTTGCAAGGGTATAACAAGAAAGGAATGCTAACTTCGGGCGGAGCCGAAGTTAATATACCCTTTTAGTAAGATAGCAAATTTATATTATTATATATATTCGATCGTATATTGTTTGGCCGATCCTTATAAGAATTTCACCATAAAATAAATTTTTTAATTTTAATGTTTAAACAGCCCCAAGCGTCTTTGAAAAAATAACAAAAATACATTGCAATTAATAATTACAAGGTGCGTTCCAAAGTAAACAGGACTTTTAAAAAAAAATGACAGAAAAAATAGTTTTTTTCGGCAAAATCAATCTATTTTATTCAAAATAGTCTCCTTCTGCTTTAATACAGCTTTTTGCACGGTCCACGGCAACAAACGCCAACATCCATCTTCGCGATATTCGGGACGAACACGTCGGATACGGCGCACCAAACGCTTCAAAACTCCAAGGTAGAATGCCGCATTAACGTTTTCGCCGGTTGGAATAAATTTTTTGTGGACAATACCCTTGAAATCATAAAAAAAACAGCATTGTCTTCACTTTTGACTTCTCCAGGCGGGATTTTTTGACGTTTCGGCTCGTCCGGCGCCTACCATTCAGCACTCTGGCGTTTCGTTTCGGGATCATATTGAAAACACCACGTTTCGTCACCATTTTTGGACGTGTGTCAATTTGTGCGGAACAAACCGTGCACACACCTTTTGTAAGCCCAAATGTTTGGTCAAAATGCGATAAATCGATATTTTGGAGACGTTCAATTCTATTTCCATGAGTTTTAATGATGATTTTGGCTGATTTTTTATGAATTCCCGAACAGTTACGAAGAATTTTCGGTGACCACGGATTTTGGTTGACCCGCATCGTCATTTATGTCCTCACGACCACTTTGAAAACTTTGAAACCACTCGTGCACTCTGCTACGGGATAGGCAATCATCGCCATAAACTTGTATCATTAATTAAAACGTTTCGGTAAAAGTTTTACCAATTTTTAAACAAAATTTAATGTTGGCTCTTTGTTCGAAGCTCATTTTCGCACCGATGACAAAAACATACTGATACTTAAAACGCAATAACCTCACTTCCAATAGATGAAATGTTATGCAATTTTTACTGGAAGTCGATACCGGATAGCAAATTCTAACGCACCAGTTGACATATAAATGGCGCCCCTAGAGGGCGCTAGATTCAAAAAGTCCTGTTTACTTTGGAACGCATCTTGTATATAGCTGCCTGCAAACAACATAAGGATATGTGAAAAGTTTAAAGTCGATAGCCTTAAAACTGAGAGACTAGTTTTCATAGAAACAGACAGACGGACACATGGACATGCTCATACCGATCAGGAGATAATCCTGATCAAGAATATATGAGGATTAGGAGCAAACTAGTCTCTCAGTTTTAAAGCTATCGACTTCAAACTATGCACACATATTTCTATTGTTAAGAGCTAGTATTTTAAGTTTAGCTCATATTGATTATTATAAATAATTATTTATATTTTTGCGTATTTAGTCTATTGATATTGATTTTAAGTCATCATTATTAATTGAAACTTACGAATAAACGGATCCTTAAGTAAATTCTGAAACTCGAGACTACTTATCAACAAAATTGTGTTTGGTTACAGCTCCAGAAGCCGGTTTCATGCTTAGTCCTTGACTAAGATGAAAAGGCTGCATTGCCACTTGCCTAAATCCCTTCATTCCTTTTTGGCCAGCTTACGACTTCGCTTCCGCACTCGGTTTGTTGGTTTTAATTTATGGCACTGGCTCAGACGACTGTGCCTCTGACTGAGACAGTGAATGGAGCTGTGAAATTCTGTCAGTCACACAGAGGCTTGGTCCGTGGTCGTCACATCCGCTATTTTCCGGGATTGGGATTTTCCACATTTTCACATTTACATCGAACGATTGCCACAATGTTTAGCAGAAAGGAAAACTTTTTGGTACACAGACTTGCACAGCTATTCTCGCCAGGATTTTTTACTTTTTCAGCCAGAAAGCTGCTGGATCGTCGGAAATAGTTAACTTTTATATGCATTTCAAATCGGAAAGTTTCGCATTCAAACTTTATTAAAATTAAGCTCGATGGCCGTCTGATTGTGCCAGCTAGTTACATTTTTCCATCTCGTAACGAAATTCGCTCGTTTACTTATTAGACTGTTTTTCAATTGAACAGCCAAAATTGTCACGAAGAGTTTTGTCCCTCATTTTTAAAATAAGTAGATAATACTTAGGCTATAAGGCTATAATTAGATAATACTCAGGCCATTGCTTTGAGTTGGAGTCCCCCTGTTGGCCAATAATGTATATATAGAGTGTATAACTTTTTGGCGCTTATCATAAAAATGTTCAGTCCTTTGGAAATTATCTGCCAGATTACATAATAAAAACTCCATAAATAATTTTGCATGTGCATTCTATCTTTCCCCACTCAGAAGCGAAAGCTTAGCATATCCAAACACACTCCGTTTTCGGCACATTTGCATTGTTTTTCCGAGTGCCGGCGCCTTTTTGTGGCGTCCTTTTCCCAGTTCCCGCACTAATGACCGACATTGCTTCCTAATTACAAAAGTTTTGCATGCACTCGTTACCAAAGGGTAGAGGGCCGAATTGCTGGCCGAAAATGCAAAAAATTAAACGAAAACTTTTAAGTTTATTTTATTTCCTTTATTTAATATTTGGTTGCTTTAAAGTTGGACTTTTCATTTGGTTTTTAGTGGCTCTAACTAACGACTCCATTAACCCAAGGCAGCCGCATACACATGATGGGCCAACAAACCAAAAAATGGAACAGAGATGCCCGGGGGGAATGCCGAAAAAAGAATATTGCGCACAGGCCGTGGAGGAAAAGCTCTCAGGACATTCCAGTTGCACATATGTCATGTGACACATGTGCTGACCCGGAACTGAAACTGGCCGAAGCCGACTCCCGTCCCATTTACATTCCGGAACCCGATCCAGCGTCGGGGACGTGGAGTGTCGCCCACATCTCTGCTTGTGTCTGGGCCGCACTTAATGATAAACAATGCTTGCGGTCAGTTTAACATGCCGCGCTATTACCCTACCACTCAGCCGCTCCTCCGCACCCCTCTACCATTCACTTGTGGCACATTCTTCCCTTCCCGCTGTTCCTTACATAACGAGTGGACAATTTACACGCTGGAACTGGACGGCAGCGTGAGCCCAACAGGCGGGTGGACTAATTGATACCTCAGTTCTTCGGGGAAACACGCTATTGCGAAATGAACACTCAACATGGATAATTGAATAAATAAAGAACGAAGTTTCGTTTTCGCTCCTTGTAGAACTAAAGTATAATTTGCAATACCAATTTTTCTCAAAGTAGATTTCACAGGGCGTGTGTGTCCCAGGCCGAACTAAAATTTATTTGAAAACTCCATGGGAAAACTTCATTCGTAGCTTATAATTGTGATTATTTTATTGAACTTAAAATAGTATTTAAGAAATTTATAATGTGTACAATATTAAATTACGCAAAGTTCCTTTTTCCAATATTTCCTTTTTATGCGTATACATAATGTCAAAGTATTTATTAAAAAGTTAAGCACAAACTTTTTGACTTAAAATTAAGTTAAATTTAGCTTTTTATTCCAATACGTTAAGCCAACCTGGAAATAAGATAAGTCTCCTAATACGAGAACTATTTGAAATTATTTTATTTAAAAAAAAGTTTCAATTTTTTTAAGCTACATCGAAAGTCTGATTGATAAATATTTAAGCCTTTGTTCCGGGGCCAAATATGATGATTATTCTAATGATTTTTTTTTATTTTATCCCAAATAATCATAAATTTATGAGCGAAAAAAAAAATCAAAGATGGTCATTATTTGTGCTTTTAATTTTATTTTAAGATTGCAGGCTGTTTTTATATTTTCTGGTTATATGATTCCATATATCTTTAGATCTAGTCTTGGTGCAGAGGTGGGATCGTGGAAAAATCATGGTATCTATAAAGTATTGATAAATTTTTTGAAAATTTTTTGAAAATAAAACTCAGTATTTACGGCTCCTGATTTTTTTACTATTCTTTTAAATTCAGAGGTAGTCTTGGAACCGTAAGTCCAAGATTCCCAAACAAATCCTTGTTTGCAGTTAATAGCAAAACAAGGATAAGAAGAAACGACAAAAACAACATGCTTAAAAGAGCAGTAAATGCGAATTTATCCACTTGCAGACCAACGCAACCCTCAGCCCTTCATCCTAGTTTTATTCCCTAAGAGGAGGGCCAGGAAAGGAGAAGGGGAAGTCCAGGGAATGGCACTGAATTGGCGGACACACGCACATCGTAAAGTTTTAATCGGATGTTGTCCAGCTTTACATGACGCCATCTACTGGCTTAGAGTGCAATATCCTGTGGCACGCGATAACATCGAGCAAAAGAGTTGGTCGGCAGAAACAGCGGACTAAAGACCTCGGAGAGTAGAAATCGGGAGAGGGAGGGGAGAGGAAGGATACGGGAATCGCAACGGCGTTTGTATGAAACGCCTGGTAAAAGGGCGTCTGCCTCCTTTTGCTTTTTGATACCGCCACGCGTAGCATAGGATTCTGGCCTGAGGTTCCTGCAGACGGAGTCCAGCACTTCCATCCCAGGAATACAAAGCCGGTACAGTTACAGATACAGAAAAAGCATTGAAGGCTGAAGGAAAAGCAACAGCCGCTACAAAGGATTAAATAGCGTTCGGGTCGAAAAAATAGTGGACGGACCATTCAAATGCGGGGGGCATCAGTAGATGGAGTCGCAGAAAGTCGAATTATGAAGTAACTAACAAAATCGAAATGATTTTGTGCTTGATTAATATTAAATGTGCTTTAATCAAACGAATACCTAATACATGTATGTATATATATATACATATATGTGTATGTGTTCGGCTTAAACAAAAATGTTTCTCGTGTGATGTTTTTATTATCCATGCTACTTATTTTAGTTTATAGTGTTACTTTCTGTTTGATATTAACCGGGGGGATATTATTTGACACTTTTTAATGTTTGGGCTGCGGGTTGGCAGACCGCATAAGGTTTGAATTGCATTCTACCAGAAAAGGGAATGCGAGTTGCAGTGAAATGTGTGACGCTCTTGTTTCCTGGGCTTTGGTCAGCCGCTTCGGTAGACGCAGACTTGGCTGTCCGGAGTGGATCCATTCCGGCAAGTTGCGTAGCCAAACTACCGAACCACCAACCAAGCAACTCGTTGTCATTGTCGTGACAGGAAATTAAGATGAATGTGGCGAGCAAACTACAGTTTCTACGCCGGAGTTGCATCCCCCCACCCCTACTTCCCTTTTGCCGTTTTTCTATTCCGTTAGACGGGGCAGAGACGGACGGTTGTCTCTTAAAATATTCATAACACAAACTGTTGCCGCTATCACCAGTCCTGTCGAGTTTACATGGGGTGGGTATAAATGGCATCCCCATGGCCATCGCCATTGCCATCACCGGGAAGTAATCGGCGAGAGCTTGTGAAGAGGGCGAGAGTCGCGTGTTTGACTTAATTGATTTTTATGAATTTATTAACTGAGTTTTTTATGGCGGGAGACTTCAAACTGAGTAAAATTTGTGTGACCGAGAGTGCGAAAATACGTTAGAAACCATGGGGCTTTTTCTAAATTTTCAACTAAATTACTTCTGACAAATGTGTACAGTATACTTTTAATTTAATAAGTAAGGTTTCAAAAGAATTTTTTCTCTTTGTAACGCTGCCAGAATTTTGATATCTCCAAATAGTAATTCAAAGTAATAATCATATGTCACAGTTCGATTTCTATATTTATTTGGGGTTAATTCTGCACATTAATGCAACGATTCGGCCGGTCAATATTAACTCCATAACACAAGTGCAATGGGCTTAGTCGCAGAAACTCTAGCAAAACTTCCAAAAGCGCGTGCGTGCTTTTGTAGCACGTGCGCTACAAAGAAAAATAAAGCGCATGCGAATCTTGGCGAATCAAAGGAGTTGGAACTATTGATGAAGAGAAAATAGTGGACCGATGCGCCAGGAGAACTTATGGCACAAGTCCCAACTTCCTCCCCCCGATGGAAGTTCAACTTTCAACAAAACTCCGGAGGGGCATAGGGCAGTTCTAATCTTGCTAATTATATCCTATGGCCTATGATTCTCGGTTAAAGGCAGTCGCATCCATCCAGTGTAGGGGTCCTGTTTTGAGAGCGTCATAAACCAGATTCATTAAAAGGTCACTGCAGTCAGGCGATAACGTTAATATTCAAATTTATCTGGGGGAATAGGGCGCTGCCTTAAATTCTTGCACCTATGTAGAAGATTAGAAGCCCAAGATCTGGCCAACACTTCAAGTAATTGCTGCCAGTGACGCAACTTGAAGAAAGGGGACTTTGGAGTTTGCGATGGGCTTGGCAGCTGCCATCTTGGTAGAAGCCGCACATGAAGTGGTTCTAGTGCACATGAAGTAGGTTCTAAATTTTTACAATAAGTAATAAAAGCTGGTAAAAGCCATATCCTAACATTCTTCGAGCCATTGTTAGCGTTGACATGTCGTGTTTACATCATTACCTGCCTCCAACTATACCTACAAATAAAGTTTAATTTCCACGGTGCTGCGATGTAAAAGTACCGACTCAAATATTTAAGGACGAGCCATTACATCGCAAATGAAGCAATTTTAATGTGAAACTTTCAAATGTTTCCATTCGACTTGGTTAGGGGGATAATAACTTAATTGAGCTATCGCACGCATGGGAGAGTTCATTTAAAAGTTGAGAAACTGTCATCGTCTGAGAAACTTGACTCCTTGGGGTGCATATATAATAGTCAGCCGGAGTCGGGCAGCAGACACTGTTCCATTGAGTAAATTCCATTATGGTTCGTTACGTGCCTCGCCTGCCTGATGGCCAGAAGGTAAATTTGGCCTGGCCGCTGGCTGTATTTCGATTGAACCACATATTCTGGCCCCTGGATCCGAGCACTGGAAAATGGGGTCGCTATTTGGATAATGTATTAGCCGTCTTCGGATGCCTTATATTTCTTCAGCACAACGATGCGGAATTAAGGTATCTACGGTTCGAAGCCTCCAACCGGAATTTGGACGCTTTTCTCACCGGAATGCCTACGTATTTGATCCTGGTGGAGGCGCAATTCCGGAGCCTGCACATTCTCCTCCATTTTGAGTCTCTACGAGTATTTCTACAACGCTTTTACGCCGATATTTACATTGATCCACGAAAGGAGCCGGGGATGTTTTTCTCTGTAGATCGCCAAATGTTGATTAATCGCTTGGTTTCCGCCATGTATGGAGCCGTGATAACTGGCTACCTAATTTCTCCAGTTTTTTCCATTATTAACCAGAGCAAGGACTTCCTGTACTCCATGATATTTCCCTTTGACACCGAGCCCTTGCCTGTATTTGTTCCTCTTCTCCTAAGCAATGTCTGGGTGGGCATCATTATCGATTCCATGATGTTCGGCGAGACCAGCTTGCTCTGCGAGTTGATTGTTCATCTCAACGGCAGCTACCTTTTGTTGAAAAGGGACTTGGAGTCTGAGGTTCAAAGGATTCTGTCCAAAAGACAGCGCCCCCACATGGCCAGACAGCTTAAGGATCTAATTGTTCAAACATTGCGTAAGAATGTGGCACTGAATCAATTTGGTGAAAAACTGGAGCAACAGTACACTGTGCGGGTCTTTATTATGTTTGCATTTGCGGCAGGACTTTTGTGTGCCTTATCCTTTAAGGCCTATACGGTGGGTAATTGAGAAGTTAAATGAATTGAAGTGTGTAAAATTAAATTTATTTAAATTCCTCTATACATTTTTAATTTTTTCCTTCAGAATCCCATGGCCAACTATATTTATGCGATATGGTTTGGAGCAAAAACGGTGGAATTGCTATCGCTGGGACAAATTGGCTCGAACCTGGCACATACGGCAAGTAAACCATAAGCTTTCCTTAGTAGTTTTTGTAGAGATCCCCAATACAGACAGATTCCCTAAGCTCAATGTATTATCTGACCCATTGGGAGCAAGTCCTCGAGCATTCCACCGATCCCCAGGAGAACCTGAGACTCCTGAAACTAATCAACCTGGCCATCGCAATGAACAGCAAACCCTACTATGTAACTGGGTTGAAATATTTTCGTGTCAGTCTGCAGGCTGGCTTAAAGGTGAGTCTGCAGGTAGAAATGTAACCCTGTTCATCAGTTCTTTTTGACTCTCGCCTTCAGATTTTGCAGGCATCTTTCTCGTATTTTACGTTTCTTACCTCGATGCAGCGTCGTCAAATGAACAATTAAATTATTCCGATTTTTAATGGCGCATCATTCACCATTTGCATTGACGCTGGATCCCGAAGACCCGTCCCAAAAGCCTAGTCCACTGATACAAATGATTGCATATTAAAAGTCAATTACTGCTGAATTAATTTTAATTAAATAAAATTAATAAAAGGCGCCGGCTCACACGCATCATTGACTTCTTCCTTCTTGATGTTTTTGTGCATGTCGTTTTGCACGTACTGTGGGCGTGGGTATACGGGAGTGTGCGTGCGAGTTGTGTGTGTGCTTTCTCGCAAATATGCAATAAAATATTCATGATTTCTGTGCTGCTCGAAACTTTAAAAAGTTAATAAAACTTTTGCCATTGCTTTTGGGTAATGAAATTAGAATATCACAAGCGACCGCAGATGAGGAAAAACGAATAAAATAAAATTTTCAGTTTCCATGTTTCGCCTTCTCCAAAAATGATCAGCGGCCATTGAGTCAGGCGGAATATACATATGTATGTATGTATGTATATGTGTGCCCCAAGACTGCTAGACGGTTCGGTCGTGAGCCATAAATCTTCAGCGGCAAGGAGAAGATTCCTTCCCCTTATGTTTCAATTTCCTCTGGCACGAACATTTCGGTAAATTAATCCATTAAAGTTTTCCCATGAAAATGCAGAAAACTTTTCACATAAACTTTATGTCATAAAGAGCTCGTCTCTTTCATTCGCACTCACTGGGACTAATTCCCTCATAGCGCAAAGTCAAACTTCGACAGGCGTCTCGTTTATTGATAATTATCATTAGACCCATCTAAGCCCCGTGTTCCCCGAAATGTATTGACCCGTTCCATTAGCCAATTTGTTCTTCATTAGCGGCATGTTGTTAGCCGACACTACAACGTCCCTTGGAGTTCCATTATGGTGGCTGGATGGCTAATGACTTTTATTTGCACTGCCCATTGAAGCGAAAGGGTTCACGCATTCTGCAAATTGATCGGTTTCAATTTTTCACCTTGTACTTAGAGAAATAGAGTACAACAAATAGAGTACAAAAGGTATATTGTATTTGTGTGAAAATGTGTATAGTATATAAGTATATTTAAGTACAAAAGTATGTATGTATATTTTTGATCAGAATCAACCGCCGAGTCGACATAGCCATGTCCAGAGAATGAGCAAATCAATTTGGCGTATATAAAATACCCTTAACCCCATGAAATTCGATGGAAAATTTGGCCTTATTGGCTACATTGGCTACTCCCTTAAATGATAACCCGTACTTCTTTCGAAAACTCCTTGTCCTTCTTCAATTAAACATTTCTTACTGAGGTAATAACTTTTGACGGAAAACTTTTAAAGTTTCAAAAAAAATGCAGCCAATTAAAAATATCTACACATAATATCCTGAAGAATAATCTTACTACGTTTAGATATTTACATATAAACAGACTCTTTGTATAAAATAGTGGAACCCATAAATCTAAATGAAAAGTCTTAAACTCTATCTTTTATGGTCTCTGAGATCCCTGGATTAAAATAAGTATTGGGGGAAGATTAACGCTGCTTATGAGGTGCTAGTAACCTTAAACTAATGAGGTTGCAACTATTTCCATAAAATTCAACCAAAATATACTCGTACATGATAAAATCAGAATAAAACAAGAAAGGAAAGCTAACTTCGTCGCAGTCCGCTAGGTCGCGCCACGCATCTTATATTATTAGGTATATCGTATATAGTTGGCCGAGCGGATCGTATATAGTTGGCCGATCCTTATGAAATTTGGCATATCGAATTATTTAACCCAAAGAGGAATCCATTCCTCCCATCCCTCTAACTTGAAAAACAACGAATTTATGGCATTTCCGATCAATCAGTTATATGGCAGCTATACGATATAGACGGCCGATCCTTACGAAATTTGGCAGATCGTATAAATTTGCCCAAGTTAGAAAGCATAGAAAGCCCCATCCTTCTCACTTGAAAAACAACGAAGTTATGACATTTCCGATCAATCAGTTATATGGCAGCTATAGGATATAGTCAACCGATCCCGGCCGTTCCGACTTATGTACTACCTGCAACAGAAAGAAGGGTGTGTGCAAAGTTTCAACTTGATAGCTTTAAAACTGAGAGACTAGTTTGCGTAGAAACAGACAGACAGACAGACGGACATGCTCATATCGACTCAGGAGGTGATCCTGATCAAGAATATATATACTTTATATGGTCGGAGATGTTTGCTTCACTGCGTTACACACGTTTGACCAAAATTATAATACCCTCTGCAAGGGTATAATAAAAACAGATACATTTTGATTTTGGAAAATTTGTCGTGATTTTTTATTTGTCCGAAAACTTGCGAGAATAAGTCCTCCATGAGAACAAAAATAATTGAATACTACTTCTAAAAATGAATGCTTGTAATCTTATTTAATTAATCTTAATTAACTTGCAATAGTGGTAATTAAATTTGAAATGGCAGCCCTGGGAGGGGGTTTTAACTTCACAAGGCCTTATCATTTCCTCCGGCTGGGATCAACTTTGCACCAACCACTGAAGTTTTATATTTATGATTGTGTTGCCAACTGAAGCTAATCGTAAGACCAAATAGCATAGGGGATGTTGCACCAGAGAGATGGGTGGAAAATGTGTAGTGGGAAAAGTTTTGGCGTGTAATTATCATTAGCGATATTGTGTCTAAACTTTTTAAGCAGCGCATGAAGCAACAGTATGCGAACGGCGAAAGAAAGAAGACTTTTCCCCTTGAACTCCCGGAAAACTTCTAACGGCCTGAACTTTGATTTCTAGGCTCTAAATCAATTAAAGAAACAAGAAGAAACTTATTTATTGCCAGATAAAGAAGCCCAGTATTTTCTAGCCCCGTGAAGCGCGTCATGCCATACTACGTTCTTAACTGCAACCATCGTATGCCTAATTAATTTTAAATGCAAAAGTTAATCCGCAATTCTTATTAGAAAAGTCGACTGGGAGAAATAATTGAACAAAAATATTTAGCAACCTTTAAGCCAACTTTCACCGTGTCAGAAAAAAAGCAAACAACTGAAAACGAACGACCCGAAAAGTGGAAAAATCCTGAAACGGGAAAGAAAGCCCATTCATGTGTGACTGCATTTGTCAGTCTCCGGCCCAAAGTCCTGGCACTCGCAGTCGTTGGCCCAGGACCGGTGAGTTGTGTGTATAATTATGTTTGAGATTATGCCCACAGTCATGCCGGTGTTTCTACAGTTGTCTGTTTCTAATATGCCGTCGCATCCTTCATTTCGTTTCATTTCCTTGCAGTGTTGCTAAAAAAGACCAGTAAACAAAAAAATTAAATTTTAATCCCCGTATTTTTTAAAATAGGCGACAAAGTAGGTTTGACTTATATTATTTAATATGTTAGGTATACCGCCTTTGTTCGCTTCTGGCTTATTTTAAATGTCTAAAATATTCGCCTCTTAGCATTTTTAGCCGAAAACTGCCATTTTGACATTTCTGGGTTGTGCCTGTCGTCGCCGTCAAAAGATTCTGTGGCTTTAGTCCCGCATCTTGGCTCAGAACCGTTGATGTGTTGGTATTTGCTTTTCCTTTTAGTCACTGCTGGCTTTAAGTGGAGGTCTTGAGATATTTTTTAGGGCTTCTTGCCTTCACTGCGTTGTTCATATGCAGTTCTTGGGCAGCACTGGGAGAAACTTTCAATATTTTATAAAATTATCTTAGCATGCATCGATTTTAGGAATCGAGTTTTTATTGAGTAATACTCTCTATTACGTTCAATATTCATTGTTGAGTTTTGGGGCAAATAAGGCATGTTTACTGGAAATATTTCCTACTTTTATGAACAATAATAGGTTGAAATTATTTCAATACATTTGAAGATTTGAATTAAAGTTCCCAAACAATAGTTTGGGAATAACGATAAAATGGATATAACATTGATGGGCCTTAATCGCAGTGCATGGCTGCTTAAGTATTCTCATTTCCCTTCAGCTGGCGTTGGAGCTGGTGGGTTTTGGCTTTTGCCTTGGCTCGTAAAGTCGCAGGAAGTTATTATCCTAAAAACTTTACCCCTGAGGGCAATACAAACAAAGGCGTAGCAAGGCAACAAAGCGCAGCATTCATGTCTGACTATGAAATGGCAATGGCTGCTCTCGCCCGTCCGACCATTCTTCCCTCAGACACACACATGCGTCTAGTTTGCTATGCATGAAAAAGAATGTCATAAAATTAGAACGATCATAAGCAGGGCGGGGATAGAACTAAGAATAGAGAACATAAGCACAAAGGAAGCCGGGAAAAGAAAGCGAAACGTAGCTCTCCAGCCAGCCAGTTGGCTGCTGACTTTTTTACTGCTCTTGGCGAAAAGTTGATGGCCAGGCGTCCCAGTGGCCGCCTTAACCCATTAAATTCTCTTTATTATGCCAGTAATATTTTCTCAAAACAAAAAATCATAAAATTCCCTAAGAAAATATGCCTTAAAAGCGTGAAAAGAATACATTTTATGAAACTTTTACTTAATTGGATCAATGGTTATAGAATATTATTTTCTTAGTCAAGACTAGATAAATAATTCCTTAAAAATATATTGAGTAACACGCATACAAAAAAAAATGATTTACTTTACAAATGTGTTGCTCATTATTAAATGAAATTTAGCTATTTTAGTCAAAAAGTCGCTGAAGTTAAGCAAACGTTATAAATGCGTCATCTCATTGTGGAAAGCTAGAACAGCCTTCGACTCTGATACCGCCACCGATAGCGAGACCCATTCCGTCCTGTCCTGGGTAGACGCTAGCCCGTCTTCAGTTGCAACTAAAAAGCCGAATGCACTGCTTGCATAAATTAAATGTTTACGACTTCCGTTTTGTGGGCAGGTAGCTATGGAGGAGCTTTGGCTTTAGCACAATTTGTGCTATTAGAAAACCAAATATATGTATGTATATGGGAGTCCTTGTGTAGCAGGCATGGTGGGGGCGCGGTAGACGGGTCGCTTTACGGGTGTTGGTTGTAGTTTTTTGGAGCTTGGTTAGTTTCCCGGCGCGCTAATTTTTAATTACGACCACTAAATATTCAATTTTTAGTTGCCGGCAAAGGCAAACACTTCCTCTGCGGGCCGGGCTTTTTGTTGTGCAGATTAACGCGAACAGGCGGGGGTTTTTCTTGTTTCCTGTCAAGTGTAACAACTAGTTAGAATTGCAAATGTTGTGATTATTTGCGGGAGGATAAAGTCAAGATAGATATATAAAAATAACACATTTGAGCCTGCCTTTCCTTTTAATCCTCTCAAAAAACCTGATGGAGTTAAGCTTGGTCAAAATATAATTTTTATAGAAAGTGCAGGACTAGAATTTTAAAAATTAAATTTCTTAACATACTCGTATTAATTATACTTTTCACAAAAAGCGTCTTTTGAAAATAATGTATTTAAAACTGTTCAAAAATGTATTTAAAAATAAAAAATATACATACTTTATATACTATATCACTGTGGACGGCAGTCCACGAGGTTGCATGCTTTGAAGTGCGCAAGGAGACTCTTTATATCTGAATCTATCCGATTTGAATGAATTATATAACAATCAAAAAATATTGTTTTAATTAGATAATTTTTGTCCAAAAATTTTCCAAAAGGTATTTGGGTTGGGAGAAATTAAGGTGAAAGTACAAAAATTTAGAATCACTGTTTAGTGCCGGAGGCCGGAGGGGACATTTTAGTCCCCAGATAAAATACCTGGTACCTCAACCGACCCGATCCGACATTTATTTCAGAAGTTATTTAAGAAATTCGATATTTACACTTACTATAATATGAGCAACTACTGTTCTACAACTTTTTGAAATACCTTAAGCTAACGTTAAAAATTAAAAAACTTTGTTAATAAAGACTTTGTTAATAAAAAATTATAAAACTTTGTTAACAAAAGATATTAATGTAATGGAAGAGTATTAATTATTTTCGTCCAAAAAGTATGCCATAAAGTATTTTATTTGGTGTATATAACTGTTATACGACAGTGATGACAAAAATTTAACTTAGATTAGATTCACAATAGGCACTATTAATTTTAAAATCATAAATAATAATGATAAACAGTATTGAAGCCCTCTTTTATAACGGATTTGAAATTTTCAGAACAGTTTTCAATAAAACTTCTTGCGGCCGACATGAACTATTACCATATACATATCTGACTTTCAAGAAAGCGACGACTTATCAAGAGTACTACATAAACGCGACCTTCGAGGACGGAGGATGTTTCTCCTACATTGGTTACCTTAATCGCGTTCAACAACTTAATCTCGAGGAGAACATCTCCGAGGGAATGGAGTTTAATTTTGACAAATACAGCGTCGCCTCGCTGTAAACCAATTTGGCGAAAAGTTCGACTAGGACAGCGTCATGCACTACGGTACTTATGCGTTTTCCAGAAACGCAGAGCGCACCATCTTGACCTTAGTGCGGAGAGTGCAATTGAGTGAGACGGGTAAAGCTTAATGCCATGTACAGGTGCTCCCATGTGCAGGACTCTTTTTAAACGCTCCTTTCACTCCGAAAATGGGTTTTGTTTAGTATTTTGTAGCTTAACGATGATAAATTTCGCTCATTGTTATTTCTGCCACATGGCTGCCCGTTCTTTGTATGAAAAATATAATCGGTGTTTTGTGTTAACAAAGAAAATTAGTGTCAACGTTTGTCTTTCTTTGGATTGTGATTTCTTTTGGGTTGAAACTTTCTACAAATTTAAACTGCTTTTTGATACAAATTTAAGCCTTTTTATAAATGAAGATGCATTAGTTTTGGAAAATATGAATTTATGTGAATGTGAATTTATCAATTTTAAACGATGCGTTAATTTTTTTTCGAAATGGGACAAAAATAAATCTCCCTTTTAAAATAAAACAAGAAAGGAAAGCTAACTTCGGGCGGAGCCGAAGTTGATATACCCTTGCAGTTCAGTCGCAGTCCGCTAGGTGGCACCACGCCTGTCTGGTTCCCAGACCCGAGGCTAGAAATGGTCTGCGTGATGAAACCTACAGGTGGCCAAATAAGATTATCTACTATTATATCAACAGAAATATTGGTGGGTTAAAAGTTTGACTTTGAATTTCTATAATGTATAGTAGTATGATATACTATATAAGTATTAACTATATTATATATAAGTAAATAGAATATATTTATTTATTCTGTGGACCTATGAGGATATAAATACATAAACATATAGAATTTATCATATTAAAGAATGCTGTTGACAACCTACAGATACCGATCATCGCAACCATATTCTTCGAGGCATCCGACTCATTGAGCAAAACTCCTGCCTGAATTTCAAAGAAGCCACCACGGATCAGGACTACTACATAAACGTCACATCGGAGGCAGGCGGATGCTACTCCTACGTGGGCTACCTGAATAGGGTGCAGCAATTGAATCTGCAGAATTACGATCTGGATGCCGGCTGCTTTCGCCTAGGAACCATTGTCCACGAGTTTCTCCATGCCTTGGGATTCTATCACCAGCAAAGCACGTGGAATCGGGATGAATATGTCAGAATAGCAGAGGAAAATATAACCGAAGGCACTGAGGGAAACTTTAACAAGTACGACAACGAAACCGTAGATGATTACAACGAACCCTACGACTACGGAAGTGTCCTGCACTACACGGCGTATGCATTCTCCAAGAACGGCGAGATGACCATCGTCCCGCTGCAGGAAGGAGCCGAGGAGCTCATGGGTCAGCGACTGCAAATGTCCCAGTCCGACATTAATAAGCTGAACACCATGTATAAGTGTCCAAGACAGGTTTAGAACTTTCAAAATTTATTTAATGCCAAAGGTATAGTTATCTAACTTAAATGATAAATACGATGTACTGCTTCTAAAAACTATATTTTTATAATTAAAAAAATCTTAAATGATCCAAGAAATATGTGTAATAGAAGTGGTATTGATGGTCCTTACCCCATTATTAAACTATATTCCATATCATAAAAAAACCACTTGAAGAGGTATACCGGTGACGAACCTGCATGCCAAGCGCAGAATAGCTAATATCAATTTTGTTGAGAAAAAAATGCTTGTTGTATTTTTATACCCTTGCAGAGGGTATTATAATTTTGGTGAAAAGAGTGCAACGCAGTGAAGGAGACATCTCCGACCCTATAAAGTATATATATTCTTGATCAGGATCACCTCCTGAATCGATGTAAGCATGTCCGTCTGTCTGTCTGTCTGTCTGTCTGTCTGTCTGTCTGTCTGTCTGTCTGTCTGTCTGTCTGTCTGTCTGTCTGTCTGTCTGTCTGTCTGTCTGTCTGTCTGTCTGTCTGTCTGTCTGTCTGTCTGTCTGTCTGTCTGTCTGTCTGTCTGTCTGTCTGTCTGTCTGTCTGTCTGTCTGTCTGTCTGTCTGTCTGTCTGTCTGTCTGTCTGTCTGTCTGTCTGTCTGTCTGTCTGTCTGTCTGTCTGTCTGTCTGTCTGTCTGTCTGTCTGTCTGTCTGTCTGTCTGTCTGTCTGTCTGTCTGTCTGTCTGTCTGTCTGTCTGTCTGTCTGTCTGTCTGTCTGTCTGTCTGTCTGTCTGTCTGTCTGTCTGTCTGTCTGTCTGTCTGTCTGTCTGTCTGTCTGTCTGTCTGTCTGTCTGTCTGTCTGTCTGTCTGTCTGTCTGTCTGTCTGTCTGTCTGTCTGTCTGTCTGTCTGTCTGTCTGTCTGTCTGTCTGTCTGTCTGTCTGTCTGTCTGTCTGTCTGTCTGTCTGTCTGTCTGTCTGTCTGTCTGTCTGTCTGTCTGTCTGTCTGTCTGTCTGTCTGTCTGTCTGTCTGTCTGTCTGTCTGTCTGTCTGTCTGTCTGTCTGTCTGTCTGTCTGTCTGTCTGTCTGTCTGTCTGTCTGTCTGTCTGTCTGTCTGTCTGTCTGTCTGTCTGTCTGTCTGTCTGTCTGTCTGTCTGTCTGTCTGTCTGTCTGTCTGTCTGTCTGTCTGTCTGTCTGTCTGTCTGTCTGTCTGTCTGTCTGTCTGTCTGTCTGTCTGTCTGTCTGTCTGTCCGTCGGTCCGTCTGTCCGTCTGTCTGTTTCTACGCAAACTAGTCTCTCAGTTTTAAAGCTATCGAGTTGAAACTTTGCACACATCCTTTTTTCCTTGCAGGTAGTATATAAGTCGGAACGGCCGGGATCGGTCGACTATATCCTATAGCTACCATATAACTGATTGATCGGAAATGCCATAACTTTGATGTTTTTTAAGTTAGAGGATTGAGACTTTCCACACATGTTATATTTGACCAAAATATCTTATGTATAAAATTTCATAAGGATCGGCCGACTATATCCTATAGCTGTCATAGAACGATCGGAATTGGCATAACTTTGGTGTTTTTTAAGTTAGAAAGATGGGAAATAATTCAATATGCCAAATTTCATAAGGATCGGCCGACTATATACGATCCGCTATATATGTAATAATATACGATGCGTGGCGCCACCTAGCGGACTGCGACTCAACTGCAAGGGTATATCAACTTTGGCTCCTATCTAAAAAATCTAAAACTATCTTTGGATGGACAGTGTCAGGATGCACGAAATCCAGGGGTAGTAATTCAATCGTAGCAACCAGTATCGTGCTCAAACAAATGGACCGATATTGGAAGGTAGAAGAAGAGGATAGCAATGACATAAAAACAGAAATAGGTGAAACGAATTTTAAAAAAGTTACTAAAAAAGATCCGGATGACTATTTCAATAATTTGCAACAAAGATACAAATGGAAAAGAAATTCTTCGAATATACAAAAAGGTCAAATAGTTATATTAAAAAATGATAGTTGCCATTCAGCGAGGTGGCCTCTAGGAAAGTCAAGAAGCATTAGCTTCGGCTTATATAGGAGAAATAAACGAGATTCCGAAAATTGCTTGGGACCCTGTAAAGCCTCCTGTTATGAATCATACAGCGGAAATAGCTCACCTGGCCAAACAAATAGAAGATTTGAAAGCACAAAATTTTGAATTGAAAAATATCGACTTTCATCATGTGTCAAGTCATAGCTCGTTAATTTTGGTAATGATAATCATAACTGTAATTATTATATCCTATTTTAAAAAATTAAAGTCGAGAACACAATTGATGGCTATAGCATTGCCAACCCCAATGCCGAATGTTTAAAAAAAAAATGTTTATTGTACAATGTAATGGTTTTATACATTTAATTAAGTAATTAATCAAAAAAAAGGACAAGCTACATATATCTAAAAATAATAAGAAACAAAATAAGTAAAAATTACAGTCCACTAAGAAATCGAACAGAAATAATAATTAATTTAAAAATGTAAACACAAGTCAAGCACTTTTGTGGCCCCTTGCAGGATGTTCAAACATTAAGTTGAACATGGGAGCTAATAAAATAACTTAAACAATGTTAAAATATTTAAAAATATGTAATAGAATGATATAATTAACAACATATTGTTATCAAAGAATCATAAAAATAATATTTTCTAATATTGAAAAAAGAAATTTATAAATTTAATACAAAAGCAGAAATAAACATATACATATATAGTCCGCTATCTAGCGTTATCAAAGGACAATATAATGAATTTAAAATATATAAAATGTACACCTTTTTTGTGGCCCTTTGCAGAATGTTCAAGCATTGAACACGATAAGAATTCCATACATAGAATGTAAGAGATCGGACCCATGGGAATAAATGGGAAAAAACAGCATGGTTTGAAAGACGATCTCCTGCAGTCTAACCAAATATTTATGTGGTGCACTTGAAGCACTTAAGAAAGGGTCACATAGCATGTCAGCGTGCAGTCCGTTGAGAAGTAGTTTTAAATAGATTTAAGGTTTTCATGTATCAAAAGGATATTTTCATGTTAAAAAGGAACTCATTGGAGTAACACGATTATTTACGGGGCTCCTCTTAACAGACCCTATAAAGTATACATATATATAATTTTGATCAGGATCACCTCCTGAGTCGATATAAGCATGTCCGTCTGTCAGTTTCTACGCAAACTAGTCTCTCAGTTTTAAAGCTATCGAGTTAAAACTTTGCACACACCCTTCTTTTGTTTGCAGGCAGTATATACATAAGTCGGATCGGGTTCGGTCGACTATATCCTATAGCTGCCATATAACTGATTGATCGGAAATGCCATAACTTTGTTGTTTTTTAAGATAGAGGGTTGAGACTTTCCACACATGTTATATTTGATTAACATATCTTATGTACAAAATTTCATAAGGATCGGCCGACTATATCCTATAGCTGTCATAGAACGATCGAAATTGGCATAACTTTTGTGTTTTTTAAGTTAGAAAGATGGGAATTGGTACAGATTCTATTTTGGACAAAATAATCTGATTTGCCAAATTTCATAAGGATCGGCCGACTATATACGATCCGCTATATAGATAATAATATAAGATGCGCGGCGCCACCTAGCGGACTGCGGCTCAACTGCAAGGGTATATCAACTTTGGCTCCGCCCGAAGTTAGCTTTCCTTTCTTGTTGTATATGGGTTATTCTCCAGAGAGATCAACCGCGACAAAAAAATTTTTTTCACACATTTTTATAGGGAACCCATTAAATTTAACTAATTTAATAATATTTAACATTTAAATATAACATATTTCGAAATATTTTAACCCAAAGTCTCAAATGTGCAAAAGTTTATTTTTTAGCATTTCAGCGGCACGATTTGTTTTAAATAATTTTGGTAAAGAGAGTTATATTGCATTGATATTCACTATTTTTAATATCAGCTTATAACCAAAGATTACAACAATAATGTAATGTTAGGTATATCTCGCGTTCTAATGAACCAATTTTATCGAATGAGCACTTATTTTAATGGTAATTGCTACAACTTTCATTCTATTAATTTTTCGATTCGTTGGAAATTTCAGGCGGTAAAGGCTCGAACATGTCAAAAAATTGCCGTAAAATCAACTGCAAAAATTTACATATCGTCCCACGAAAAATATAAATTGTGAAGAGAAGTTATGTTTGAATTTTGTTAATCAAAGCTTACACTTTTACGGCTAAAATAAGGTATTGATGATGAAAATCTATGGAAAATTATGGGTTTTTTGAATTTTCGAGTAAATCACTCAATTTGAGCAAAATAAAAACTCCAATGTTCACAATAATAGCTCCAATTTTTTGAAAATTTTTAATTAATTTTTATTTTCCCCAAATTTCTCCAAAACTTTTCAAAAACTTTTTTCGTACTATTCAATATAATATTTTTAATGTAAAAACTAATATTAAATAACATTTCCGATTTGGCAAAAATTTGACACAAACTGGATATGCTTGGGTGTAGCTCGTGGTAGTCTAAGTGTCTAAGTACCCTTGCAGTTAGGTAGCAGCACTAACCATACAACATATGTTGTAAAACAACATATGTTGTATGGTTAGTGGTAGCAGCTTATATTATTATATATATATCGGATCGTATATAGTTGATCCTTATAAAAGTTTCATCATAAAATCAGTTTCTACAAACAATTTTGAAAACGGCGCCAAGCCTCTTTACATCTAGCAAGGTTATACCAATTCCGATCGTTCAGTTATATGGCAGCTATAGGATATAGTCGGCCGATCCGAATGAAATTTGGCAAATCGGATTACTTTGCCCAAAATGGAATTTATACCAACTCACATCTGTCTAACTAAACTCTCTAAAACATCAATGTTATGCCAATTCCGAATAATGTTTGAACATCCTGCAAGGGGCCACAAAAGTGCTTGACTTGTGTTTACATTTTTAAATTAATTATTATTTCTGTTCGATTTCTTAGTGGACTGTAATTTTTACTTATTTTGTTTCTTATTATTTTTAGATATATGTAGCTTGTCCTTTTTTTTGATTGATTCCTTAATTAAATGTATAAAACCATTACATTGTACAATAAACATTTTTTTTTAAACATTCGGCATTGGGGTTGGCAATGCTATAGCCATCAATTGTGTTCTCGACTTTAATTTTTTAAAATAGGATATAATAATTACAGTTATGATTATCATTACCAAAATTAACGAGCTATGACTTGACACATGATGAAAGTCGATATTTTTCAATTCAAAATTTTGTGCTTTCAAATCTTCTATTTGTTTGGCCAGGTGAGCTATTTCCGCTGTATGATTCATAACAGGAGGCCTTAGAGGGTCCCAAGCAATTTTCGGAATCTCGTTTATTTCTCCTATATAAGCCGAAGCTAATGCTTCTTGACTTTCCTAGAGGCCACCTCGCTGAATGGCAACTATCATTTTTTAATATAACTATTTGACCTTTTTGTATATTCGAAGAATTTCTTTTCCATTTGTATCTTTGTTGCAAATTATTGAAATAGTCATCCGGATCTTTTTTAGTAACTTTTTTAAAATTCGTTTCACCTATTTCTGTTTTTATGTCATTGCTATCCTCTTCTTCTACCTTCCAATATCGGTCCATTTGTTTGAGCACGATACTGGTTGCTACGATTGAATTACTACCCCTGGATTTCGTGCATCCTGACACTGTCCATTCAAAGATAGTTTTTTGCCCAAGAAGCATACCCTTTTTGGTTATCTCCGGCAGCAAAATTTGCACCAATTACCAGGTCAATTCGACCAGGTTTGTCAAAATTGCGATCCGCTAAATAGAATCCTTTCCAATCCGACTTATTTATAAAAATTTTATTTGTGGGAAGACTTTTCATTAATTTTAGCAAAACAATTGCGTTTCTGCTCACTTCTTTTGAATATTTAGAATTATTTTTGATTGTCAATTTTAATTTGTGATTTGAAACACAGCCACCTGTTGCTGATACTCCACTTATTTCAGTGTGCGCTTTTATTTTTGGCAACTTAAGTTTTTGTGCCGCTTCTTCTGATATTAGAGTGCTTTGTGACCCACTGTCAATCAATGCTCTAAATTTCCCGAATTTACCATCTTGACCTTTAATCTGAACATACGCCGTGGCCAACGCGTACATGCAACGAGGTCATGCATGTATTTACATTCTCTTTTTTTAAATGCAACATGCTATGGTGTAATTTTTGACAATACGTGCATTCTAGCTCGCTTGTACATTTTGTGTTTGAACTGTGCTTTAAACATCTGTAACACCAATGCAATTTTTTAACTATATTTGATTTTTCCTGTGGACTTAATGCTTTAAATTTATAGCAAGCAATTAATTGATGCCCGGGCATTTTGCACATGGGGCATGTTTGGTTATTTGTGTGATTATTTTGTACCATTTTTCTAGTTGGTAACTCATTTCCAACTGATGTCAACGAACTAAGCCAGTGGTTCCCAAACTCTTTTCTCTCATAGACCCCTTTCAAAACTTTGCTGGATCCGGTGGACCCCCTGCAGCTAAATAACTATCAATTTTCGTAATCAACGACGAATCAACAGTTTTGACGTAGACCAACGTAGACCCCCGTCGAGTCTCCCGTGGACCCCTAGGGGTCCACCTGGACCACTTTGGGAACCACTGAACTAAGCCGTTGATCTAAAAATTCTATGACATCTTTCAAATTTTGGATGTCATTTGACTTTTTTACTTGGCCCTCATATTGTTGCAGACCCTCAATAGTAAATTTCTTTATAATAATATCATATAAAAAAACCTCTTGACGAGGTAAAGTACCGGTGACGAACCTGCATACGAAACCCAAAATATCTGATATCAATTTTAGTGACGAAAATATGCTATATAGGTGTACAAAATTGCATATAAAAAATATTCTTGTTCGGCACGTGCAAGAAAAACAAAAAAAGAATCAGTCACGTGCCGAACAAGAATATTTTTTATATGCAATTTTCTACACCTATATAGCATATTTTCGTCACTAAAATTGATATCAGATATTTTGGGTTTCGCATGCAGGTTCGTCACCGGTACTTTACCTCGTCAAGAGGTTTTTTATATGATATCAGTTGTTTTTTTTATATATATTGATCTTCAATTATTTAAAATAGAACGCATAATATATAGAATATATATATATGGAAGTAACCTCTGGACAGGCGATTAGCAATACACAGTTAGCAATACTTTAATTGTAAGGATAAACATCAAAACTCTTTTTTTTTAACTCTATAGATTTTGACATTCAAGAAGGGGGAATAATTAAAAACCTTTCCAAAGACGTAAAGAATTTTTCGATAGCTTCATTGGCTCTGAAGTTATACGTATTTTTAATTTACAAAGGTTTTGGAATTTGGTTAGTTTAAAAATTTTATTTAAAAATTTGCCCAAAAATGTATTTTAAATCCAAAATTGTTTCGTAGTTGTGGGAAACCAAATTGTTTTAACAAATTAACAGATGAGAGGCCTATCCTTATGAGAGTTCCACTATATAATAAATTATAAAAAAAAAAACAAGAAAGGAAAGCTAACTTCAAGCGAAGTTGATATACCCTTGTAGTTAAGCAGAAGCTTATGTTATTATTATATATATCGGGTCCTATATAGTTGTCCGATCCTTATGAGAATTTCACCATCAACAAAATTTCTAATAAAAATATTGGAAACAGCCCCAAGCATCTTTAAAAATAGAAAGGTTGTGCCATTTCCGATCGTTCAGTTATATGGCAGGTATAGGATATAGTTGGCCGATTCTTATGAACATACGATTAGATTGCCCAAAACGGAAACCGTAGACAGTCTTATCATTCTAGCTTCAAAAACAACAAAGTTAAGCCAATTATCCTAATAAAATTTTGCAAATCGGATAAGATTTCCCAAAATGCAATCTGTACTAAGTCCCATCCTTCTAACTTAAAAAAAAAAAAACAAAGTTATGGCATATCCGATCAATCATATAATAAACATGTATTATATGTAAAATAAATGCGCAAAATATAAAATTAAAAAAACTGGAAATTACGTTTTTCCAGTTTTTCTAGTTAAACCAATTGTTGAATGTAACAATTTATTTTGGGTGTGCGATATAAAATAATAAATATTAGAAAAGTATTGGCGGAGTTGGTTTGCCTGGTTTGCCATCAAGCAACGAAGTTCGAGATTAGCCGAATGGAGTTCTAATCCTAGTTGAGTCAATGTTTATGTTTTACTTTTTAAGCCCTTTTTTATTTGGATTTTATTTTTGAAATATTTGAAAATATCTTATGTACAAAATTTCATAAGGATGGGCCGACTATATCCTATAGCTGTCATAGAACGATCGGAATTGGCATAACTTTGGTGTTTTTTAAGTTAGAAAGATGGGACTTGGTACAGATTCTATTTTTGGCAAAATAATCTTATTGGCCAAATTTCAACTATATCCAATAGCCGCCATATAACTCAACGATCGGAAATGGCACAACTGCAAGGGTATATCAACTTCGGCTTCGCCCGAAGTTAGCTTTCCTTTCTTGTTTTTCTTTGGGACCTCAAGATTGGTACCTCAACCGACCCGTCCGACATTTCTTTCAGAAGTTATTCAAGAAATTAGAGTTTTACAGCTTCTTCAAAAAGTTGTAGAACAATAATTGCTCATATGACAATAACCAAAATCTCCCATTTTATTCAGGATTGCCAAGAAAAAAATACAGACAAACAGACACACTGGCTTCGTTTTGAAAAAACTGTAAAAATCGAATTTCTTGTAAAAATCGAAATATATAAAAATATTCTATCTGGGGACTAAAATGTGTCCACCAGCCCCACTTTAGTGATTAAAAATTTTTTTACTTTCACCCTAATTTCTCCCAATCCGAATAACTTTTGGAATATGTTTCGACAAATTTATCTAAAAATATCTAGTTATTAGAAAAATTATCTAGTTGAAACAATACCTTTCGATTGGTATATCATTCATTTAGATCGGTTGCCTACAGAAAATTTTTAATTCTTCGGCTATATATAGAGTTTCCTCGCGCACGCCTAGGCATGCAGGTCGTCACCTCGTGGACTTCCGTCCACAGTGATGCTTTGAGACGCATCATATAAATTGATTCATTTATAGAATCAATTTTATTTTTTAAATGCCTGTATGAGTCCAAATTTATTTTTGGAAGATCAATCAGGCGATATTTTTCTATTATTCTCATACCTTTTTATGAGCAACTCCCAGGCTGCATTATAATTATTGCCTGAGCCAAGCAATAAATGGGAGACCACATTTCGTGCTTCCTCTTTTAGAGCACTTTTAAGGTAGCTTAGCTTCAAGGATGGGCTTAAATCCATTCTTGAATGCACAAGCTCCTTGAATAACTCATAAAAATGGTCCCGATCTTTGGAGTTTCCAAAAAAAATTGAGGTACCCATTTTTGGAAGGGTAGGTAGTTCGTCCATTTTAGGGCCTTCTACCTTTTCTAATCGACTTACTTCGATTTTATTATTCATGAACTCAATGTGTATTTCAACATCTTCTCTGAGCTCTATTATTTTGGGCATATATTTATTATTTAGGCCTTCAATATTTATTAAATCGGACACAGTTTCTACTCTGCAGAGAAACATTTTTATACCCTTGCAGAGGGTATTCTAATTTTGGTCAAAAGTGTGCAACGCAGTGAAGGAGACATCTCCGAGCCTATAAAGTATATATATTCTTGATCAGGATCACCTCCTGAGTCGATATAAGCCTGTCCGTCTGTCTGTCCGTCTGTCCGTCTGTCTGTCGGTTTCTACGCAAACTAGTCTCTCAGTTTTAGAGCTATTGAGTTGAAACTTTGCACACAGCCTTCTTTTCCTTGCAGGTAGTACATAAGTCGGAACAGCCGGGATCGGTCGACTATATCCTATAGTTGCCATATATCTGATTGATCGGAAATGCCATAACTTTGGTGTTTTTTAAGTTAGAGGGTTGGGACTTTCCACACATGTTATATTTGACCAAAATATCTTGTGTACAAAATTTCATAAGGATCGGCCGACTATATCCTATAGCTGTCATAGAACGATCGAAATTGGAATAACTTTGGTGTTTTTTAAGTTAGAAAGATGGGATTTGGTACAGATTCTATTTTGTGAAAAATAATTCAATATGCCAAATTTCATAAGGATCGGCCGACTATATACGATCCGCTACATATCTAATAATATAAGATGTGTGGCGCCACCTAGCGGACTGCGACTGAACTGCAAGGGTGTATAAACTTCGGCTCCGCCCGAAGTTAGCTTTCCTTTCTTGTTTTTTTTTTTTAAGTTTGTTTGTCCACAATCAAGTAATTAAAATTCCTTTTTAACTTTTCCGATGTAGGCCTCCGATACGCCAACACACAAATTTTATTTTTTATATATATTTTAATATATATATTTTTTTTTTATTATTCCGGTGTCGTTTCGGAACAAACACGATAGAAGGAAACAAAAATATTTATTAATTTTTGTTTTTCCTTTCTATTTAATTATGCTCATTGGCATTTATATTATTTTATTCTCTGTGTTCCTTACCTCTTGGGGGGAAACAACAGAGGACTACGATATTTAAACTGAGCTCTTTTTTACCCAGATCGCGATCGATCGCAGCCTTATTTTTTAGCTACCCTGGGCTGAGAATTTAAATTTTTTCAACAGCCACTTATAGGTGCCAGTTTTTTAAACCTGAGTCTCTTACCACAGGAAGGAAAACGTCAGGGTGTCTCGATGGACCAAATGTTAAGAGGAGCCCCGTAAATAATCGTGTTACTCCAATGAGTTCCTTTTTAAAACTGTTTTTATTTCATACACTTCTCTTACAAGAAAGATACATGAAAACCTTAAATCTATTTAAAACTACTTATCAACGGACTGCACGCTGACATGCTATGTGACCCTTTCTTAAGTGCTTCAAGTGCACCACATAAATATTTGGTTAGACTGCAGGAGATCGTCTTTCAAACCATGCTGTTAATCACTTATTCCCATGGGTCCGATCTCTTACATTCTATGTATGGAATTTTTATCGTGTTCAATGCTTGAACAGGTCGGAGAAGTCTCCTTTACTGCGTTGCACACTTTTGACCGAAACTATAATACGGGTAAGGGTATAAAAAACCCGAGCGTTCAAAAATACTGCAAGTCAATATGTATTTACATATGTCAATATGTATGTGTACGTAACAACCAAGCTTCACAGGTGGCTGCACATTTATTTTTAGTGTGTATTTTTTTGCTTACCATAACAATTTTTAATTCTTCGGCTATATATACAGTCTCCTCGCTCACGCCAAGGAATGCCTTTCGTCACCTCGTTGACTGCCATCCACAGTGAATTTAAAAAATTCGTTATAAGTCATCAATTTAAATTCATTGATAAATCAAAATTAAGCCATAAAATATGCTATGCTCATGAAACATTGCCTTACCTAAATTTTATTGCACTTTGAATATATTTTTCGACTCTTGCGTGCCGTGAAAACTTGCGCCCGCTTCAACAAATCCGTTATAATAATAAAAAAACAAGAAAGGAAAGCTAACTTCGGGCGGAGCCGAAGTTTATACACCCTTGCAGTTGAGTCGCAGTCCGCTAGGTGGCGCCGCGCATCTTATATTATTAGATATATAGCGGATCGTATATAGTTGGCCGATCCTTATGAAATTTGGCATATCCAATTATTTTGCCCAAAGAGGAATCCATTGAAACTCCCATCCTTCTAACTTGAAAAACAACCAAATTATGGCATTTCCGATCAATCAGTTATATGGCAGCTATAGGATATAGTCGACCGATCCCGGCCGTTCCGACTTATATACTGCTTGCAAAGGAAAGAAGGGTGTGTGCAAAGTTTCAATTCGATATCTCTAAAACTGAGAGACTAGTTTGCGTAGAAACGGACAGACGGACATGCTCATATCGACTCAGGAGGTGATCCTGATCAAGAATAAATATACTTTATAGGGTCGGAGATGTCTCCTTCACTGCGTTGCACACTTTTGACCAAAATACCCTCTGCAAGGGTATAAAAATTATTATAACTTATTTGAAAGATTGTTAGATCGTAACCATATTAACAAGATATAAAAATTGTGTTATTATTCATCAACATTTGAATAAGAACATCTCACAACATGAGAAGCCAATTCGTAATATCCGCATGTTTTGTTATAATTTTTCGCAATCTAATCCCATAGTGACGCTAATGCTTTTATCTCTGGACATTTATAGGAAAATGACATTGAGGAATGATTTTAGTTACTTAAAACACTCCGCATGGATCAATAAACCAAGTTCTCTATACCTTTGAAAGGAATGCAAATGATCGAACGGAAAAATTTGCTTAAAGGATTAAAGATTATCCGCATAAATAATTGCAAAACTGGAATTCGATTGCGGAAGTCACGATTGTCCAAAAAATGCTGGCAAATAATTACTTTGTTTTTGTTGCAAGTCCCAGTACGAATGCTGATAAAATCGCAGTTGCTTCTTGTAATGCCGATAATAAAACGGCAACTGAAGGGAACGGTTGATCAACTAAAGATAAAATTTCATTTACTATTGAACATGATAGCTACTATCTTAATTAAGCTTTTCATTAAAAATAATTAAAAAGGCCAGGAATATAAAAAACTAATATGTAGTTATATCATTGTGTGCAATCCGGTATAAGTATATATATACACATAAGATCAATGTCGTTAATAAAGACTTTTAAAATTCATTTTAAAACAATTCAATCGACGTATTTCTGCGAAAGTACATTATAATGTTTTTTATCAAATATAATATTTAAATGTCAAGCCAAACATAACTAAAATCGCTATAGTTTCGCTAAAATTAATTCATATTTTTGCCATCTCTATCTTATAAAACAATTACTTCTATTTTACTATAAAATAATTACTTCTTAAAAGCTTGTACTGTAAAAAGCGATTTTTTTACATACGATAAATCGGTTTGTATATTAGTGTAATAAATAGTAATAGGTTTTATATTAGTTGGTTGTACAGCTAACAATAAATAAATTTCCCGTAATAAGAAAACTTTCAGAGTATTGTTAGAATTACCGTCTGACGTCTTAAAAAAAAGGTCCAGTATATATTTTTTATCATAAATATTTTGTAATGAAACTAGAAAATATTCTTTATTAAATGCTTAATTTAATATCTAGTGTGACAAATCAGTTAACGTGGCATTAAAACTTATTTTGCATCATTTAGTTTTAGTTTGAGTTTAAGCCTTCAAATGTATGCATTGATGGTGCCTGTGCTTTGGATAACTGTAACAGGAGGTCTTAATTATCCTTTCGATGACCCCGAGCTTTCCCCGGACTTTTTCCAAGGGGATATCATAATTCCTCCCCTGAAGCAAAGAAATGGGATGAATACAGCCCTGCATCTGTGGCCAAATCGTACGGTTTGGTTTGAGATCGAACCAAATATATTTGGTAAGTACACAGAAGACTAAAATCTAATTGCGTAATGCCATAATGAATACGGTCCACATAGGAGACGACCACATGGTATTAATCCGCAAAGCCATGAATACGATCCAGGAAAACTCATGTGTAATCTTTCGAAACGCCACTGAAGCCGAACGGAATTTTTCGCTTCTTATAACATCACAAACCAAAGGTTGCAGCACTCTGATCTTGGGATTCAGGAACTCCACGAATAAAATGAACCTTCAGCTCTTTGATCCTGGCAGAGGATGTTTCCGAATAGGTTCACTCATCCACGAGTTTCTGCATGTTCTTGGTTTTGAACATCAGCATGTGGCCCACAACCGGGACCAATTCGTTCGCATCGAGTGGGAAAACATTCAACCAGAATTCAAGATAAATTTTATAAATAACGACAAGCTATCAAATTTTACCAGCTTTGGGGAAAGCTACGACTACGATAGTGTAATGCACTATATACCCACAGCCTTTTCCAAAAACGGAAAGCCAACCATTACACCTTTAAAGAAAGTTGGTCAACGAATGGGACAGAGAGTTGGCATGAGTGAAATTGATATTAGAAAGTTGAACAAAATGTATAAATGTCCTGGCTATGTTTGAAATATATTAAATGTTTATTGCAGGTCTTAAGTCTGTTTAAGCATTTCTATGGTATTCAATCATTTAACCCATCCAAATACTCATTTTCTATTTTCCGAATGAGTACAGTTTTTACCCTTGCATAGGTTTTATATATTTATATATAATGATGAAGATCTCTTCCTAAATCGATATAAGCACGATTGTTCATCCGTGGGCGTAATACGGCTACTTCGGTGAAGTTGGACCTGCAGGAAAACTGCTCAGTCCGGAGTGGGAATTAGTTCTATGAAGAGACTGGGGTAGATTTACTGGAATTGTCCGGAATGCGGTCCTTGGTTGCACTGTTGAAATAAGTATCCTGCTGGTGATCATAGAATGACGGAGCAACGTGCAGAGCAGAAGAAGAGGAACTGAAGTACCGCGGTTGTTTGTACTGAGTAACGAACCCTATTCGGTTGTTGTTCGAGACTGACTTAATTCTGACTATTTGAGGTTCACTGTCAATGCTTATTTTGGCGAATAAGTACATAAATATGAATTGGTTATTAGGTCATTGCATGTCGCTTGGTCAGCTAGTTCCCGGTCATACGATTCGTCGGTTGAATCGGTGAATCAATGTATTGCCGATACGAGCATTGCTTCCAGATAATAGATTATACCTCAGTTATTAGTGTTGTGGCGGCTCGGGTTGCCATGGTAGAGGGTCTCTGAAGGGAATGATATGTGCAAAGTCAGTAGAAGCAGATAGAAGGCGGAAAGACATTATATAAGCTGATCAACAGTACTTTGTGTGGGCAGAGATTCTTCACTGCGTTGCATAATTTTGACCAAAATTATTATACGCTCTGCAATGGTTCAGTAATATAAAAAAAATTGGAGATACATAATTATAGTCAGAAAGATAATTATAGTCACAAGAAGGAAGAGGAAGTTGGATACAAAATATCAAATGAACACCGACTGGGGAAATGAGCTTGATAGAGAATGTTATTTTTAAGGTTATATATAAGGTGCGTTCCAAAGTAAACAGGGCATTAAAAAAAAATATATATATAAAATAAAAATAGTCTTCTACTGCATAATACAGCTTTTTCACGATCAAAAGCATTTGGAACGAGTGTATGCCGGTGCCAGTGCGAGCCTTATGATTGGCCTTACGTCTGCGTAACGCGCCAACTTTCATCTTCGCGATATTCGGAGCGAAAATATTAAATACGGCGCATCAAAAGCGTCAAAACTCTAAGGTAGAATACCGCATTACCGTTATATCCGGGTGAAAAAAATTCTTAGTGGACGATACCTTGGAATCACAAAAATAAAATCACCGTTCCTTTTCCTTTTGACTTCTTTTCCTTTTGATTTCCTTTTGACTTCTCGATTGCGCGATTTTTTTCCGGTGCCTACTATTCAGCATGTTTTGTTTCGGGATCCTATTGGAAACACCACGTTTCGTCATCAGTCACAATATTGTATTGTGACAATATTGTTTTTGTCCTTATTGACATCTTTAATGAAGTCCTTCGAATTTTGGATTCTGAGCAATTTTGCTCAATTTTTTTGTAGTCAATTTGTTCGAAACAAACCGTGCATAAACCGTTTCGTAAGCCCAAAATGTTTCGTCAAAATGCGATAAATCGATGTACCATCAATACCATTTCTATTAATTTCAATGATGATTTATGAATTAAAACGTTTCGGTATCAGTTTAACCAATTTGAAAACAAAATTGAATGATTTTGTCAATTCCTCTTTCTTCATTCACTCATTTTCGCACCGATAATACAAACATACTGTTTTTTTCCGAAAAGGAAAAAGGTTGCAGTTACAACCGATAAAGATATCTTTATAGATTTAGATTTAAAAGCACCTACGTTACCCGTATGCCCTTGACATGCGAATTGTAGATAGTTTTGTTTGTAATTTTCAAAAATGTAAATTGTAAATGTAAATTTCAAAAATTGTAATGCTATTGTAAATGCATTGCCTAGTCTCTTTCTACCAATTCTTTTTTTTCGACTCTATGATAAGGAAATTGGAGAGGCTATCAACGAAGCTAATCGTGATAAGAAGACGATCAAACACCTAAAAGACCGCGAAGAAGAAACTTGTGTTCGGGAAAGCGATTACGCGTGTTGAGGTTGTCGAGTCAATCGGAGAATTACTCATTGGCTATTCTTTAATTATATATTTCTTTCGTATTTTAGAAGCCACTTGAGAATTTAATTACTGTGCCCCTTGAGTTTCAGTTTTCCTCCATAATACCCTATCATTCACAATGAATTTCGGCAATCCCAAAATACCTATAATTTATGACGTAGCCCGATAGATATATCGGCAAATTACATGACTAATTTTTTCAGAACATTGGACAGGTGACTGTAAACCTTGATTTGATTGGGTGTTCCGTCCGTCATTATCGTTGTGCAAAATAAATTTACTCAGCATGTATCTAATCTAAGCGGTACGCCACCTCCCTCATATTTTTCAGATTTTATATAATTAAGTGCCAGTGCTTGCTTGGCGTATTAGTTTTTTGCGGGTAATACAACTAGCCAGATGTCGAAAGTGGAAATAGTGACTTTTCTACTGATGCAAGTCCTAATCAGCTGGGGCAAACCTTTGCCCGCAGGTGTCTACGACCCGGAAGAGGCTGGTGGCTTTGTGCAAGGCGACATGATGTTAACGCCGGATCAGAAAAATAATCTCGCATTTGGCCCCAAGGCCAGGAATGGCGTCATAAATCCTGAGAAGCGGTGGCCTCAGAACGTGGTGGTCTACAGAATTTCCGATGACTTCGATAATTCGCACAAAAAAGCCATCGAGACTGCCATTGAAACGTTGAAGCAAAACACCTGCATAAGATTTCGAGAGGCCACTGACGCGGACACAGCGTATCTAACGGTTACTGCAAATCCAGGAGGTTGCTACACTGCAGTTGGTTACCGGGGAGCGCCGCAGGAAATGAACCTTGAAGTATATCCACTGGGAGAAGGATGCTTTAGGCCAGGAACTATTCTGCACGAATTCATGCATGCCCTGGGATTCTACCATCAGCAAAGTTCAGCCATTCGGGACGGTTTCATAAATGTGGTCTATGACAACATCGTGCCCGGCAAGGAGTTTAATTTTGAAAAGTATTCGGACTCAGTGGTCACAGACTTTGATCTGGGGTACGACTACGACAGCTGCCTACACTACAGACCGGGTGCCTTTTCCATCAACGGCGAGGACACTATAGTTCCTCTGGACTCCAGCGCCCAAATTGGGCAACGCTTGGGTCTTAGTTCCAAGGACATAGACAAAATCAACATCATGTACAAGTGTCCTATTTTGGTATGATCCGCAATAGATTGGCTTTCTGTACCTGTGATATGTTCCAATTGTATACATATATACATTTTCACCGACTGGAGCGATTAGATCGGTTTTATAGATCCACGCTGTCATTGTCGGTGGTGCATGTTCTATATTTATCAAAGCGTAAATTAAAGCAACTTACTTTTTTATGATTGTGCCGTGTCTCTGATAATTCTTATCTGCAGGGGAAAAAATTGTGGAGTAGCTCAGGGAACTTTAAATGAGCCCACCTAGATAATTTTGACCAACTCTGAGCGTCTTGTAATTGCGGTCTGCTAATGCGATTTATATGCGAGATGCAAATGGCTGGAGAGGAAGCATCAGGCTTGGAAATGGAAATGGCACAGGCTCAACAGACACCTACGGGCACAATTCAGGACCCACCGCTAGCCCATAAATTCGATTTTCGTTTCGTTAGTGTCTCCAACATGGTTCCTCTCCCTGCCACATTCTTACATATTTTGAACATGTGCCATGTCTTCCTCGCACATTGTTTTATTCGAAATTAAGAAAGGCAGGTCCTGTCGGCGAAAATTAGCATACGACTAGAAGCAGAGTTACAAATTTTGTCAGAATAAAATTGAACAAGGGAAAATTGGCAATTTCCCGAATAGACAGTTGGGACCCAGAACCTGGCTACAGTTATAATCTTAGATGAGTTTCTACAAACCAAAAAAAGGGAATTTTTTTAAATTGAATTCTTCTATACGAAAAGCATTTCGGACCAAATATTATCTTCATTTGCCTTGAGCCAATTGGTCGATGGGGCCAAAAAGAAGGGTGAGCTAATCCAATTATCAACGGGAATACTAATTAATAGAATAATCGCAGAGTGTTTCTTTCAGTTTTTGCGATTAAAAAGTCATTGAGATTTCGTTAATGGAAGCAATTATTTGATATTTTAAACATATATACTACATCCATTTACATACATATATGTATGTTTGAAATGCATGCTTAAAAATACTTATAAACAAGATAAATGTGAAAATAAATTTGCAATTTTTATAACAATCAGGTGCTTAAGAAATTCAATTCTGGGATAGATTTTATAGAGGCATTTCCAGTTTCTTGAGACTCCGATCCGAAGTATTTTCTCACCTAATGAATCTTACAGTACTTGTTAAGATACAAGGTTCAAAGTCGGGAATGATGAAATTAATAATTTATGGAATTCTGCCAGCAACACAGTGAATATTTTATTTCGTATATTTTCTAGTCAAGTTGATTAATAACTTGTGAAATTTCACCAACTCATTCCTGGCTCTTTCCCTGATCTGGCATTGTAAAGTATGCTTTAGTTTCGCATCCATTTCATACCGATCAATTGAAAACCGCCAAAAAGCTTGCCATAAATACATAAGACTACATATTCTATTGCTTTCGGTATGCAAATCAGAAGCAAACAATGCCAATTTCGTTGGTTCTTCGGTTTGCGCGCTTGCCAATAATAACTCATCCGGAAAAGAACGCAGAAATACACAAATACGCAAATGGCAGTGAAAGCCAAACCCCAGAAACCGAAGCCACATGAAATATAAAATGAATTGCAACGATTTCCCAAAGGCGCCCAAAAGCGCATATGCGACCAAACTGGAAACCAAAACTGAGGAAATTTGGGACTCCTTTTGCCTCCTGAGGATTTATTGCTGACGAATGCTTATTCAATTTTTAAAGGCTCGCCAAAAATGATTTATACATTTAATTTGTTTCTTACCAAGCCGCTTAGCGAAAATGGAAAATCACTTCCATGGACAGCACACAGCCATTTCCGGTCCTATATCATTACATAGATTAATATAGATTACATTAATATAGACTATATATTATATAGACTAATATATAGAAACATTTATATAGATTAATGTTTTTGGGCACAATTTCTCATCGTTCATATTTATGACTATGACGTCGGAGAATCAAAGAATATGGAACAGCTGATAACTAGCAATTAGTGAACCTCTGCGGCTAGTTACACTAAGACAATTAATTAGGAATAATTACGCTACTCGATGCTGGCACAAGTCCCAACAATCCTTTTAAGAGATATTAAATCGCTCTGGAACATTTAAGTTTATTTTTCAGACAAGCAAAAATATAAAACAAGTTCCAAAACTTCATTTCAATAGTCTTCTTCGATTCTAAAATAGAATTGCATCAAATTGCATAATAATCATTTTATACGTTACATTTTGTTTGTAATTTAGTGTTCTTTATTTTATTTTAAATGTGGATCACGGAAATGTGGCTAAAAGGATGAAAAAAATTTTTAAATAAAAAAAAATATAGAACATTTTCCATCCCAAAAACGGTTCAAACGGTAACGCTAAGCTACTTAAATACAACTCAATCAAACGAAGAACTAATTATTGCAGTTGCGTTTCTTTGGTATCCCTTAAAGCCTTTTAACCCTCTTATTCGGCCCCAACCCTCTTGCGCCCATACTGACACACAATTGATTTTCAGGACCTCCACAGACCCACACGTCCACAGATAAAATGGTTATATAGGTATGGCCGCTTTTTGTGTGAACATTAAAATCTTAATTTGAATATGCTACCGCTTTTCTATGCCACTTTTAATTCCCATTTGCTGTACTTTCTACCGCGGTGTTCGGTGTGCATATCCAGGGACGTGTTGGTGGGAGTGGGTAAAGGTTCTGGTGCTGGTGTAGATTGTTGCACAAACAGCTGAAACTAGACTGTGCCATCATGTTAATTTAAAAAGGTAATTTCGGCGCTGAGCTTATTATGCTCATTAAGTCATCAGGGGAACCCGTTATAAAATGGGCCAACAGGACCAGGTCTGGGTGCTGTTTTGGCTCTGGACTCTTCTCCTGAAAATGGATCCGGGCAACATAGTGCACAATCCGGTGACCGCAAATCCGGTGCATTCATATGTTGTTGTGCCGTTTTCTTTTTTATGCACTGAAAATAAACACTTCACCTAGATTCAATAATGTGTTCAAGCCTCAAGGATACTTAAGCAGCATTATCGATTTCATCCAAAATCTTTTTAAAAGTAACTCACAGTCAATTTTTATTAACTAAATTAAAAAAGCTTTCCAGACATTATTATGACACTATCTTTGCTAAAAAATTAATGAACGAACATCCAAATACGGAGGATAATATCTTTCATCACCAGGATACGATGCAGGGCCGTTGAATCCATAAGGGCTAGTTCATAATACTGACCTTCATAACCTGGCATAGTGAATTTTTCAATAACAAATCCAGGCAGAATGTGCTTGGTTGGTTTCGGGCCACCAAGCATTTGATGGTGTATGGTGATGGGCTCCTTTGGGTCACTTATCAAGCTAAGCAGTAGCTCAGTTTTGGCAAGCTAATTTCTTCAGATATGTTTAGACGGAGCAGCAACTTCCATTGGTCTTCATGTGCATCGAATTTAATGGGAATTAAATTTAAATTCAGTTTGTACTATACCACACTACTCTTGAAACGACCTATCCGAAAAAGGACTTAAAGAGGTATAGTAAAATAAACAAAAATATATGAAGTTGAGGCCCTAAAGCTGCGTGCCAAATAAAATTCTAGGATATAATCTTTTCATCAGAGATTACACATTTTAATTGGGATTACATACTCCCGTATTTAGATAGCGTTCAGTGTTACTTGTCTCGAATTCGTTGTTCCAATTAAATTCTACATTTCCATGAAAGACTCTACGTCTACTAAGAATTTTGTGGAAGCGGATGACGTGCTGCTGGCAAGTCCATTGCTTTGCGCGAAATCCTTAAGAGATTGCAAGAGCTCATTTTCTTTCTTTGTCGGAAAGTCGCACATGGACTCGTAAGCATCTCTTTCCGCAAACTCACCTTCCCAGTCACAGCCCATGATGCGGTAGTGACAGGAAACGTGGCGGGGCATCGGGCAAGTGTCTTCCAAATGGCTCGCAAAGTTTTTGATCTGCACATTAATATTACATCAGGGACAGCTTTTTGTGAGCTCCTAAAGTATCTCGCGCACAATAAGATTTTGGCTGATAGCGTCCCAGGAGAGAGGCGTTCGGCGCACAGGGTACAGAGACTCCTTGCGTTATATCACAGCATCGGCCAGGATAAAAGTCGCGCAGTCCTCGCATAAAATATGGCCCTAGCAGCATTGGTAGCAGTGTGCCGGGAGAGGCACCTCGTAGACAGACATTGCAAAACATTAACTGATTTAAGCGACTGAAAATACTGTTATTGGACTTTGCATCATCCTTTTCCGTGTGCTGTTCCGCCTGCTACTCTTCCGAAGCCTCTACGTTCTCTCTTTTCTGATTCTCTCTCACCGCCGTCCTGATTGTTTGATCCCATCCTCTTTGCTGACGGCTCATATTCGCTTCCCTCTTCACTGGACATGGTGTGATCTGTGGCCTTAATGGTCCTTGTAAGCTCACCTATGAGTGCACCATATATTTGTATGTATAAGCTATGACATTTTGATTTTTATTAAGCCTTACGCGACCTTCTTCGGGTTAAGTCGACTCCTGAAGTGAGTAACTGAACATTCAAAGGCATATATCTGTGTGTTCCCATCTATTGAGCAACACAAAAATAATTAAATCCAAACTAAAAATCTAAGGAAGATCTAATTTTTTTCGGTGTTCGTACTGGTCGTACTTTTCTTTCACTGAGCCAGGACATCGAGCGTGAATTAATTTTTAATGATGTTGTGTGCGGTGCAGTGAAAACAACTTTCATTTTGTTGTTGGCTGCGTGTGTGTGCATGGGTGTGATAGTGGATGCGTTTGTTGATGTGTCCTGCGCCCTATGTCCTATGTCCCGCCCCGGATGTAGGTCATTTAAAAAAAAATTGTTTGCTTTAAATTGCATTTGCGACGACATGTTACGCCGCCCAGTCCCCAGCACCACCCGTCAGCCACAAGTGTCTTTAGAGGCATCTGCCCAGTCCGGGAGTGATGGTGGGGCAGTGTTATGGAAGGACGGGTCAAAGGGCAAGGGGTCAGGTGATGCGGCGGCATTAGTGGCAGCTCAACCACTGAGCGTGTGCAACACGCAGGCCCTACCATGTCACCGATGTGGGGGCAAATGTCGCTTGTTTAGCCATTATTGTATGGAACACGCTGCACAGTGGATCCAAAGGGAAAATCATAATTTTATGTATTAAAATATATTTATTTTTTTTCGAAGAATAGTTATTATTTGACCAATTTTTACACATTTTCCTTGAAAAAATTTAAAATTTACGTTTTCAGATAGTTTTTTCTCCCTTAGCCATGTAAGTCGTCCATTGTAAAAGCGGGCAGCATAAATGCAAATCGTGGTGGGTCAAATGCCTAATTAAAAATATGATTTGCGAAATTCATTAGGCCACTTCATACATTCATATTGTGGTTTATACAGTTTCCATGAATATTCGTGGCTTTAATTATTTTTTATAAGTAAACTACTAATTAAATATCTTGTAATTTAAGCACACACTTTAATTTACTTGAGCGGAGTTTTTATATTTAATGTTTCTTTTGTCGGAAAAAAGAAGACATTGCAAAAAGGAAAATTGTCAGTCGAGCTGCCTTGCTACATATATACGATATATACTCTTAATATAAATCAAAAAGGATTTTGGAAGCCAACAGCTATCGGCATTTTATTTTTTTGCCACTTTTTGTCTTTGGGCAGGGTGTTGATTCAATTGCAGGAGCACACGGACACACGGTTCATACAAACTCCATAAATAATATTTTATTATGAAATTTAAGCGCGGGAGCCAGAAGGTGACAATGACAAAAGGGTAGTAAAAATCCAATTAATTGTTATTTTATATGTTTATTGTTTTCTGATTACGGTTCAGGCGAAACTTTGGGGGTCAGTGCGATCGTTTGATTTATTGTGAAAGTGCTTTAATTTAATTAAAGACTGTATATCTGGTGCCTAAAGCAAGTAAACATGTATTCAATGGCTTCTTTTTTTAGCCACTTGAAGGTGTATTTGCGAAGTTTTCTCCTGGCATCAAAGCAATTCATTTCCATTACCCAACGAGGCTCCCTGCATAGCTAATTGCTCTCTACATTTGTTGAGAAGTGAAACAAATGATGTGGTTTCATCCCCATACTCGACACCCTTTTCACTTAACAACTCACTTCAAACAGGTAGCACCTTTTTTGTATCTGCCTGCATTTGACTTGTCAGTTTGAACTCATTTATCACCGGCAAGTGTTCCTCTCCTATTTTCGTACCTTTCCGTGGGGACATCTTGGGGATAGACCGTGCGTGATCCTCTTCCCGCCTCGACATCGCTCCGCTTGACATGCGGAGCAAGATAAATTATTATTTTAATTGCATTTAAATTACACTTTGCGTTTCACGGAGCAATACGTATTCGTAATATTACGCAGAAAAGTCAAGGCTGTTAAGCCTCAAATCACTTGGAGGTGGTGAGCGGAATCCTGAGTAGGTAACTTTATGAGGTGGGTGTTAAGGGGGACCCATGGCGAAGGGACTTGAACAGGCTACTTGGCTTTCCATCACTTTGGGAATTTAGTTTTATATTAAATCACCTTCTTAATGAAACATATTGTTGAAAAATAATAATATTGAAAATGTACAATTAATGTAATTTTTAAAATTTTAATTGAATAGACGCATTATAAGAGCCTCAATTTCAACTACCATAATTTCTACAAGATATTGGATAGGCCAAGATCCCCTGGGCGTTGCGCAGACTCCAGCAACGTTAATATCCTGGATCCTGGAATCTCGATTCAGCTACTCCGTCTCCTGCCCTGCTTTGTGTTTTTTACATACATACCATACCATATATATATGTATAATTTTCTGTGCATTATAATTGTCAAACACCAACTTTTGTGAGCAATCTCTTGGAAAATGCGCTGGCTCCTTTTCGGCCAGCTAGTGAGGGAGTAATTTATATTCATGAGTTATTGTAATTCATGTACAAGATGGTGCTTTTGCGCTTGTTGTTTTTGGTGAAGTTTTCCCCAAGAGCATGCTTATTGTTATCCGCGAATTAACTTCTCTTATCGCGACGCCTGGGTTGCCGTGTTCGTGGCTTTGATTTGCGTGGTCTGACTTGTGGCTCAGACGCATATTAGCTTAATATGGGCGTGCTCAAAGTGGCTTCAATTATACTCGTCTTACCGCTAGTTATAAATTATTAGCCACAGTTTTGGCAAGCACATTTATGGTTCTAAATTAAAACGGCTATAGTAAGGACTACAACTCCATATTCTGGTCTAAAGGCAATGGAAAAGAGAAGCTTAAGATGTAAAGGATAAGCACAGGCACACGGACACTCGCACACGAAGAGACACAAAGATATTGACTGCCGTACATTTTATAATCTTGTACGGTTGAAAATTTGTACAAAACCCTATCTGCAGATATACAGGGGGCGAGGGAGTGAGGCTTTTGTTATTTGTGAGTAGGGAAGTTTACAGGATGTGAAGAAACGAAGCTTCAATACACTTCTTTACAAATGTGATTGAACAAACATGAGATCAATGGGTATTTAGATAGATATTAAAAATGATATAGATATCTGAATTCTGTTTAAACTTCAATGATGCCTTAAATTTTCAATATATAGCATATATAGCATTTTTATTCACAACTTTTCACACAGCTTATCTAAAAGTTTGATCTATCTATGATCTATGAATCAATTTAAATATGTGTGTATGCATAAACATAGGGGATTCCTGGGATATGTTTTCATTTTTTTGCCTGAATTATTTAAACAGTAAAGTGTATAAAAATATGGAACTAAAATGTGCTAAAATTTTTTGTTAAACGCAATGGAATAACTTCTTCTCTTTATGTGCCAATTTGTATATTAAAATAATATGTGCATGTACTTTTTATACCCTTGCAGATGGTATTATATTTTGGTCATAAGTATGCAACGCAGTGAAGAAAACATCTCCGAACGTTTAAAGTATATACATATATTCTTAATTAGGATGACCTTCTAAATCGATATAAGCATGTCCGTCGGTGACTAGTTTGCGTAAAAACAGACAGACAGTCTGTTTCTTCGCAAGCTAGACTGTCTGTATGTTTCTACGCAAACTAGTCCCTCAGTTTTGAAGCTATCGACTTAAAACTTTGCCCACATCCTTCTTTTGTTTGCAGGCAGTACATAAGTTGGAACGGCCGGGATCGGTCGACTATATCCTAAAGATGTATTCTTATTCTGCACGTTATTCTTTATATGCAATTTTGTACACCTATGTATATAGCATATTTTCGTCACAAAAATTGATATCAGATATTTTGGGTTTCGCATGCAGGTTCGTCATCGGTATTTTACCTCGTCAAGAGGTTTTTATACTTTGCACACACCCTTCTTTCTCTTGCAGGCAGTATATACTATGGTGGCCAAAAATATTTTGACATAGCGATGCTTCATTTTCTTTTTCAATTATTTCTTTATTTAAAGGAAAACAATTATTGATTTAATTTCAAATAGATATTAGTAATGTTTTATTACCAAAATAACAGTTTTAGGTTTTTTATAAATATATTTTGTATTTATTTTTTAATTTAAACTAAAATAAACTAAATTCGATAGGTGGCATAAGTATTTTGACATAGCTTTGTTTCACAATTAAATATAACAGAGTGCAACAGTGATTCTGAACCTTTATAGTGAAATAGTAGGAATTGTTTAACTGTTCGAGTATTACACAAAACCGTGTATAAAAAATTGTTTAACACCCTAAAAATCTTGATTTATTTTAACAAAACCAGTTTTCGGGACTTTTTTGCGCTTAAAAATTCCTAAACTCGTTTTTTTAAACCGATTTCAAAATTGCCGATGTTTTTCAATAGTTAAAGGTTGTAACTTTTGAAAAAAAAATATATCTTTGATTTTTTTAGGCAAAATTTTTACACCTGAAACTGAAATTTTCGCCTATTGATCGTGTTTTTCGGATTTTAACGCCAGTTTTTCGGTACAACTTACAAAATTTCTGTCATGAATGCCACATATCAATGTTGTCTCATTAATACTGAATAAAAAGAGACAAATTTCATTAAAAAACTATGAAAATTGTTGAAGTTATAACGGTTATTCCAAAAAAAGTCAATTCAACATTGCGAGCACTATAAGAATAAGAGCATATTCCTACTGTTACTCCGGTGCGCTCGCAATGTTGAATTGACTTTTTTTGGAATAACCGTTATAACTTCAACAATTTTCATAGTTTTTTAATGAAATTTGTCTCTTTTTATTCAGTATTAATGAGACAACATTGATATGTGGCATTCATGACAGAAATTTTGTAAGTTGTACCGAAAAACTGGCGTCAAAATCCGAAAAACACGATCAAAAGGCGAAAATTTCAGTTTCAGGTGTAAAAATTTTGTCCTTTTTGCCAAAAAAAATCAAAGATATATTTTTTTTTCAAAAGTTACAACCTTTAACTATTGAAAAACATCGGCAATTTTGAAATCGGTTTAAAAAAACGAGTTTAGGAATTTTTAAGCGCAAAAAAGTCCCGAAAACTGGTTTTGTTAAAATAAATCAAGATTTTTAGGGTGTTAAACAATTTTTTATACACGGTTTTGTGTAATACTCGAACAGTTAAACAATTCCTACTATTTCACTATAAAGGTTCAGAATCACTGTTGCACTCTGTTATATTTAATTGTGAAACAAAGCTATGTCAAAATACTTATGCCACCTATCGAATTTAGTTTATTTTAGTTTAAATTAAAAAATAAATACAAAATATATTTATAAAAAACCTAAAACTGTTATTTTGGTAATAATACATTACTAATATCTATTTGAAATTAAATCAATAATTGTTTTCCTTTAAATAAAGAAATAATTGAAAAAGAAAATGAAGCATCGCTATGTCAAAATATTTTTGGCCACCATAGTAAGTCGGAACGGAACGGATCGGTCAACTATATTCCAATAATTGCATTTCCGATCAATCAGTTATATGGCAGCCATTGGATATAGTCGACCGATAGACAAATAAAGTAAAAGTTAAAAGAATTTACTCCATATTTTCAAGTTTATTACACACATACATGCACAAGCTCAAAAAAATATTCCCCATCAAATATGCGCATCCATGTATGTACATATGTATGTATGTGTGTGTACGTAACACCAAGCTTCACAGGTGGCTGCACACAATTGGTAGCTCCACTTATATTACTATATCTTGAGTTAAAAAATTTTGCCAGATATAAGCGATATATCAAAAGTTGCATCTGTAAACAGCTGAGCAACAGTCAAATGTAGGATAAACGAAACTGTTATATAATTTATCGAATAGTAGAACGAGACTGTTAATAAAGCTGCGAGTAGTTAGTATTAAGCAAGAAATAGAGCAGAAACGACGCATAAGTTAAGACCCAAAAGACAATTATGTAAAACTATATCTAACATATCCACACATTAACAAACATTTTTTTCTTCAAAAAAAATTTATTTTTAGTGTATTTTTTTTTCTACTTTAAAGACATTTGCTTTTAAAGAAAGTGAAATAGATATTTAAAAAACCTTTTTAAAGATGTAAATCCCATTTTTTCAGGATTGCCATGAAAAAAATAGTGCAAACAGACAACCAGACAGACAAACAGACAAACTGCCTTCATTTGGAAAAGCTGTAAAAATTTAAAATTTTTACGAATTTCTTGAATAACTTCTGAAAGAAATGTCGGATCGGGTCGGTTGAGGTACCAATCGACGCGTATCTGAGAGTAGAATACATCTGGGGCTAAAATGTCTCCGAATTTAGTGTTTCACCCTAATTTCTTCCAAATCAAACAACTTTTGGAAAATGTTTGGACAAACATTTTCTAATTAAAACAATACCTTTCGATTGGTATATTTCTCATTCAGATCGGATGCCTATATATAAGCTGATACCTATCTGCAAGGGTATATCAACGTTGGCTCCGACCGAAGTTAGTTTTCCGTTCTAGTTAAGAGTTACAATTGAATTTAATGTATTGTAATATTATGTAAAGCCACATCAGCTATACTACTATGGACTATGTGCATCGACTCGACAATTGATAGTAGTAATCAGTTACAATTAAGATCATCCATATATTTAATTTTAAGCGATTAGTTATGGTGGTATTTTGAAATGTTGAATCTCCGCATTCAAACTGATCTAAAGTATTTAACTAAACACCCATCAAAGACCCATTTAAGTACAAGAGGTAGAATAGAACCTGATTATCGACAGAATAGTAACATCTGAAAAACTTATCTCCGCGAATCAAAAACAATGTTGCCTTTAAATTTATAATGTCCTGGGAAATAGTGCTTTAGAATTCAAGGGAAGAGTATTCCCTAACGATTTCCCGGCCCTCACAGAAAGGCCGCCGGTAGCAAAAAATAAAAGCGACTTCATTGTCCTTGGCTGCTAGTGTTGTGCGAATATAAGTGCCGGAGCGAGGATAAGTCGGTAGCTGCTTATGGATGTATGTCTATGTATGTGGGCCTGTAAGCAGATAAAGTCATTTGCTTTGATATCATTTAGTAATTATTGCCAGACCGTAGTCTAAGCCAGCCTTATATGGGAGCAGCAAAGCAACAACAGGAATAATAAATGACAACAATTTCAGCTAACAGCGGCAACTTGAATCCTTTTTTGCTCCCGCACTGCCTAGCCAACCACAACATCCTGGCTTGGAGTGAAGGGATATAGAATATGAGAAATAAACAGAATTAGTGAGCGGCAGAGGAGAGACGTAGAAAAACATTAACAGCATATTATCCTTCCAAGGATTCTTATACAAAACAAAAGCCAACAGAGAATGGTAACTGCAAGGACACTAATTCCTAGAGCTGGCGATTGAGTTCTTCCTCCCATCCTTGCAGCCCTGGCTATGTTGCTGTTACCCTCTTCTTCAGTTTGTTGTTTTAAGGAAAGTGAAAAATATGATGGAATTAATTTTTGTGTGTTTGGATTTAAGTACTTTAGACTGAAAGGGTGAAACTGAAATGCCGTCAGATTAAATTAAAGCCGGCTGAAATGCTGTCATTTATAATTTTGGCACAATTGTTGCTAATCAAATTGTTTGCTACCGGAGCAAAGGGGTAAACCAAATTCCCAGGCATCCCTTAAACTCTTTGCCAAGGAATTCGAAGGCGTGGCTCTTTGCCCGCTTTTGCTTTTTAATATGCTATAAAATTCAATAGCTGGCATTATGGGAAGGGATTCACCCAATTCGGCAGCATCTTCTGTGCCTTCGTTGCCGCAAAAAAACGATGGAATAGACAACCCCGAGCATACTCTAAGAACGCCCCCTTCAACCATTTATTGTAACGAATATATTAAGTGGAAATTTATTTAAGCAAAGAAAAAAGCTTAAGCCGTAAAATATTGCGTATTTGGGCTGTTGGTGTTTCTATTGCAGTCGTTGGATTACATAAAAATATTGAAAAATAGAAAGAAAAGGAAAAGACGGTTAATAATCGGGAGGCGTTACCATTTTGAAAATATCTTTATACCCTTTCAGAAGGTATTATAATTTTGGTCAAAAGTGTGCAACGCAGTGAAGGAGATATCTCCGACCCTAAAGTATATATATTTTTGAACAGGATCACCTCCTGAGGCCATATGAGCTTGTCCATCTCACAGCCAGACGCAAACTAGTCACTCATTTTAAAGCTATCGAGTTGAAACTTTGCACACATCCTTCTTTTGTTTGCAGGCAGTTTATAATTTAGAACGGTCGGGATCGGTCGAATATATCCTATAGCTGCCATATAATTGATTGATCGGAAATGCCATAACTTTGATTTTTTTTAACTAAGAGAATATTTTAAATAAATATCTTATCTTATATACAAAATTTATAAGGATCGATAGACTATATCCTATAACTGTCATAGAACGATAGGAATTTGCATAACTTTGGTGTTTTTTAAGTTAAAAATATACAGCGACTTGGTATCCATTCCATTTTGGGAAAGTAATCCGATTTGTCAAATTTCATAGGGATCATAGGATGGCACAACCATGCCAATTTTAAAGATGCTTGGGTCTGTTTTATACATCATATTAGAAAATTAATTTGAAGTTTAAATTTTCATTAGGATTACGACTATATACGATCCAATATACATTTAATAATATAAGTTGCTACTTAACTGCAAGTTCGGCTTTGCCGAAGTTAGCTTTCCTATCTTGTTTATTTTTGCTGCCGTTGATATTTTTATTGCGATGACGGCTTAGGCTTTCCCATTTTCCTCCATAAGATTTACATGAAAATTGGCCAGGGACTCTGCTCAAAGCTTCTAGATTTTGTTTTGCTCTTTACATTTTGGGTCGTTACTTAAAATTTTAGTGTTGCTTACTCACAGCTGATTAATATTTGTAGCTTAGTTGCACAAAAACTAAATTCTTCTTAAATGCTGTCCATACTTATTGATTTATTGGCAAGACCTACTAGTCACCATCTTGTTTTGTAAAAATTCGTTTTCCTGCATTATGCAAAACCCATTTTTAAGCCTTCTCATAAGCGGAAAATACGCATTATAAATTTTACTTTCCATAGCCTTAAAGTAGGTCCATGGGAAAACAAAATTTTCCTTGCCCGCTTCTCCCATGTTTTTCGGTGAGCCACCGTTGAGGTAATTTGCTTCAGACACAAACGGGATAAAAACAAAAAGGACCCTTCTGCTAAAGCCTGTAAGTGAGAGAGAGACAATTAAAAATCCATTAATTTGAGTAGCGGAAACCATGTAAAGCTACTTATATCGCCTTCCACCGGCCACGCCCATACCAAATGGAAATTTGCATTACATTATACTCGCATTTAAATAATTTTTGCAAAATTAAAATGTTACGCAGGGTGTGGTCCAAGGCGAAACTTTTCGCCAGAGGAGTTTGTATAGAGTGCAGTAAGCCAGAGAGCGAATGAACGAGGGAATGAGTGAGTGCATATGAGTACATTGTTGATACATTGACCAAGCCCCCACCAGGCCCGTGGCAGTTAAATTATTTATGTGTCGCACATTTAACTTGCACATCGCAAAATATATATTTTGCATTTACCAAGTGCGCTTTCATCATTATCCACTCGGGGATGGGGCGAAATTCAGGATCCTGGATCACTGCTGAAGCCTGACCGGATGCAGACACAAGAGTCCTTTGGTCTTTTTCCTCTCCATCCCCACTCCCTGCTCACAATGCCTGCATTGTTTTTCGGCAAGCCTGCGGATTAAAATGCATGAGTTCATGAAGTGGTCATCTGTCATCTTTGCGGTATGAAGAACTTTTCATGTTTACATTGTCGTAACAGTTTATGTACGTGTGTATGTAAAGGACACACAATACATAAGGCAAAAGCATTGGCATATACGGCTCACGGAGAATCAAGCACAACTTGAACGACCGCTGATCCAACTTGTTTTAGCTTTTCTTAAGCGGTATCCTGTAAGACACAGGGCTTTTTTAATATTTTAGTATTTATGTACTCAACAATTTAGGAGTTGAAAGTTAATTGCGAACATTAATAAGGAACACATTGCTGAAGCTTTTAACTATCTCATGGGTCTTTCACTTTTTGTTCCTAAACTATAATAAATGAAAAAGCTTAAAAAAAAGCTTAAATTCCAAATAAAAAAGGGACCAATTTTAGCTAAGTATTCCTTAGTCCGTATAATATAAAAACAGACCTCCAACTACTAAATCTTTTCCTTCCGTTCCTCAGTTATTTTTTGTTTTTTTTTTTGCTGATTTGCGTGCAGGGTAACTGGTGCGCAGTTCCCCTACAAGCCGGATTAAATATGGTTTAAAAGTCAGTTGTCACGACTTGGCCATTTCTCGTCGACTGTTGTTGCCCCATCCTGCGGTGCCACTTTCCTTGTCCTGAGTCCCCAGGCTCCCAGTTGTTCAGCGGTGTGATATAATAAAATATTTATGCAGATAGCCAATGTCCTGAGTGAAGCAACAATCATTGACATTAAGGGACAAATGATGTTGGCGGGTGGGCAAAATACCCTTTAGATGTCGTTTAAATTAATTGCAGTGAAGAGTCTATTTAAAATTGCAAGCTGATTTGATGCCCGCGGCCTAAAAATATCACTTTTTGGCATAAGAAATGGTTAACTATGCACGTTACCATGAGCCCTTTTTTGCTACCATCCATTACATTCAATCTAATTTTGTACTAATCCAATTAGTACAGCTGCCCAAAGGTAGGGCCAATTTTGAGTGACCAGTTGGCAGGCAATATTTTGTGATATTTTTCTCCTTTTACCTCGTATAAATGGTGGCATTTTTATTGATTTTTGGTGAAGCAGACCAGATGAGGAAATATTTAAATGGAAAATGTATCTTGGCCGCCCCAAGTGAAATTGCCATATTTCACATGGGTTCTTTTTTGTTTGGAAAAAATAAAAGACCTCTGGCCTTTTTGGTATCTATTGACATGGTCATGAGATGTGTGAACGGAAATGAGCTCAATTAGAGTATCTTTCGATGAGTTTATTATGCCTCAGAGAGCAGAAGAATGGCGAAGTCATGTGCTCGCACTTTAAATCCAAATCCAACAGTTTCTTTCAAATATAGATATGGTCAAATACAGATAATGTAAATTTAAATTATCTAAGCAGAATCAATTTTAATTTTTTCGCCAATGAATTATACAGTGTGAATCAATTAATTTTAGATATTTTTAAGTCCAGGAAAAAATTTTTAATTAACTTATAAAGATATTAACAACCAGAAGGTTTTTATTTATATGTATTTATTATACTATTATTATATTAGTGGTATTGAATTCCTAAATAAATTTTCCTTTTTTGCTATTGACATTTTGTAGTCATTTTGGTTTTCCGTCTCGAGCTAAAGAATAATTAGACCTCTTGCAACAAACCGAGCTAAAATCGAAACGAAAACCAAAAGTCCAGTCGGTGACCAGATGTCGGTTGCTGGTGCCTAGTCCACTTGCGGATCCGCCTTCTTGGTCCATGTTCATCCTGCATGTCGTACAAATGTTGTATTACGTCCTGACATGCAACATGAATATTCACTTTGCACTTTGCGGGCGCCATGGCCAGGCCAAAGGATTTGGGATACAGGTGTTTTTCCAGACTGCCTCAGGGGCGGCAAAACGATGGGATGTGATGTTGATGTTGTCCTGCTACCGAATTTGCATCTTAATCTCTGCCGTCAGCGCCGTTGTTGACATGAAGCACGAGAAGAGGAAGAAGAACCCGGAGTAGTTGTAGAAACAGGACCAGGCCGAATAACATCCTTACGCACTAGAGAGTACTGTTTGAAGTCCCTTGCTGATTGCTGTTTAGTTTTGCAATTTAAATCAGTGTTTCAGGTGCAATGCTCGAACATGTGCAATATCCAATGGTTGTTTCTCTCTCATCCTTACCAGTTAAATTAACAGGCCGTCTTGGGACTTTTGGATCCTTGAAAATGGCAATACTTATCACTGCTCCCGAAATTCTAATAAGACGAGAACGAGAGTTTTTTGGTTTGAGTCGGACACTTATAATCTTTTTTAAGCTACTTGGCTTTTATTTTGGGGTTGGTTCGCTGAGAGATAAAAAAATAAATCAAACGAAATGTAGACACATATCCTTTTTTACTTGTATTGATGCTGGAATTTGTGTGCGCATGTAAATTGTATAAATGTATGCATAAATTTTCGCAGGCAAAATTTGAAATTCCGATTTTTGACCAGGGTGGTAAACAATTTATGTAAGCAACCAAAGTAAGCCAACAATACATTGAAAGTCTGGCCATAAGTGTCCTCCAGCTTTGTTTTCCTCCTAATATCCTATTCACCCCGAATATTCTCATCCAGTGCTGGAAATCATGTAATTGCGTAACCCTTTCGATAATAGGACCCTTGAGTACTTGTATGCGTGTTTTTGGGGCCTTTGCTTATGGTTATGGCCACACACACAGGATAGCTATACAAAATTGGTCCGGTCCATCCCCGTCACTTTTGCTTATCTTAAGTATTTTACTTATGTGCTGTCGGAATGTCCCTCTGTCCTGTCCCATCTCATCTCCAATCCCATTTTTCGTCGAGCTTTGTCCCCAACAATTTCAATGTTTTCATTTGGCCATTTTCCATTTTCCAGACAATTTTGGTCGGGGACTTTTTTCAAACTTTTCCTCTCCCAGTTTAGAAATTTCCATAGAAATCGGTGGAATGAGAGTCTTAAATTAGCAAACGATTGATTTATGATAGTTTTGACGTGGGTTATTTTGGCAGTCTGTGCAAGGATTTTTTTTGGGGCTTTTTATGTGCCGAAATTCTTTCAGACCTATTCGTCTATACGGTCTCGGCAATTTCTCGTTAATTGAAAACAGATTTGTCGCCAAGATTGCATTGTCGACAGCCGTCTGATTTCCGCACAAATTAATTATAGCTGCCAATGACATGGTCCAACGGAAAATGTCCAGCATGAGAGTGGCGATTCCAGCTACAAGTCGACAGTTGAGCTTAAGGGGGGAAATACAATTGGAAATTGTTTTTTTTTAAATATTTTTTTTGGCCCAATGAATTCTAATTATGTCTGCGAACAAGCCTTTAAAAGCATAAAGCATTTTTAAATTTGAAATAATTTATGTTGTGTGCTGTACCACTAGGTTTAATGCCCATTTTCTGCTTTTGTTTTAGACGTGATCCTGGACCTGGAGACTACACGCCGTAAAGTTCATCTTTTAAAACAAATAATAAAAAAACAAATAAACAAATAAAAATAATAATTTTATAATAACATACAAAAATAATGACTAAGATTAATTTAATTCCCTACTTGCAATCCCCTCCCAAAGATAGACCTAATTTTAGGCCTTCTAATTGTATTTCTCCCCTTAAATCAATTTAATTAATATTTATTTAACAAGAAGTCCGGGCTAGCGAGTGGCAGCGAAAGTATACATGGTGAATGAAATTGCGCGTAAAAATTAGTTGTGGATAAACCTATAAAAAATTATATAATTGCAGCAAAAAACATTCACAAACGGAAATGCTTCCTCTACCGGAAGTTTCATAAACGAAGTTGGGCTACGTCAGGTGGCTACGTTAACGTTCAGGGGAATATTTTTTGCGACATATTATTTGCGACTTTCACCCCAAAGTGTCGTGTGCATATGATACAAGTCCTTTACAGCTAATTAATTTCACCAATTGGTTATTTTATAGCCCCCGACCAGATTAAGAACAGTTTATATATGTACATATGTTATGGTTTTATTTGAATTTTGGGAAAAAAATTATGTTTCGGTAAGTTAAAAGATTAAAAATTGTTATTGGAAATTTCAAGATAACAAAACAGAAAATTGCAATCGTCTTAGGATGAAAGAACAATATTTCAAATTATTATTAAAAAACATAACTTTTGATGATTTACCTATATACAATGCTTTCCAAATGCAATAATCGAAATGGTTTATATTAAGATTGATTACATACTTTAATTGAAATTAATTTCCAGTTGACCTTTCAGTCAACTGCCAAATCGCTTTGTGACCTAAATTCGAAATCCTTAAATTTATACAGATGATTGGTGTACGGTGAGGCATTTTGTATTTGCCATTCAAAGCATTTAAATAAAGACAACAAATTAGTTTTATGTTTAGTGTTAAGCAAATAAAATTACCGTTTAGCCTGACACAATGGCCCGGTTGAATAAAACGGCCGAAATGCTTGAATAGACAGTTAGATAGATTGATGGCTCTATGTATTGATTTGCTGCTGCCAGATCCTGGCATATCCTCCCACTCCACAGTGGTTGTTCTTGTATGGAGCCGCGGCTATAAATACTTTCCGTTAAGATATCAATGTGCAATTTTTTTCCAAAAATCTAAAAAAATATTTTTAATATATAGTAAAAAAAATTGGTTACATCCGACGACTGTATAAAGTATGGCAGTAGTTAAGTAGTTAGTAGTTATGGCAACGTTGCTCAAAAATACTTGCTTACTTACCAGTGGAATTACAATGCTAAAATTTCATTATTAGGCATCCAATTTATTTGTATTTAAATTATTTAGAGTATAAAAATGTAACTCCTCTCCCCCTTCCCACAAGCTTTTCAAAATATAATGAAATGGGGTTCTAAAGTTCCTTTTATGATATGTATATAAGAATAAATGTATTTAAATCATTAAAAATAAAATATTATTAAATGCTAATTGGAGTGAAATAACTATTAACAAATATCTTCTAATAAATCAAATTTGCTGGGGAAAAAATTGATTTGTCTCTTTTTGGTAGTTTCCTTTGACTTGTTATGAAAGGGTCTGAACGCAAAAAAAGTGTATTAATTAAGTCTGTATCTGTCAATATGCGAGACATATTCCGAGTATGTTGCAGCCGAAATTTCTTTATTTCTTTGTTGTTGGACTCCGCAGCTTTTTCTGATAGCTCCCCAATTGACAGCCACGCATGCTCTATCACTTCCGCACCGTAAATTAACATTTTATGCACTGTTGCTGGAAAATAGTACCATTCATATATTTTTATCAACTGCTTAGCAGTATCCAACGCATAGGTTTCGAATTTTTGAGCATTAATAGAATATCCTGGTGCTAAGGCTTGCAATATCGTTGCGCAGCGGGTTATGTATTCTTCATCAATGTCTGTAATATCAGATGCCAAGCTCGAGTTACGAAAAAATTTGGTAAACTCATCATGTTTTTCTAGCAGAATTATCCGACGACGTTTTATCCTTTTTGAGGACTCAGCAAAATCAAATTTGGGTCGTCCACGTTCAGCACTTGCAATCCTTTGTTGGGGTGGCTCAATTATAATTGCCAATTAGATTGATGTTTAACAAATGAATTCTTAAAACTGTTGTATTTGGCCCAAAAAGCACACATTTTGTTGAAAATGTAACTAATGCAATTATTAAGTTTTGTCACGTCATCTGCGTAGCCTTTGTGCTTAATGCTTTCTTCTATTACACTAGTAACTCTCCGATTTTTTTCTGCATTAACGGCCTATTTTTTGCACCAAATATCAAAGACGTGCATGCGTGAAAATTTGCACTTACAAGAAGCACCTATTAAAAATGAAAACATAAAAATAAGCGAAAAAATAATATGCGAAATTATCGACAAACACAAATGACGAAAACAAAAGAAACATCACAAAAGCAAAGGAAGAGCAACAGATTGCGTCGCGAACTTGACCTTGAATATAGTAAGACAGCTTGAGTTTATTAATGAGTATACATATGTATATGTACACATCGGCAAAAATCGGCAGCTGAACTTAACATTTTAATTACATGAAAACATATCTAAAAGTCTACTTAAACATGAAACACATAATACACAAAAAATGTATAAATAATTAAAAACACATAACGAACAAAATATTTATCAAATCAACTTCACAATAAGTAATTCGTAAGTAAATACCTTCAACTTGAAAATTCATTTTAAATAATAAAATTCGGACCTCTCTAACCTCTGAACCCTTTGAAATCCAATGATGTTTTGACGAAGATTTAACTTAACGCCGCTGCGCTGAAAAACTGAACACGTGTTCAAGCTTTGCATTCTATTTCTAGAAAGTCCCGTTAGATTTCCAGAAAAATCTGGTTTGCCATTGATAAACTGGGACATTGTGTAGACAGTTTGTTTACTTTTCGCAAATTTTCTGTTCTGCCGATTTTTTGAATTATGGCAACCACTGTGCACTCGTTTGACGTATGTATATATGCATAGTATACAACATACAAATATATTTCCCACCGGCGTTGCCATGCCGTTTTAATTATTTTGTTTCGGCTAGAAGCTGCAGATATTCATGCATGTTCGGAATATCTGTGTGTGATTTTAATTAAAAATTGATTTAGCGACATTTGCATAATTTATGCATAACTGGACGGTAAACCAACTAAACATTTAAGCCTGGCATTTGAGAATGTGTCAATAAATTAGAAAAGATTAATTGGAAAATACATACATAAGCTTTGTCAAAGAATCGCAAAAAATACCGTGTTGCTCTCTATTTGTGTTGCATCACAGTTTAGCTCGGTATTTTCATTTATGTATATATGTACATACAAATATGGACACTTCATTTACATTAGATTATTATGTAAGAACATGTAATTTTGATAACTACTCAAATTTTATTGCCGTTGGATAGTTAAAAAGAAAGTAAAGCTAACTTCAGGCGAAGTTGATATATGTACCCTTACAGTAAGGTAGCAGCTTAAATTATTATATATGTACATCGGATCATATAATATCATCAAATAAATTTCAGATAAAAATGTTGGAAACACCCCACAAGCATCTTTAAAAATAGCAAGGTTGTGCCATTTCCGATCGTCCTCTTACATGGCACCCTCAGTTACAGATCCTAATGAAAGTTCAAAGATCGGATTAGGTTGCCCAAAATGGAATCCGTCCCATTATTCTTGCTCAAAAAACAACAAAGTTATGCTACTTCGATCCGTCAGTTATATGACAGCTATATAGGATATATTCGGTCGATCGTTATGATATTTTGTAAATAAGATATCTAGGAAAGTCCCAACCCTCTACCTTTAAAAACACCAAAGTTATGGCATTTTCTATCAATCAGTTATATGAAAGCTATAGGATATAGTTGACCGATCCCGGCCGTTCCGACTTTAAGACTGCCTGCAAACAAAAGAAGGATGTGTGCAAAGTTTTAAGTCGATAACTTCAAGACTGAGAGATAAAAAACCTTGTGCTCAAATGACTATACGCTTAAAAACCACATCATATTTTTTTAAGTTTTAGTTAAGTATTTTCCAATTGAATTAACGCTATTTTTACTTTAGGTAACTTTTTTTTAACTTTGTTACTTTTAAAATTGTTATGCTTTGCTAAAGTTGTTTAAATAAAAACAAGAGGGGACGGCGATAGTCGGGTTTCCCGACTATAATTAATATAAAACAAGAAAGGAAAGCTAACTTCGGGCGGAGCCGAAGTTGATCTACCCTTGCAGCTGTGCGATTTCCGATCGTTCAGTTATATGGCGGATATTGGATATAGTTGGCTGATCCCTATGAAATTGGCAAATCAGATTATTTTACCCAAAATGGAATCTGTACCAAGTCCTATCTTTCTAACTTAAAAAACACTAAAGTTATGGCATTTCCGATCGTTCTATGACAGCTATAGGATATAGTCGGCCGATCCTTATGAAATTTTGTACATAGGATATTTTGGTCAAATATAATATGTGTGAAAAGTCCCAACCCTCTTAATTAAAAAACATCAAAGTTATGGCATTTCCGATCAATCAGGTATATGGCAGCTATAATATATAGTCGACCGATCCCGTTCCGACTTATGTACTACCTGCAAGCAAAAGAAGGATGTGTGCAAAGTTTCAACTCGATAGCTCTAAAACTGAGAGACTAGTTTGCGTAGAAACCGACAAACAGACGGACATGCTTATATCGACTCAGGAGGTGATCCTGATCAAGAATATATATACTTTATAGGGTCGGAGATGTCTCCTTCACTGCGTTGCACACTTTTGACCAAAATTATAATACCCTCTGCAAGGGTATAAAAAGAAAAAAATTTTATAATATTAAAAAAAATATAAAAAATAATTTTAAGGAAATCCCAAGCAAAACACACAAATTAATAACATAAGTTCCAATCGAAAACCCTACGAAGATTTAAACTTGAATTTTTAGAAAAAAACTAAATATAATTCGTTTGACATCCGATCAATTAACCCTCATAAGACCATTAGCGATCATCCACTAAAAACCTCATTAAAATGACTGAACAGGACTTGGTAGAAAGGATGGGAAATCTTGCAGGACCTTCGTCCTCTATAAGGACGAGTTTGAAACTACTGACGGAAAAGACATTGAAGAGAAAATTAGGGACATACTTCAAGAGAACTTAGCCGGGTTGGTTAAGGAAATCATTAATCGAAACAAAGAATTTTTAAACTTTTCAGACCAAATAATTAAAAGGGAACTAGCCCACAATATTGGCGAGTTAGATAAATTACCGGACATAGTGCGGACGCTTAGAGATTTTTCTGGAAACAAGACCGAATATTCGTCTTGGAAGAAAAGCCTTTCTACGGGTTTAAAAATTTATGACAGTAAAAAGGGGTCCCCAAAATGTTACGGCATAATATTAGCAATTAGGAACGAAATCGTCGGCCAAGCAGATGCTGTCCTCGAGTCCTATAACACACTTTTGGATTGGGAGGCAATATCGAAGTGTCTGACTGCACACTTTGCTGACAGACACTAGAATATCAGGTGTATGCACTTAACCAAGGCAGCAACTCGAATTCTATCAAGCCGTATACCAACAACTATCTCTGATTTTTAACCAAATTGGGAATCTCGAACCATCTCAGGAAACTATACAGGCCCTAACAGCACTGTATAGAGAGAAAGCACTGGATACATTTGTAAGAGGCCTGAACGGCAATCTTTTCCAACTTTTGGCTATTAAAGAGCCCCACGACTTAGGACATTCACTACATATTTGCAACCTAATAGAGAATCAGAACACTAGGAATGGCCAAACACCAAAAAACATATACCCCAGCAGAGATAACTTAGTACCCACTAGAGGGTATCCGCCTCAAGTCCTACCCCGAATGACCAAAACAAATTTTCAACCAAATCTGTACTATTACCCAAGCCAAGTAAAAAAACCAGCAATCCCACCACGGATATTTGAAACAACACCACACCGACCTAACCCACCCAACCAAACCCAGACAAGTCAACGCGTAAGCTTTCTTTAACCACTACCCACCTCCCAGACCTCAACCAAAGCCAACACCCATGGACGTAGACCTGTCTATTCGTTCACGCCACGATAACTATATGAATAGACCTCAGGACAACAATTTTGTAGGGAAACGACTCCTGAGCAACACAAATGTTCAAAATACTAATTAAATGCAACGCCAGTTCAATATACAACCAGAGGTAGATGAGGAACAAGAATAGTTTCAGACATCGGAAAAGAATGGAATAAATGAGCTGGATGAAGAAGCATCATGGCAAGCGGAATCCGAAGAACAGCAATCCATTGATATGTCAGAATAAATTTTTTAGACCAAACCGTTCCTCCTTACACTATTTTAAGATAACTATCGGGAACGGCAAAACTCTGAAATTCTTAATTGACACCGGCTCAAATCAAAATTACATTCAAGCGAAACTAGTACCAAGCCCTAAACCCAATAGTAATAACTTTACAGTAAATTCAGTAGGAGGGAATAAGGAAATAAAACAACATACAATAGTTAAACTTCCCAACATATCAGATACCGCACTAAAATTCTTTCTATTAGATACACTGAAAACTTCCATGGAATTCTAGGTAACGACACTATGAAAAAACTAGGGGCAATAATAGATGTTAAAAATGATATTCTGCTGTTGGAAAATAAGATGAAAATTAAAATCCATCAACTAGAGGCATAAGCCGTAAACAAGATCAGACCAACAGACGAACATGTGACAGAAACCCAAAGAAAAATAATTAAAAATGTACCGACACCCATAAAAACCTTTTCGCTGATCCTAGAACTAAACTAACTTACACTACCAGAGTTGTAGGTGAAATTAGAACTTCCTCCGATACTCCTGTCTACGGAAAACACTACCCATATCCGGCATCGCTTAATCAAGAAGAAGAACAACAAATTCAAGAAATGCTGCAGGATGGCAATATTAGACCCTCACGGTCACCCTATAATGCACCAATTTGGGTAGTCTCGAAAAAAACCGACACTAATGAAAAACAAGAAAGGATAGCTAACTTCAGGCGGAGCCGTAGTTGATATACCCTTGTAGTTGAGTCGCAGTCCGCTAGGTGGCGCCACGCATCTTATATTATTAGATATATAGTGGATCGTATATAGTCGGCCGATCCTTATGAAATTTGGCATATCGAATTATTTTGCCCAAAGAGAAATCTCCCATCCTTCTAACTTGAAAAACAACCAAGTTATGGCATTTCCGATCCATCAGTTATATGGCAGCTATAGTATATAGTTGACCGATCCCGGCCGTTCCGACTTGTATATACTGCATGCAAAGGAAAGAAGAGTGTGTGCAAAGTTTCAACTCGATAGCTTTAAAACTGAGAGACTAGTTTGCGTAGAAACAGACAGACAGACAGACAGACGGACATGCTCATATCGACTCAGAAGGTGATCCTGATCAAGAATATATATACTTTATAGGGTCGGAGATTTCTCCTTCACTGCGTTGCACACTTTTGACCAAAATTATAATACCCTCTGCAAGGGTATAACAAGTAGCCGACTTAGAATACCTTAATCAGGATAAGGTACAGTCAAAACAATATGAGACAGGAGATACAATTCATGTAAAAATCGATAAAAGACTAAGTACCAAATTTACTCCACGTTATAAAAAAGAAACAGTGAATGAAAATAACAACACTACAATAAAAACTCAATCCGGGAAAATAATACACAAGAATAACATCAGAAACTAACTTTCAGACTATTCATATAAACTTGCCTCAGCCTGTCTACACCCCTTGATTATTCAAATTCACAAGTGATCTCACTTGAGACTGGACGTCTAGGCCCAAACAAGGGGGAACATTCAAAATCATCAATACATTCGACCTAAAAGAATACGACAATACATTTGACGAACTTAGAAAAGGACTAAACAGCCTCACACCATCACATCATCTATACCCCTACCTGTCTTACGAATTAAATCAGATAAAAAAAACCTTCTCAAACTAAAAACAAGCAATAGACAAAAAAGAGCAATAGAAATCCTAGGAACGGCATGGAAATGGTTGGCAGGAAACCCGGACCACCATGATCATGAAATACTAAAAAACAAAATAAACGGACAATTAGAAAAAAATAATAAGCAGGTTATAATAAATAAAAAATTAAGTGAGAAAATTAATCAAATAAGTAACGTAACGAATGCCATTTTAAAAAGAACTAAAAATTCAAACGAAATAATTAATGAAGAGGCAATATCCTCAGATATAGAATTAAAATAGTAAAAAAAGAAATATCTAATATACTATATACTAATAACTTGGGCCAAAACAAATATTATAAACTCTTTTATATTCTAAACAATAGAAACCAATATTTTAGAACAAATTTTTAATAAAGAAAATAATCTGTTTATTAATATGGAAGAATTACTAAAATTTTCAAAAGTCAAACTTGCATTGAATAATAAAGTTCTTCTGTATATCATGAGTATCCCAATAATAAGTAATGAAATCTGTGGAACCCTATTAGTCAAAGCAGTAAAAAAGGTCCATATAATATATGACATAAAATATGAAAACTTGTTAGAATGTAAAAAGGAACTATTCGCGATATCAAAACCATGTGAATCGCATAATGATAAAACCATTTGTGTTAAGGATAAACTGTTAGACTTAAGCAACGTCACTTGCGTGATCGCTCTATTAAACCTAAGACCACCGGAATGCAAGGCAATCAACAGTCAACACGTGCCTAATTTTGAGGAATTACTACCAGGAACACTGATGCTGAACGACTTTAACGGAGTGGTGTCTTTGGACGGAAAGAACTTTAATCTTCATGGATCCTTCATCATCCAGCACAGGAACTCCCCAGTACAGATCGGCGAAAACATGTATAGAACGGAAGAGGTCACTGTGGTAAACCCCGAACCTCCGCACAGTGGGCGATTTGGTCCCGCTAGCGGCATGAAATTAATAACTTCTAAACTAAAATAGATGTTTTCAGCCGGTTTTTTTTCACTGATCAGAAAAAAGTCATAGAATTTTAGAAATTAAACAATTTTATTTTTTTTAATAAAATTTTTTTTTTTTTAATTTAAAATTTTGTTTTACTTTTATTCTATTTAAACTCCAATTAACATATTTCATAAATAAACTTTATCTAAAAAGGGCCAGAATGTTATTCGGAATCATCAGAGCGAGACATATCCAGATGTTTTATTCGAAGNTTATCAAGGGGTCGAAAGAAACTAATTAGGCATTTGACACATCTTCCATGGTATTTTTCCTGCAATTTTTCCTTGTAATGCTCTCTCGTACATTTCGGAAGTCCTTGTTCCTGGCTTCAAGAGCTTCCTCGGACTTCATATCAATTGGAAGGCAAAAATGGCTTATAATATCTGCTCCATGAATTAAAATTCTGTGAACAGAAGATGGCATATAAAACCAGGGTTATGATTTTACAAACAATTCGGCAGTTTCCAATGCGTAAGACCGGAATGCATCCGAATTTATTTCGTGGCAGCATGCTAGTGTTCGTAAGACTACACTGAATCGATGTATTAAATTATAGCATATTCCTGTTATACGAGCAGCCAAATTTGGTTGTTCCTTGCAGTTTTCCGTTATTCGTACTACTAGCAGTAGCAATTGGTGTATCTACCAGAAAATGCATCTCTTCCCTCAGCTTCTGATGAATAATTCTTTCATTTTCATCGACAACATCTTTGTCAACACCACGAGCTTGCCACTTTTGAATCGGAATTCTAAATGCAATGTGCAAAACACACTCGAAATACCTAATCCAGGCGTGAAGACTTGATAACCCATATTCAAAGAGGTTTTCATTAAAAGACAAGCTCTTCACCAAATTCAGATCGTTCATATTCTTAGGAGTTGCCTTACATATTCCGCATGTTTGCAAAGAAGATCCCGATATAACACTGAACGTTTTGCCATCAAGCATGGTCATATGGAATTGATGATCAATTCTAAAGCCACTCAATAATGTTGGTAAAATATTTGAAATTTGGCTTTTAATAAAACAGTACCAAATACAAAGTTTTCCGTGGCAGCAAACTTCTTCGTTAGAACGACATCTGAGTGCCATACCATAAAAAGCACCCTTTTTGCTACTGACATTGTTCCTAAAAAGTACCATAGTTTGAAGGCTAGCAGGTAATAGCAGTTGATATTACACATTTTGGACGGCACTGAATCACACTTTCGGCTAATAAAAGAGTTAGACTGAATCCACTTAAATCCGGTAAGTTCTACTCCACGAAATACAGGTGTACGCTAATCCGGGCTAGTTGTTAATACACTGAATTACCACTACGTTTTATGAGCTACACATTTATAGACCGGTCACAAACATTGACTTTTTTTGTAATACATACCTTGAAGATAATAAAAGCAAAACTTTTAACAAATTCTCTAAAAATTGTAAATTTCCGAGGAACTCAAATTCAATGCGCGCAAAGAGAAAAAATTGTGTAAAGCTCTTTGCAAAATCATATGGTGTGTTTGACCGCTCACAGCATATGACCAGCTGATCGTAGAGCATTTAAAAAGCTTTTAAAAATCTAATCATAGCATTTGCTATTCATATGTGAAGAAATATTACCGGTTTTTTAAATTTGAAAATTTGAATTAAATGCCGCTACCGAGACCATATCCCCCTCTGTGCACTGCTTGCGTTTGAGAACTCTTCTGCGAACACTAATCAGGCAATGGCTCTTTGCACAGTTTTTTCAAACTGCGTATTCACCAGCAGCAGTTCAGCTCAGCCTTACACTTATAATATCCAATCAGCCAACCTTATATTTTGCCCATCTTTCGATCAAAGTGGTGTGTTATCGGATATTCTTAAGATGAAGCCCGTGTATTCGCCAGGCCCTGATGGAGTACCAGGCTGTGTACTGAAGAACTGCGCCGAGGCTCTGTGCAAACCGCTCGTTAAACTCTTTAATCTATCGCTGGAAACTTTGATCTTTCCCCTTATGTGGAAGGAATCCTTCATAATTCCGCTGCATAAAACAGGGAAAAAATCCGACGCTGCAAATTATAGAGGCATCTCTAAATTGTCAGCAAATCCAAAGCTTTTTGAAAAACTTATCACTCCACATTTGCAAGACCTATGAAGTTCAATTATAACTCCGTGCCAGCATGAAGCGCCGCTCCACCACTACCAACTTATTGGAGCTAACGTCTATTATCACGGATGGCTTCCGGAATGGCTTACAAACAGATGTCCTTTAGACTGACTTCAGTAAAGCATTTGACTCTCTTAACCATTCCACATCTAGGATGCCCCAAAAAAAAAAGCCATCTTGGACCCCTACTTTTTACACTGTTCATTAACGATAAGGCCCCTTGCCTTAACTAATTTACTTGTACTTATGCTGATGACGTTAAGCCTTCAGTATAAATTCACTAGCGCCCAGTCTAGACTTCAATCCGATTTGGACAAACTTCAAAATTGGTGTTTAGCAAATAACCTAAAGCTTAATGGATCGAAATGTAAACTCATGTCTTTTTACCGATCTAGTCCTCACCAGGCTACGTACTTTCTCTATGGGAACGCCTTAGAACGATTAACTCAGGTTAACGATCTAGGTGTCCTATAAGATTTGAGACTTAAATTTACCGACCATGTTCACTGCGTTTCACTTGAATAGCACACTTTTATATGCAATTTCAAATCTTGAAAACTTTTAACCAAAAAGAAAACTCACTGATGTTTAAGTTTCTATTAATAGTGTAATCAATTTTAAATATAAGAAAAGTAACAAAACCTAAATTAAATTAACAATTAATAAATGTTAACAAAAAAACTTAAAAACTTAAATATTCCACAACAAATTGTTGTTTCACATGAATAGCACTTCTTGCTTTTAAAGTATATTTAACGAACTTAAACATTAGGAAATGTGTTTTTATTTAATAGTGAGTATTCTAATATATATTTTTGTTAATTTAATAATGAATTGAGCCCACCTTATTCAATATAACGTCGTAGATCCTGTTGGGCAGAGAATTGTATAGACTTTTTATATAGTCTAGGGATATTGTAGCCCAAACCATTCAGAGCTTAAAAAAGATCTTCTTTGGTTTAAAATTGTTTGCCAGACTCATAAACCTTTCTGGGCAGCCATCCCCAAACATTTTCAATTATTTCAGATCCGGCGAGTATGGTGGCCAATTCAGAGTACCAACATTTGTATCTTTTAAAAAAGATTTTACAACACGTGCAGTATAAATTGGGGCATTGTCGTGCTGGAATGTCTAGGGAAAATAATTTAAAAAAATTTCCAATAGTGGAAAAGCTTTTTCCAGGACGTTTAGGTACGCTTTTGTGTACATGTTTGAGGATAGGAATTGGAGTTCACAAGTCCCACAGTAAGATATGGCTCCCCAAACCATAACTCCGCCTACTCGACTATGTAAAAGCTCCAATGGATGCGTCCCTTTTCTCCGATCATGAAAGTAATAGTTGTAGCCATCTGACCCCTCCAAATTGAACTTTTTTCATCAGAAAAATCTAAGCGCTTTCACTCGTTACACCATGAAATATTGACGCGGCAAAAGGTCAACCGTGTTTCCTTTCGATTGCACAGTGGTCGCTGCCATAGGCCAAAAGAAAAGGAATAAATTGATTTTGAGTTATTCTAGCGAAACGTGTTTAACTATCAGCTGATTGTCCAAAATTTACGATGCAAAATAGTCTGCTTGGCATTTCTAACGGGACATTCTAAAAATAGAATGACAAAAGCGAACTCATATTTATGCACTTTCAATTTGTCCGCAGTGGAGTGCACACGCAAATTTAAAAATTCTTAAATATATTATAAAACGTTAAACCAAAAAAGATTGGAATGGATATTGTAAATAATGGTATAAAGTTTATTTGTACAGATAAATATATAAATAATTTGTGCTATGTTTCGTGTAAATCTTTGTTAAAAAAGTGCGTCTTTTTAGTTCGTAAACGTTGGGCGTTACAAGGTTTATGTATCATAAGGTTTTAAGTATTTTCCCCCGGTTGGTTGCCCCCAAATGAAATATATACATATGCTGTTATTTACTATTATTTAAAGATTATAAAAATTATAATTTAATAAAGATAAAAAAAATATATAATATTTACTTCAGCTACGGAAGCCTGCGGATGTGCATTTGCCATTACAAAATGAAACGTAACCTCATTTTCCAGTAGCTCTACAGTCGGCGCCACAAAAAAAGCCGCACTTTGAAAGCTTACGAATTTGTAACTTTCAGGTCCTGTGGTTTCATTATATGATTGCGGATTCGCCAAATTTTTTTTTTAACAAGTTAACTGATAATATGTTAATAAAAGTGCATACCAATTTTAATTTTAAATTTGTTTTTATTATTAAAAAAATTACCCTCTCGGTCATAGAATCGTAAATGAAACACAAATATTCCTTCGTTATATCGTGTATCCATACTTTTTCTATAATTTGTTTTAGCTCTTCCATAGTTTTGCGCTTTCGCTTTCTTATTTTGGCACCCATATAGGCCCAAACATTCTCGATTGGATTAAGGTCTGGGCTGTTTCCTGGCCAATCTAAGGACTTAATGCCCAATTCCTCCATCAAATTTGTTATCTTTAGATAGAAAAATGTTAAATTTAACTGAATAAGTTGTTTTTTTGTGTTTCGAATGGATAGACCATCTTTCGGTGGTGGTGTCCTCATTGCTGTAAATAATAAATTCCCAGCTGAACTAATCTCTTTCCCGAATGAGTTTGGAATCGAGTTTATCGCTTTAAAAATTGCTGTTGGACCGACTCATATTTTCATGACCTGTTCCTATATACCTCCATCGGTTGAGGATACTGTATATTTTCACCACCTCGAGGCTATTAAGTTTGTTCTATCATTGGTCAGTGACTCTGATTTTGTCCTAATTATGGGTGATTTCAACCTTCCCAAAATCTCCTAGATCCCGTGTGAAGATGACAATTCCTTGCATGCCAGTTGTCAAAACGACTTTATTGATGCATTAATTGAAATTGCTCTTTTCCAAATTAACCCCATCCTTAACACACTTAGCAGATCTCTAGACCTTTTTTTCTGTAATAGGATATCCTCTGTGACTGTAAATCGGTCTTCACCATTATCGCTTCCTGAGGACGTACACCTATTGCTTTCGGTATTAATTGATGTCCCTAATATATGTACATGCTAACTATAAGACTCAGTATCGTACTAAATGTTTCCGAAAAACAGATTATAAAGCTCTTCGCAATCATTTAGCTGGATTTGACTGGGAATATCTTTCATCTTATAACTCTATTGATGTTCCTACTGATTGTTTTTATAAACACCTATCTCGTCTTAAGAACAGGAAATCCAGAGCTTACAAAATGTTTCTTAAGTCTGGATCTTTGTTTCATCAGACAAACTTTCTTTACATTCACAACCAGTTTATTATTCTTAATAATCAACTTTATAGGCGTTAAATCGTGAATTGTAAGGCAAACTTCCGAAATGATCCGAGCTCCTTCTATTCGTTTGTCAATATGAAACGTAAATCCAGTCTTTTTCCTCCTTCCCTAACTTTTAAAAATATTTCTGATTCTTCAGAACAAGGTATTGCTAATCTCTTTGCTTCATTTTTTCAATCAACTTATTCGTCCGATTCTTATAATTTAAATTCTACATACTCTTATAAAATTCCGTAAATAAACAATATTTACTTGTCTAAATTTTATCATCTCGATGTTTTTAATGCTCTTTTAACCTTGGATATCTCATTTTCTGCTGGTTCTGATAATGTCCCGAGCTGTATTCTCAGGCACTGCTCCGATATCCTATGCTACCCTCTTACCATCCTATTCAATTTATCTCTGGACCCTTCATGCCTTCCTAAGAGATGGAATGAATCTTTTATTATTTCACATCATATTATTCACTTCTAAAATACTTATAGATAACTACCGCGGTATTGCTAAGCTTTCTGCTATTCCCAAGCTGCTGGAGAAATTGGTTACATTGCAACTGCGACATCATTGCAAAAGCATAATTTCCTCCTCCCAGCATGGCTTTGTCAAATATCGTTTTACAACAACCAATCTGCTAGAATTCACTTCGATCGTCCACAAGGGTTATCTAAAACGAATGAAAACCGATGTAGTTTTCACCGATTTTAGCAAAGCTTTCGATTCTGTTAATATCGTCTCCTTCTCCAGAAACTTTATCTTATGGGTTTTCCTCCTAATATCATACAGTGGATGACTTCATATCTATCGAATCGTACGCAGCGGGTTTTGTTCAAGAATATCACATCTCATGTTATAAAAGTAACTTAGGACCTCTTCTGTTTATCCTCTTTGTTAACGACTTACCTAGAGTTGTGAGCTATGCTTCTACACTTATGTATGCTGATGATGTCAAGCTCTGCTTTTCTTTCTCTGACCACTTTCTTTATAGACATCTGCAATTTGACCTTGATGAAGTATTCTTGTGGTGCTCTAATAATCTTCTCTCACTAAACTGCTCAAAGTGCAAGGTTATGACGTTTAATCGTAGCATGCCTCATGTCATCTCGTACTCACTTGGGAATCACTATTTAGATCGTGTTTCCTTAATGAATGATCTTGGAGTTCTTTTCGATCATAAAATGTTGTTTAATGAACATATTTCTGTAACAGTTAATAAAGCCAGAGGAGTAATTGCTTTTATCAAGCGTTGGTCAAAAGAGTTTGATGATCCCTTTACCACTAAAACGTTGTATATCTCTTTGGTTCGACCTATCCTGGAATTCATGCGTTTGGAGTGCGCAGTATATGGTTCATCAAAGAAGAATTGAATCAGTGCAAAAACAGTTTCTTTTATTTGCCTTAAAATATTTAAACTAGGACTCAGATGGTCTCCTTCCACCATATCTTTGTCGGCTAAAATTATTAGACCTACCACCATTGCAGGTACGTCTTACTTGTGCTGGGGCATGCTCCTTCATAAAATTATTCATGGTCAAGTTGACTTGAAACTTTTACTCGAAAAGATACTTTTCTCGGTTTCAAACAGGTCAACCAGGTCCTTTTGACCCCTTTGGTTACCAATTTGCAGATCTTATTTTGCGGATCATGATCCTTTTCGCGTTATCTGTAAAAACTATAACCTATTGTCACATATATTTTTGCCTGAATTATCCCTAGATGTAATAAAATCCAAGTTGATTGTTATACCCTTGCAGAGGGTATTATAATTTTGGTCAAAAGTGTGCAACGCAGTGAAGGAGACATCTTCGACCCTATAAAGTATATACATTCTTGATCAGGATCACCTCCTGAGTCGATATAAGCATGTCCGTCTGTCCGTCTGTCTGTCTGTCCGTCTCTCCGTCTGTCTGTCGGTTTCTACGCAAACTAGTCTCTCATTTTGAAAGCTATCGAGTTGAAACTTTGCACACAGCCTTCTTTCCTTTGCAGGCAGTATATAAGTCGGAACGGCCGGGATCGGTCGACTATATCCTATAGCTGCCATATAACTGATTGATCGGAAATGCCATAACTTTAGTGTTTGTGTAGTGTGGTACAGATTACTCTTTGGGCAAAATAATTCAATATGCCAAATTTCATAAGGATCGGCCGACTATATACGATCCGCAATATATCTAATAATATAAGATTCGTGGCGCCACCTAGCGGACTGCGACTGAACTGCAAGGGTATATCAACTTCGGCTCCGCCCTTAGCTTTCCTTTCTTGTTTTCTTTATCGCGATCAATGAACTGCTTTTGCTTCGGTATGATTTTATAGGTGTGATTACAAAAAAATTCTACCAAAAGCAACTTAAGCAACAGCGCTCTTCAAATGACGAAATTATGTCAAAAATAGTCAAGGGAAACCCCCCTAAAAAAATAATGCCCAGAGAATAAAATTTAGGGGAACACCAGCATAGTGACTGCACAATTTCAAAATTTTGTTGACTGTTTGACTGTATCTTGGAGGGACAACCATTACTAGAGACAACCATTTCTTTACTAAATGAAACAATTTAACAATTACATATGTAGGAGTTTATGATTTTGTAATATTGTTCGTTTTCTACTTAAATATATTATTATTTTTTTGTTATCATAACATCATTGAGGAGGTTGGCGTTGGAGTGGAATTGAGCAATCACTCCAATATTTTTGTATTATAGCTCTAAGTTTGTAAATAACTTACAGTAAACATATAAGCCTGATCTGACAATTAGAAGTGCTGCTCTCTCATGAAAGCGTTACCACTGATGCAATCGTTCCTATGGAAGCTATTTTTTTTTAATATATCTATACAACTTTTCTAGATTTTTGGTGAAAGTTTCATAGCGATAGCACACCTAGAATTATTTATGGCTGCGGTTCCATACAAGCCCGACCACTGTGGATTGGGGTTAAGCGGTGGTTTTTTTTTAAGTTTCAAACGCTTAAGATAGTACAGTAGTACTCAGTAGTTTTGCTCCCGTCAACACCTGCTTTTTCCGTTAGCTTGCTCACAGAGTCTCGTTTATGATTTAATCTCCTTGGCTGCTGAAATGACACTAAATGTACAATGTACCATTCAAGTGAAACACAAAAGGTGCCAGTTATTGAAGCAAGTTTAAAAGAAAATTATGCTAAATTTAAATGTTAAATTTCCAGACTTTCAATTTTTGTTTAAAGAGAGAAGATAAGGATACGAATTAAAAAGAGCAATAATCATTGCATTAGATCAAGCAATTGTTGAGAGATGAACAAGTAATTATGAAAAGTTGTCTGTGCTATTCAAGCGAAATGGAGTGTATCTACCATGGTTAATAAAGCTAAAGGGTGTGCTTGATTTTATAAAAAGATGGTCAAAAGAATTTAATGACCCGTACATAACTAAAACGTTATATACATCACTGGTCTGTCCGATTCTTGAGTATGGATCGTGTGTCTGGAGTCCTCAATATGGAATACACCAGGATCACATTGAATCTTTACAAAAAAACTTTCTTACTTTTGCGCTTAGGGGACTTAAATGGGATGCAAATCTTTACCTCTCCTCTTATCGTAGTAGACTTTTACTAATCAACTTACCATCATTAACAAACCGTAAAACGATGCTGGGTGTCATGTTTCTTTACAATTATATTTATGGAAATATAGACTGCCAGAATTTACTAACACGCTTAAATTTTAACGTTCCTAGTAAGAGGACTAGAAACTTTTGTCCTCTACTCCTCAGCCATTGTAGTTCGACATATGCCCAACACGATCCGTTCAGGGTATTATGTTCGGACTACAATGGTCTCTACCACATTTTGTCACTTTGCTCTACTAACAATCTTAAATCGCTTATATTAACCGCCTTATCTGTGCAACACTCTTCCTCGTGATATCTTTATCCTACTTTTCGCTTAACTATCTCGGATCTATTCACGCGATTCGAGCCGTACGTTACGCGGCAGCATCCCTCGGTCGGTTGGACGGGAGGTGGGCTGTACGTATGCAGTGGGAACCGCGCGATAATAATATAAGGATTGTGAAATTATAATATCTAACTTATACATATTTTAATTTATTGTTTTGGCAAAACCTAGCCGTTTAAAACGCCTCAATGGTCTAGCTGGAAGGAGTTTTCTAGCAACTAGGCTACGATGTAAATGGCTGCAATATCATCTGCATAGGTCGCTTTGGAGGAAGCTACCATATTTTGACTGATAGGACTGGGTATATCTGCAGTATACAATGAAAAGAGAAACGTTACAACAACAACGAGCAAATATTAAAAAGTTATACGAGTATGTATCTCTGACTTTAACTTGGAACTCTCGTCCTTCTAGATATGATACTAACAGTCCATATTACGGATCAGGTAAAAGATTTTTAATTTTGAGCAATAAGCCATTATGCCACACATTATCAAAGGCTTGCCACAAATCAATAAAAACTGCGTTGGGATACTCCTGGTCGCTCCTCGAAAGCCAAATTGTGGAACATCATATTCGCAGCCAATTTCCACTGCTTTGGGAATACTTGAATCCTCATAATAACATTAAAAATTAATGCTAAGAAAAAGATCGCTCTTGTAGGCAAGGCCTTTAACGTAACGTGACAAATTCTATCAATACCCCTTTGTTTTTGGGCAAAGATTGTAAGAAGTCAGATATTTCCTCAATTCTTTTAGGCTTAATAAGCTCTGATGGGTCTCTCCAGTTTGTTCTACCAAAGCAAAGTTTACGGGAGTCAGGCGATCCAATAGTGTAGTCCATTGAGGACAATTTTTGCTCGAAAAAATCGCTTCAGAGTTCCTATAAAACAGTTCGTAGTTGCATGGTAGTCTCTCTGCATGATGCCATCTATTTCGGTTCAAAAGATATTGAGAACGAATTGCTCTTCTTCGAAGGCGCCTTTTTTTCTTGATTAACTCTCTGTAATTCCTTTTTTATGGCGTTGAACCAGTAGCAGCTCTACATATCAGTAACAATGTCAACTGCATTCTCGTTGTCTTTTCTACAGTTCAGAACAGAATTTAGTAGGAAGGAGATCTAGGAGTTGTTTGATAGTATTGAGATCGGTACGACCTGTGATTAAGCGAGGGCTTAGTCTGTTCTGGACACCATTTGTTGGCAGATTAACAACGAGAGCTATGTGATCCGAGTCCAAATCAAAGTTCTGGCCAATATTTATTTGAGAATCCAGTATCCCATGGTATAATGTGAAATGCCTTTTTTCGATTTTGTGCCTTGGAAAACCGTATTTTGAGCTTACTTCCATTTAACCCAAATCCGTGGAAACTTTAAGAGGACATTTAAATGGTTTGTTTTTCAATAATACTTTGTGGGAAATGACTGAAAGAGCTACAATACCAATACCGCCGCTCCTCCGATGCCGCGATTGTGCCGTGCTGGTTTATATGCTGGATAAAAGGAATATCCATAAATTTTGACAATTTCTCCTCTATTGAAACTTAATTCACTTAAGAGTAGGAATTCAATGCCAGTGGTATGCGCGAAGAGCTCAATTTCTCTTGAGCTTTGACATTCCAGATAAGAATTTTGAGTGTGTTCATTGTGAGGCTGAAGCGTTGTTGTGAAGCTGGAGAAGTGATTAATCTCCAGTCCATTGCTTAATCGAGTTGGTCATTTAAAAAACCTCCGAAATGAGATTTTAATTGCAGTATCTTAAGGATTTTAATTGCTATTAGAATTATTCTGTTGAGATCTAATTGTAATTTATATTATCGTCAGATATATTTTCCTAAACAGCCATAGCACAGTGAGCGATTTGGTCTCGGTAGCGGCAATTTTCAAATTTAAAAAACCGTTAACATTTCTTCACATATGAATAGCAAATGCTTTGATTAGATTTTTAAAAGCTTTTGAAATGCTCTGCGATTAGCTGGTTATATGCTGTGAGCGGTCAAACATACAATATGATTTTGCAAAGAGGTTTATACAATTTTTTCTCTTTGTGCGCATTGAATTTGAGTTCCTCGGAAATTTAAAATTGTTTGTGAATTTGTTAAAAGTTTTGCTTTTTATTATCTTCAAGGTATATATTACAAAAAAAGTCAATGTTTGTGACCGGTCTATAATTGTGTAGCTCATAAAACGTTGTGGTAATTCAGTGTATTAACAACTAGCCCGGATTAGCGTACACCTGTCTTTCGTGGAGTAGAACTTACCGGATTCAAGTGGATTCAGTCTAACTCTTTTATTAGCCGAAAGTGTGATTCAGTGCCGTCCAAAATGTGTAATATCAACTGCTATTACCTGCTAGCCTTCAAACTATGGTACTTTTTAGGAACAATGTCAGTAGCAAAAAGGGTGCTTTTTATGGTATGGCACTCAGATGTCGTTCTAACGAAGAAGTTTGCTGCCACGGAAAACTTTGTATTTGGTACTGTTTTATTAAAAGCCAAATTTCAAATATTTTACCAACATTATTGAGTGGCTTTAGAATTGATCATCAATTCCATATGACCATGCTTGATGGCAAAACGTTCAGTGTTATATCGGGATCTTCTTTGCAAACATGCGGAATATGTAAGGCAACTCCTAAGAATATGAACGATCTGAATTTGGTGAAGAGCTTGTCTTTTAATGAAAACCTCTTTGAATATGGGTTATCAAGTCTTCACGCCTGGATTAGGTATTTCGAGTGTGTTTTGCACATTGCATTTAGAATTCCGATTCAAAAGTGGCAAGCTCGTGGTGTTGACAAAGATGTTGTCGATGAAAATGAAAGAATTATTCATCAGAAGCTGAGGGAAGAGATGCATTTTCTGGTAGATACACCAATTGCTACTGCTAGTAGTACGAATAACGGAAAACTGCAAGGAACAACCAAATTTGGCTGCTCGTATAACAGGAATATGCTATAATTTAATACATCGATTCAGTGTAGTCTTACGAACACTAGCATGCTGCCACGAAATAAATTCGGATGCATTCCGGTCTTACGCATTGGAAACTGCCGAATTGTTTGTAAAATCATAACCCTGGTTTTATATGCCATCTTCTGTTCACAGAATTCTAATTCATGGAGCAGATATTATAAGCCATTTTTGCCTTCCAATTGATATGAAGTCCGAGGAAGCTCTTGAAGCCAGGAACAAGGACTTCCGAAATGTACGAGAGAGCATTACAAGGAAAAATTGCAGGAAAAATACCATGGAAGATGTGTCAAATGCCTAATTAGTTTCTTTCGACCCCTTGATAACGTCATTGTCAAATGGGTCTGCAATTTTCTCTACAAAACAAAATTATTATGGATGATGATGTTAAGAGTTTGCTTCTTATAAAACATCTGGATATGCCTCTCTCTGATGATTCCGAATAACATTCTGGCCTTTTTTAGATAAAGTTTATTTATGAAATATGTTTATTGAAGTTTAAATAAAATAAAAGTAACACAAAATTTTAAATTTAAACAAAAAAAAAAATAAATTTATTAAAAAAAATAAAAAAAAAAATTTTAAAAAAGAATTGTTTAACTTAAAAAATTCTATGATTTTTTTCTGATCAGTGAAAAAAACCGGCTGAAAACATCTATTTAGCATTTCTGGCTGGTTGATTCTGAGGGTGATCCAAACTTCATTTCTCTTATTTTCACCTAGAATTATTTATGGCTGCGGTTCCACACAAGCCCGACCACTGTGGATTGGGGTTAAGCGGTGGTTTTTTTTTAAGTTTCAAACGCTTAAGATGTTTAGCTTTCAAAATAACTCGCCCAACAGTAGTTTTGCTCCCGTCAACACCTGCTTTTTCCGTTAGCTTGCTCACAGAGTCTCGTTTATGATTTAATCTCCTTGGCTGCTGAAATGACACTAAATGTACAATGTACCATTCNAAATTTATTAAAAAAAATAAAAAAAAAAATTTTAAAAAAGAATTGTTTAACTTAAAAAATTCTATGATTTTTTTCTGATCAGTGAAAAAACCCGGCTGAAAACATCTATTTAGCATTTCTGGCTGGTTGATTCTGAGGGTGATCCAAACTTCATTTCTCTTTGCACCTTTTACGAGTTGATAGTGGTTTCTTTCTCTTTTTAAAAAGATTTCTTTGGCCACCCTTCAACTTGGTAGCAGCATCACTAAGTTGTGTAGAAGAAATTGTAGAATTTTTTCGTAATTAATTCGCTTGTTTCTAAGCTGAGAGTTAAAATAATGATTTTCATCCCTTTACAATAAGCAACAGTTTTGTTTAGTTTCTTCATGGCTTCTTCTTCGCTGGATGTATTGCCAATCGTGTGCCGCTGCGCACAACGTGAGGGGTGACGTACTGCCCAATGCACATTGGGATGAAATGCCTTTATTTTGGTTATAACCGTAATTTTAAAGCGAGAAAGTTGAAACTTGGAGAAATTGACTCCTATATTATTTGGAAATTTTTAAGTTCGAATTTTCACATAATAGAACTCCAGTATATATAATTCATATTAATTTTTTTTATCCACAATTGTTAAAAAAATTTTAATTTTTTTATATTGTTGCATAGTATAAAATAGCCTAATTCACGAAAGCTTAAAAATAAGTACACAAACTTGTATTAATATAACTGTTTTTCTTCTAAATCAAAATATGGTATACTTTAAAGCTCGTCTTCAGCACTATATACCTAACGTTGCATCATCCGGTTTTGGAGAAACTAAAAGGCCAATAACTTCACTTAGCAATGACTGTGATTTTGGAGTCTTTTTTGGAACGATGTTTAATAATTAGGGATCAGAAGAATCCAAAGCTCGGTGAAATACCTCGGTTAAATTATTCACTCGGCTATTTTTCCTAGCATGCAAAATCTTTTCGTGCTTGTAATATTTGTTGCGAGCCTCTGATGCGTTTTCGGCCAAGCAATCAAAAAAAAGTACAGGTGATTTAATTATTTGTGGACCATGAACAAAAATTTTGTGGACCAAAGCGGTCATTGTATACCACGGATATTTCATAAAATGCAAAAGGAGCGTTTCGTCACAAAATTTCCTAAACTTATTTAAACAAACATCAAATTCGCATAATAGTTGTTGTCTTAATTATGAACTGTCAGAACTATTTATTGTTGTAATTAAAATGTGAGAAATATTTATAATTTTAGCCTTCTTAGCAGAGAAACAGCTGCTTCAATAAGCTTCGGAAGAAAATATTCTTTTATGCTGTAAACTTCCTTGGTCATAAGAGACCCGAGGTCGTCCACCACCAGATCTCGCTTAGAATCATCTTTTAAATAAAATATTAGCTCCGATGCAAGCCAGCTTGCATTTTCTTCTTTGAAGTGACGAATATTTCTGTGTGCTCTGTTCAGCAGTCTCTTAATTTGAACAAAAAAATTTTTTATTTTATTTTTAATCACCTCCAAATGGTTATCCCGCAAATTATTTAAATGCTATCTGAATATAAACATATGTAATACCACATATTACCATACAAGTTGTTATTTGAATCCTGTTGTATCTTGCTAGATATGCTCCACGAAACACAATTATTTTGTATGGTATTTTAACTAGTTGAAGGTTTTAAAAATACGAGAACGCCAAAATTAAGAAACTTGTGTAATCAGCAAGCTTGCATGCACTACGTGGCAAGAACAGCTGACTTTCAGGTGCTGGTACAGAATCCAAACTAGGTAATGATTTTCTCACAAGACAAGCAATTACACGTGCCTTGTTTTCCAAATTAATAATAATACAAAAAATATTTTGCTCAAAATTCTTTGGGTAGTGGGACCAGACTCCAAACTTTAACTTACCTTTCGAAGTATACATAGGTTTTTAAACAAGACTATTCTTAATTTCCGTATACATTCTTTATTATACCCTTGCAGAGGGTATTATAATTTTGGTCAAAAATGTGCAACGCAGTGAAGGAGACATCTCCGACCCTACAAAGAGTATATATTCTTGATCAGGATCACCTCCTGAGTCGATATGAGCATGTCCGTCTGTCCGTCTGTTTGTCTGTCTGTCTGTCTGTCTGTTTCTACGCAAACTAGTCTCTCAGTTTTGAAGCTATCGAGTTGAAACTTTACACACACCCTTCTTTCTGTTGCAGGCACTACATAAGTCGGAACGGCCGGGATCGGCCGACTATATCCTATAGCTGCCATATAACTGATTGATCGGAAATGCCATAACTTTAGTGTTTGTGTAGTGTGGTACAGATTACTCTTTGGGCAAAATAATTCAATATGCCAAATTTCATAAGGATCGGCCGACTATATACGATCCGCAATATATCTAATAATATAAGATGCGTGGCGCCACCTAGCGGGCTGCGACTCAACTGCAAGAGTATATAAACTTCGGCTCCGCCCGAAGTTAGCTTTCCTTTCTTGTTTTTTTTTGTAGTGGCTGCGGCTTTGGGGCGTGTCCATTGTCTACAAGATTTGTCTCAGTATCTCGCCACAACCGTATCCTCACACATTTTTCTATTGGGGATCTGTTTTTTAATGATTTTTTATTTGAAAAATCAATTGGGTAGAGGTAAACTCCAAGTGGAGTTTTCCAGACGGATGAGGATGCACATCGGGTTTTTGCGGCAATGTAAAAATGACAACAGTTTTAAAATGATTTTGTTTGTAAAGGACCGCAAGAACATTAACAAATAATCAATAAATTATATGGTTGACTTATAAAGGTTTTTTGAATACACATTAACGCATGGAATAAAGTAGCTATAGTTCGTTATTAGTTTTATTTAATTTCATCAATTTTCATCGTTTATATAGATCACATAACTTTATCCAACACAACACATTCTCCAACACCGGCTATTGCAACTATAAAAATCTACTTTTTTTTTTACATTTTTTTACCTGCCTCAATGAAACTTTCAACCTTCATCGATCGAAAATCCAATTTAAAATCTAATTTTCCTAGCCGACCGGCTATGGAGAGCTGAAGAAGTAAGAAAGAGCTCTCGACATAGCTTGAAGTGCAAATTAAATCAATTCGCAAAGTGGCAAGAAAAATGTAGTCCATGCACGTTACTAGATGCCCCTTAAGCAGCCCCTCTGCTACTTTTGGCCACTTAAGTTGCCTGGCGCAGATTGTCTGTGATTGATTTTAATCGCCTCAAGAGATTTCACTAAACGATTCAACTTTAAAATTGGTTACCTTGCATTCTGTTTTCCGAATATACAAATTCCACGTTCACTGAGTGAATGTGTTGTTATACCCTTGCAGAGGGTATTATAATTTTGGTCAAAAGTGTGCAACGCAGTGAAGGAGACATCTCCGACCCTATAAAGTATATATATTCTTGATCAGGATCACCTCCTGAGTCGATATGAGCATGTCCGTCTGTCCGTCTGTCTGTCGGTTTCTACGCAAACTAGTCTCTCAGTTTTAGAGCTATCGAGTTGAAACTTTGCACACATCCTTCTTTTCCTTGCAGGTAGTACATAAGTCGGAACGGCCGGGATCGGTCGACTATATCCTATAGCTGCCATATAACTGATTGATCGGAAATGCCATAACTTCGTTGTTTTTTAAGATAGAGGGTTGGGACTTTCCACACATGTTATATTTGACTAACAAATCTTATGTACAAAATTTCATAAGGATCGGCCGACTATATCCTATAGCTGCCATAGAACGATCGGAATTGGCATAACTTTGGTGGTTTTTAAGTTAGAAAGATGGGACTTGGTACAGATTCTATTTTGGACAAAATAATCTGATTTGCCAAATTTCATAAGGATCGGCCGACTATATACGATCTTCTATATATCTAATAATATAAGATGCGTGGCGCCACCTAGCGGACTGTGCCTCAACTGCAAGGGTATATCAACTTCGGCTCCGCCCGAAGTTAGCTTTCCTTTCTTGTTTTTATTTTTTTGTTGCCAAACTTTTGGCATTGTGTGTTTGGCTTCCGTTAGTTCGGGCTTATTCTATAAACAAAATTTACAAGCTGTCCCGCAAGCTTGCAAGCTTAAGATACACATAATGGATTTTGGTTCGTCTACTGTTGCTTGTATTCGTTTAAAATTTTATTTAAAATTTTCAGCTTTCCTAGAATAAATTCTTTATTCAATTTGAAGATTGAATTTTGAAAATACTTGAGATGCGTAACTACAAGTGTCTGTTAATTCTATCTTTATTGAGTGCCCAGTGTTTTCCTTTTTTCATTTACAAGTTTGCTCTTGCAACAATTTTATAAAATTCAATTTAATTGCACACACTTCCGCGATGGATATTAAAATTCAAAGCTTACCAAAGAATTTCAGTCTCGTACTTTTTTGGGACTGGATCTATGTACATATTATATATAACAAGAAAGGAAAGCTAACTTCGGGCGGAGCCGAAGTTGATATACCCTTGCAGTTCAGTTGCAGTCCGCTAGGTGGCGCCACGCATCTTATATTATTAGATATATAGAAGATCGTATATAGTCAGCCTTATGAAATTTGGCAAATCAAATCATTTTGTCCAAAATAGAATCTGTACCAAGTCCCATCTTTCTAACTTAAAAAACACCAAAGTTATGCCAATTTCGATCGTTCTATGACAGCTATAGGATATAGTCGGCCGATCCTTATGAAATTTTGTACATAAGATATGTTGGTCAAATATAACATGTGTGGAAAGTCCCAACCCTCTAACCTAAAAAACACCAAAGATATGGCATTTCCGATCAATCAGTTATATGGCAGCTATAGGATATAGTCGACCGATCCCGGCCGTTCCGACTTGTATATACTTATACTTGTATGCAAAGGAAAGAAGGATGTGTGCAAAGTTTCAACTCGATAGCTTTAAAACTGAGAGACTAGTTTGCGTAGAAACAGACAGACGGACAGACGGACAGACGGACATGCTCATATCGACTCAGGAGGTGATCCTGATTAAGAATATATATACTTTATAGGGTCGGAGATGTCTCCTTCACTGCGTTGCACACTTTTGACCAAAATTATAATACCCTCTGCAAGGGTATAAAAATTTGTATTGATGTATGTAACCATTTGATCTTTAACTTTCCAATTTTAAGGCCCTTCAGTTGACACTTTTCAACGGGGAAGCAAAAATTTAATTCGGGATTCTTACTTAAAGTGGACGATAGAAACTGAAGCTCCCGCAAGGTCCATCCAACCACAAAACGTCAAACAGAACCGAGATATGCAACTGAGTCGGGCTAATCGCTCAACAAAAAATGCCGAATGAGACCGACAAAACCCACAAACGAATCCAATACAATAAAGCGACACAAAACATGGGAAGAAAATAGCTGGAAAAGATGCCCTTTAGATTATCCTGTTTTTGCCAAACAACTAATTTTCAAGTGCACTGCAAGGCCATAATCCGCTCTTAATCTTTGGAAGCCAAAACCGCCGAAGCAACTGAAATTTTCCCGCAAACCCAATCCCTTCGCTTCTCAAAAAAACCAGTACAGGCAAAACCGCTGGCGCCCCTCCGAAGTTTTCATTAAAGTGGATCTCGGTTTTGGGCCTTTGTAATATCACGGCATCAAGGGATAGCCACTCTAAGAGCTTAGCATTTTTCGGCTTTCAAGAGGAGTGACAGAAAAAAAAAGGTGTGTCCTACATTGGCGAAATGAAGAAGAAGCATATTAAAGGTCATCTTTCATCAGTTTCGGGGTCTTTAGTTTCTATACTAAAATTATCTTTGACTTGAATTTAGATTAACACATTTTTCTTTACTTTCTTTTGGACCTCAGTTTTTCGGCACTTTGTTTTATGAATTACCAGTGCACTCATTAACAGCACTTAGTGGCAGTGACCCTGCAGCTTGAGCCAGTTCAATGTCGTCTTTGCTGGCCGCCGTTCACTCGAAATTCTTTGTCTTACTTCTTTAGTAATACTTACATTTTCAGTCAAGGTTTTCAGTCAATTTTCGCTTGTGGAAAAATTTTTTGTTCGTACAGCTAACTTGAAAAGTAATGCCAAAAAACGAACGACAGTGGTATCGTCAGGCGAAATAAAAAGCGCCACATTAAGCAGGAGCTTTTTCTTCTTACGGAATCCCTTTTAATCCCACCACATCGAGGCCAATTTAAATATACCAAGTAAACATGGTGTGATGAAAAAAAAATAAAAATGAAGTTTCATTAGACCATTTTACTAGAAGTGTCGGCCGTCACCCAACGGGTACAACCGAGGGACCAACATGCGAGCATACGCGTACCTTAACTGTGCCCAACACTGGTAGTGCGATTAAGCTCTAAGGTCATGTCTCTTCCGAAGAAGAAAATTCCCTGCCTCAAATCACCCCGATCCAAAGCGGAACAGCATATGCCGAGAAAAGCGTGCCCAAGCGGTGGGGATCAAGAGCGTAAGGTCGAACTCCAAACTAACCGACGGGGTCCCGTAGGAAAGCACCAGTCGGGTAGTGGCTCACTCGTGGATCAGTAGCCTTCATCCTCATGAGGACATCTTATAGTAGAAGGGTATAGAGGAATGTGTTTTGGCAAGGGCTCTGACAGGCGTCGGCATGGAGAAGAACTCGCTGCTGGGCTCCGATACCGAGGCGTATGTGACAGTGGTGGAGAATCACCAGGATATCCATGACATTCATGAAGATAAACCCCCACCACAGTATCCGGTGCCCTCCTTCTCAAACCTCGCTGAGAGTGGAGCTGAAGTAGCCCTCATCCAGGAACCTAGGATCCATGAAGATAGGATTCTTGGTTTGGGGATATCGGAGTTCAGGCTCTGTAAAGCTATTAAAGCAGGTACATTAAAAAAAACCATTTTGTACTTAAACCAATTACGAACACACTTCGACCAAAAACTTACATACTTAGTTCACCTTACAATACGATTTTGAGACCAAAATTCTTGTTTTGTTTTGATTCTTGTAAGAACGAGAAGTTCTTACACCAAGTACGAAAAATTGTTATTTTAAGATTAAGAAAATATTATTGCAAGAACTAAATGTTCCCATACCAAATAAGACAAATTCTTGAAGTAAAAACCATTCTTCGCACCATTCTTTAATAATTCCCATTTTATTTACATTCTTTTTATTATTTTTATAATTACAAAGTTTTTATTAACATTCCTTTTATTATTTTTATGATTACATATTTTTTATTTACCAACAGCCAAGTCTCGGCCATTCCCTATGAAATTCATTTACATCTAATAGCTATTCAGGATAGCCATATACAGATCCTCCTGCCTCAGATGAAACGTTTTTTTTCCAATTGACACAAACTGAGGCCCAGTCGGAGCAATCACGTTTTAAAACAGCTTTTAAACTTTTGGCCACTTCATCATCCAATTCCCTTGCTAGGACTTTGTTGACTTTAGGTTCATTTTCATGGGTGGAAGGTTTGCAAGCAAATAACTGAAAACATATATTTCTGAAGTTGTTTGCTAAGTAAACTATGCATGTAGGTATACAAATCTAAACACACTACAAATAACTTTCTATAAAGAACTTTGTAGAAAGCACTTTTTCAATAAACGCGGTGTCATCATTTTAGAAAACACTATTAGCGGTGAACTTTTATAGCGAACTTGATCTAACACTATTTAATTGAAATTTAAACTTACCCAATTTCGTTACTTTCGTTTACACAGAATAGAGATTGACCTGATATATGATATAGCTTTCCGACCAGAAAAACATTACAACTTGATCTGTCAGCAACCAATCTCCTATGATTGAAATTTCTATGATTGAAATTCATAGAAACTGTTGAGCTTAGAGTTTTAAAGATCTTTTTATTGAGGAAAGTTAATCTAGTTGGTCCAAGATTTATCAGTAAAGTGAGAACTTAATTACAATCGATATCGATGAAGTCTAATTCACAATAACTTAACTTTTGCTCGAAACAAATGCCGCGGCTAGCTCACAGAGTTTGGGGGATCGTTCCACCGAATTTATATATTCGACGTGATTGCCCGAGGCCAGAAATAACACACACAAATAACTTGCTCCTTGGAATCGACAAGGCGTACGCCAGGCCAATCCGTCGCTATCGCTATGACACCAGGATACCTGTCGTGTCCGGGAATAGCCCATCGCGACTCGTTTTACCCTTGGGCTTCAGTTCCGCCGCGGATTCTTGATCCTTTTCCCACTTGCTCCTTGATTTCTACTCCTTGGCTGATTCGCGTACCGCCGCCGGACTTACCCACAGGGGGCCCTTAAGCTACTGAACGCTAAATTCCGCACTTGAGACTGTCGGACTTAGCCACGGAGGGTCCTTCAGCCTATACTCCTAATTTCTCCAAGGAATCTTTCCCGCTTGAATGTCAGACTTACCCACGGGGGTCTTTCACTCAACTCTTCCAGCTTCCCTTGAAGACTCGGTCTCGATTTGCTCCAGGGACCCTCCTTATATAGTGCCTGAGGCGCCCGTTAATCCTTGCAAATCTCGTTTCCTGCCGTTAATCCTTCGGTCCTCTGTTCTCGCCGCTAACTTTCGTCAATTCCCGCCGCATATCTATCGGCAGGCTTCCTTTGTTGCTCCCCCCCGTTTGCCCCGCTTGGGCCATTGATTCATATTGTTATTGCTATTATCATATTTTTATGCAAGTCACCGGACTTAAAAAACGTTTATCGTGAGAACGGCTAACACAGAGTTACCTGGATGAAAGGGTCTACGTCGTCGTACCGCAAAGTTTGGTGCATGTAATGTCGTCGGCAAATCCATGCTCTCCAAAGTCCGGCATCTTTGTTTAAGAAAACTGGCGATGGACTCCCACGTTGGAATGGAATCCAAGGAATCCGAGTCAGCTTGCATTTCCTTCCACTTAGACCGCGTGGCATCATCAACCTTCTGCAACAGCACTTGGATTATGATGCAGCTAATAATCTGCTACGATGTTCCCATGCTTGACAGGGCTCACATATGCGAATTAAATTTATTCAAAAGCTCGCGAAGCCTCATCGCCGATGCGGATTCTACGGCCCTCAGATTCATTATCTCAATAACAGGGGCTTGAAAAATAAGCCTGCGATTACTAAACCTTTTGTTTAGCAGCTCCAATGCGACGTCATAATTTTTGTCCGTGAGCTCCAACGATCGAACAGTCTCCAAGGCAGATTCACGAAGGCAGGACATTAACCGTTGATGCTTCTCCACCCGACTTATGAATGGGTTTGTGTCCACCATGGTCGAGAATAGTGACCGAAATTCAAGCCACTCCGCATAACCTCCACTAAAAATGGGAAGTGGCAGTGGCGGCAAAGCCTGGAAAGATCTGCCGAAATACGCATCAAAATTGGTGGCAGAAGTACCGTTGATCAGCGTCAAACTCGCCGGCAAACAAACTGGAGCGCCGCATAATCTCCTGATCCAGGATGAATTCTCGCCTTTCTCGCCGCATCGTTGAAGTTGACGCGCAGATCGATCCTAATTTCTGAAACATCCAGCTCGGACAGCTTTGTGTATGTGTTGAAATCGAGCACAATCGAAAAACGTATTTGTTTATGTTTATATATTTTAAGCTGTGCAGTTCAAATTTTCAATGGAAAAGACTTTATCAAATTATTTTCCTAAGCACAATCACGTCGGGGTCCCCAATGTTCAGTTACCGAGCATTTTTGGGAGCTTTATTTAATGTTCCAAATGTACCAAAAAAATTTTACCGAATTCGAGGAGCGCCGGATAGTACGAAAAATTAAGGAGAACCCAAAGTTATCCGCCCCAAAAATTGTGGCTGAAGTTGCCCAAGAAATGGGGAAAAAGTGCAGTGCTGATACGGTGCGCCGCGTGCTACACGATCACAACTTTTATGGTCGTGTAGCTGAGAAGAAGCCCTTCATTAGTAAGAAGAATATAGCGGCTCGGTTAAAATTTTCGAAGGAGCATTTCCTTCATCCTATTTCCTTCATTTCTATTTGGGATGACGGTATATTCGCGGACGAATCCAGTTTCAAACTGTTTGGGTCGGATAGGAAACAATATGTTTGGCGGCGACCGAATACGGAGCTCAACAATAAGCACCTAAAAGCTACGGTGAAGCATGGCGGAGGTAATGTTCTGGTTTGGGCCTGTGTATTTGGATCTGCTGAAGGAAAATCTGCTTCAAATTGCTGATAAGTTTGGCATACGGGACAGATTTAGATACTACCAGGACAATGATCCGAAGCATTCAGCCAGCATGGCTCGTCTGGAATTGTCCTCACGTGGTTATAACACCAGCCCAATCCCCAGACTTATACGTGATAGAGAATTTGTGGGAAATATTGGACCAGGCTATCTGTAAAATTAAGATTTCCAATGACTTGAAAACGGCGCTGTTGGAAGAATGGTGAAAAATTTCCGTGGAAATGACAAAAAAATTTGTTTCTTCAATGCGAACCCCACTGACGGCTGTCCAAAACCAGAAGGGAGGACACACTAAATATTAAGTTATAAAATAAGAGTTTTATGTTAAGTCTAATTGAATCCACGAAATAAGCTACAAAAACTTGTAAGTGAATTGGGTCCGTTTTTGGACCCAACTTACTTCTTATAAAACCAAGACCTGTAAAAAATTCATTCATCGTACAGCGTACAGTGCCTTTTGAAATGTATATACTTTGGCTTCACTTATTTCATACCCTAGTGGCATGTTTATATACACTTCGGCTTTTACATGGCCATTTAGGAAAGTTGTTTCTACGTCCATTTGTTCTATATATAAATTATTTTCACAGCTGTTAATAATAATTTTTTTTTTTAAAGTTTGCGAAGACTGGAAAAATCTTCGTTATTCATAGGGTTTATCGCCTCCTGGAATGTGTTTGGAACATTCGCACCGATATTAACACATAATGTAATAGTTGTTGGTCTACCATATCTATCTACTGGATTTTTTTCATACTTGACTTCACATACAGCTTAATACAAAAAAATTGTTCGAAATGTGTTTTGTTTTCTTGTGTGTTGGCTATTGATCTGTTGTTTAAATAGGCTTCTGCTTTTATAATTTCGGGCCAGTACTGCCTATTTACTTTAGCTTCCCGCATAAGACATCTGCCCATGTCCATACCTGACCTGTTATGTCTTTCTCCTACGCCATTTAGTTCATATACATATGGAGGACAAGTTAGTATCTCTAATCCTTTATCCCTTATGAAAGTGCAAATGTCTTTGTTTAAATTCTCCTTTCTATTATCATACTGTATTTTCTTTACAAATTTGTTAAATTTATTTTCTACGAAGTTAATACAATCTTTGAAACAATTTACCGTATCTGATTTATTTTTGATACAATATAGCCTAGGGCACTTACTATAATCTTCTACGAAGGTTAGAAAATATTTTTCTCCGCCATAGCCTGTAGTTTGCGGTCCATTTAAGTTTGTATGAATTTTTTCGAGAATTTCTTTAGTTTTATCCTCATTTTTTTAAATTTAAATTGGTTTATTGGACATTTTAGATTGTAAGCAGTTTTCACACTTCATCTCAGTGTTTTCTAGCTTATCTGGCAAATCTAATAATTTTTCCGAAACTAATTTATCTAAATATTTAAAGTTTATGTGGCCAAGTGCCCTATGCCATTTTTATTTATTTGTTAGTTCTAACACATTTGTATAGACTTCTTTAATACTACCAGTTTCTTTTGCAATACCTTTTATCACATACAAGTTGTTCACTTTATTAGCTACGACTACTAATTCATTATTTTGATCATATATTTTTGCATTACTGTTTTTTGCAACAATGATATTGTTTTTCGTTATTCTTGACACGCTTAATAAATTATCCTGAATTCCATTTACATAGTTAACACTTTTAAATAGGTTTTAAAAGTTAGTTTGATATTACCAATTTTAGTAGCTTTTAAAGGTTTGCCATCTGGCAGCTTAACATCGACAGCAATTTTGAGATCTTGATAACTTACGAAATATTTGTCGCTTTTGATTATATTGTCCGTACAGCCGCTGTCCAAGATGGAATTTAGTTGATAACCATTTCCGCTTGAGTCCTTGAACTCACATCCACTTGGTCCATAAGCTGCAGGATGATGTAATGCTGCGCTCGATTCGTTGCCTGAAGTCTCGTTCACGTATCCTCTGTGAGATCCCCTGCCTCTGATGTAGCCTTATAATCTGCCATGAAAATTTCCTCGTTTTTCTCTGCCCAGATTGTGATGAAATCTTCTGTTTTGTCCAGTTTCAATAGCATTTTGGCTTGCTTGATTTTCATGATTTAGACAACAGGTTTTTTCTGGTGTCCATATTTGCCACAACTGAAACAGAGTCCTTTAACATGTAACCTCCTGCCTAGCTGTAGCAAAGTTTTTCTCGGGCTGCCATAATCGGCCAATCCAGCTACTGCATAATGTACTAGATACTTGCAACGGGGCTCTTATTAATTTGGAGCTCTGTCGGGAGATGGGGTGGGTTTTGCTAATACCAGTACATTTGATCACGTTAAGAATAAATAAAAAGTCCCTACTGAAGCTAACTGTTCACTCGATCGTGGGGAACGCACAAAAACAAAACCAGAAAACTTGGGAGCTCATTGCCCCTGATAAGATAGGCTTACGGATTGCATAATAGCAGAAGAGACAAAAATAACAACCGCGCCGACAATGATGTTAAAATTCGGACACGGTTTCACTCCCCACCCTACCTTAGCCTTAAGAAAATTGTTGTTAAGACCCCAATTAGCATTTCTACTCACATTTCCAAGGTCACGGAAATAAGAACTTACTCACTCATACTTCCATTTTTAAGTAATATATATTCACAAAATATAGCTTACTCTAGGGTCTTACTCAATAAAAAAAATAATTTCCTGTTCATTTCATGTATGATCTTAGAATTTTTGGTAAATTAACATTATTGGCTAAACTCATCTTATATATATATAGTTGAATACTAAGGTGGACTTCATTATTTGAATTTTAAAATTTTACAACAAATTTCAAGATGCTAAATTACTCTATTCGTTTTCGAATGCACTTTAAGGTTTAGGCTAGCAAAGAAAAAAAAAACAAATGACAAAAGCAAAACAAACAAGCACCTGCTTTCTGCAAGCTTATCTGCTTGGCTGAGCTTATTAGTGGTTATTTATATGGGCATGGCAAAATAGCATAATTGCCCAATTGATACAGTGGCGAGCAAAATTGAGTGTATGTTCAGAACTCAGACTTTCGTCACCCACAAAATCATAACCACACAAGATAATCCCAAAATTTTTTTTGTTTTATATTTATTATTTTATTCTTAATAAATTTTAAGCACAAACAGTCATGCCAGAGATAAATTCTAGGAGAATTACAAAAAAAACGAAAAAAACTTGCATAAACTCAATTTTGCACGTTTCTAGATGTTTTAATTATAAAATTAATTTTAATATTTTGTCCAAAGACCTTTATTTGAGATAACTTCCTGTACACGGTTAGGCATGCTCTCTACCAAATTTTCAATTATATCTTTGGGAATACGTCTCCACTCAGCTTCAACACGCTCCCAAAGGATGCCCATGTTTGATGGAGCTGCTTCGTATTGCCCGAGCCGTCTTTTCACGATTGACCAAAGATTTTCAATCGGATTGAGGTCGGGACTTTGTGCTGGCCATTCCATTAATTTAAAAGGTTGCTTTTCAATCCATTCCTTGACAATTTTGGCCGTGTGCTTCGGATCCCCATCTTGTTGAAAAACAATTTCCTTTTCGGGATAAGCACATTTTTCAATAAAATTGGGAAGATTAGTTTCCGTCGGACTGAAATCGGTTAAATTTGGACTCGTCAGACCAGACAACACGTTTCCAATCTTCGACTGTCCAATTTTTGTGTGCCCTTGCAAATTTCAATCGCGCTTTAACATTTTTAACGGATAATGCAGGTTTGATTTTTTTCACACTTGCAATATACCCAATGTCTCGCAGCGCTCTTCTAGCTGTCCATTCGCTAACATTCTTGTTTATAGCCAAGGAAGCACCCTTTGGAGTTAGAAGCTTGTTCTTCCTCATTTCCGACATCATTAGTCGAGCATCTGACTCCTTCAATAATTTCTTGCGACCTGCGACTTGCGCTTTGGGAGTCACATTCCGTCTCTTTTGAACAGCGATTACCGCCGATTGGCTTATACCAAGCCTTTTGGAAATTTCACGTGATGTACAACCATTCTCGGTCAGGCTAACTACATTATTTTCAATATCTTCAGATAATTTTCGCATTTTTTGCTCGCAAATTTTGAAAAATTTATTTCTAATTATAAGCTAATTCAGTTACACTCTGCTTAGTCTGAAGCACGTTTTAATCTGTGCTACGAACATTAAGAATAATAGAAAATCAAAAATAAAGGTGAATCTTGCCGATTTGTGCTGATAAGAGAAGTTAGAAAGCGAAAATAGGCAAAAAGTGCGTACGTGCAAAATTGAGTTTATGCGGGGTTTTTTTTCGTTTTTTTGTAATTCTTCTAGAATTTATCTCTGGCATGACTGTTTTTGCTTAAAATTTATTAAGAATAAAATAATGAATATAAAACAAAAAAAATTTTGGGATTATCTTGTGTGGTTATGATTTTGTGGGTGACTCAATTTTGCTCGCCACTGTAGGTAATTTGTTTTTATACATAATTTTTTTTTTTTCCAAATCTTACAAATTGGTTCTTAGAATTTTAACCTCCTCCACATTTTGATCTTTTAAAAATTTCCCTTTTAGGTAGTTAGTTATATTTTATGTTTCATATAATTTTTGTTTTGTGCACTCACCCCATTTGATGATCCTCGATGAAGGCCTTCATGTTGAAGACTTTTAGAGGTTGGGCTGATTAGTTGAGAGGTTGAATTTCTTACATCTATCTTACAACTACATTATTCCTATTTATTTTTTTGCATGCCTTTCCTTATTTACATTTTCTTTTCAATACTTTCTTTCTCAATACTTTTCAATACTTTTTGTTTTTTTTTTCAATTTCTAGTGCAATATAAGTTCGTAATATTTTCTTCTATTTTTTTTTTATTTTTTTATTTAAACAACAACAGAAATGTATTAAACGGTTGAAGGCGACGCTTGTTCGCTATTTTACACTTTCATATTGTTTTATATTTATAGATGATATCCGAAAATGCTCCTATCCTGCGTAGCAATTATTGATTTGCGCATAAATGGAGGCGGGATGGACTCAGTTTTTTTTGTTAGGGTTACTCCTCCTGATCCATAAAAATTAGGTGTAATGATCCAAGTATGGAATCCAGGTGGTGCGGGTGGGACTCTGGTGGATTCTTGGCCATAGAAGACGCCTTATGGAAACAAGGTTGGGATGAGAATTCGGCTGGCGAGCTTGAAAATCATTACCTGATCCCAGGCTAGGTCTTTTTGCGAATTTAATTATGTATTTGCTTTACTTCTTTGCCCAATGATGTGTTTAGATTTTACAGATTTTATTTTGAGGGCTTCACCCACTTGTTTTATATATAGCTGGTTGTAGCTGGTACTAAGGTGTGAGTCTGCTTAGCTTAACAGCTCAAAAAAGAAAAATACTTATGCAGCCACCTAATAAGCTGATGGGGGGCTAATGTCAAGGTCAGTACGAACACCTAGTATGCAAATTAGAATGAATAAAAAAAAATTGCTACCCCCTATCGATAAAAGTGGAGAGTTTCGTTAAGATTAGACGTTATTCTAATCTAATTTCTACCATTACAAACATTTGCGTTGAATTTACTCACGCTTGATCTTTTAGACCAGGGATGCCCAGTCCCATTGCTCTCGTTCCTCCTTTGTTGTTGGATTGCTCTGTCATATGGGTAGAGCAAAATCATATACGTGTGCTGCTCCCAGTATAGGCAAGGCAAATTACAATAACAATTTTTCGTAGTTTAATAACACTTAAACAGTTTCAACACTTTTCTGGCATTTTGTTGTTGGATTGCCGAAAACTTTTCACTGCAAAAAATCACTTCTTGTTGTGGTTTTGGACAGAATGGTTGACTGTGGAACGATGCATTTTTTCTTTGTCGAAAATTTTCTTTGCGAGCAGCAATGTATTATATCAGTGGTGGGCAAACTCTCATTTCCCATAACTCGCGAGCATAGGGCCAAAAATTCTGCTGCAGCGCTGCCGGCACACGCACAGTATGAGCGAGCTCGCTCCTCTCCGAAGCACTCTCATTAGCTTTCGTGAGAGGGCCAAAGTTGGCATTTTTCTCTCATTTCATTTCATTTGAGCGCCAAAAATATTCTGTTCTACCAATGAAAATGAATTTATTCGATGATCGGACCTCACTGGAGCACGACCATTGCGACAAAAAAATCACTGAGAAAAATGTTTCTTGAAATTTGGGAAGAAAAATTTTTCTTTATAGAAAATATGGATGGGGAAGCGCAATGCTTAATTTGTTTAAGAATATTATCTAGGAAAGCTTTATTTAATATTGAAAGGCACTATAATAGTGCGCATTCGAATTATTGTCAAGATTCAGGCGAAATTCGAACTAAAAAACTATTAGAGTTAAAAGCCCTTTTTTTCTTAAATTTCATAGGTAATAAGCATAATAATAGAATAACATATTCTCATATATTTTCATATTTTATTATTATAATTGTGTAAATTCATTATACAAGTCTGAAAAATACAAAAAGTACCTTATTTTGTGCAATATTTACAAAATTACCGATGAACGAATTAGTACACAAAGTTTTTCGCTCAGTGAATGGGTTGCTCTCTTTGTTTTTCGCTGCTTACGCACACAATCAAATGTTATAAATGTGTGCGTTTTGCCCACCACTGTATTATATGTAATATAATAATAAGCGGAAACAAAAAAATTAATTTGGAAAGGCATTTTATTAAATGCTATGCTAAAGTATCTGCGTCACAAGCCGATATGGAAGCGCAGTAAAAAAAATTCGAAAAATAATTGAGCATATTGAAAATAATTATAATCCTAAAATTAATTCTCAATTATCCGAAAAAAATTTTTTTTTTTTTTTCTGTTGAAAATGTTACAAAAATTTTTTTCAGTGATACGATAGAAAAAAAAAAAAAAAACTATCGCTCATATGTATTTGTGCTTTTGTGCATAGGTATTGGAATTTGCTCTGTCATAAGCAGTGCTTGGGCACCCCTGTTTTAGACGTATCGCTTTTATTAAAATTTTTCTCTTTGATTTTGCTTTTTACATTTTCAACTGTTCTTTGTTGTTCTGGTAAAATATCTATAAAATAACCAATATATGTATGTATGTAGCTGTAGTTCGGCGGCAATACTTTTATAAGATAACTCATTTTTTCAGCTTCTTCCGAAACTCCACCAGCTGCTTCAAAATCATTTATTGCCTTCTCAAAATCAACAAAGAAATCGTCCATTTCTGTATAATTGCTGGATTTTATTTCTTCTATTTTTCCCTTTCTATGATCTGGAGCGCCGTTGATTTGCACGTATGTATGTATTCTAATTGTCTGTCAGTGATTGTACTCATGATCATCATCCTCGCGTTTAAGTCTCTCTTAGTCCAGTCCTTATCGGTCTTCATCCTTGTTGCTTGTTGTTTGCATTCTTTGCACTCCAGCAGTACCATCAATTTCAGTTTCCAACTTTTGAAGTTTGTTCCATCGAAGACGGGTATTAGGGTGTCTTCAATTCTTGCTTGAGCAGCCATTGTTATTGCCCTTTTATTATACCCTTGCAGAGGGTATTATAATTTTGGTCAAAAGTGTGCAACGCAGTGAAGGAGACATCTCCGACCCTATAAAGTATATATATTCTTGATCAGGATCACCTCCTGAGTCGATATAAGCCTGTCCGTCTGTCTGTCTGTCCGTCTGTCTGTCGGTTTCTACGCAAACTAGTCTCTCAGTTTTAAAGCTATCGAGTTGAAACTTTGCACACAGCCTTCTTTTCCTTGCAGGTAGTACATAAGTACATAAGGAACGGCCGGGATCGGTCGACTATATCCTATAGCTGCCATATAACTGATTGATCGGAAATGCCATAAATTTGGTGTTTTTTAAGTTAGAGGGTTGGGACTTTCCACACATGTTATATTTGACAAAAATATCTTATGTACAAAATTTCATAAGGATCGGCCGACTATATCCTATAGCTGTCATAGAACGATTGAAATTGGCATAACTTTGGTGTTATTTAAGTTAGAAAGATAGGACTTGGTGCAGATTACTCTTTGGGCAAAATAATTCAATATGCCAAATTTCATAAGGATCGGCCGACTATATACGATCCGCTATATATTTAATAATATAAGATGCGTGGCGCCACCTAGCGGACTGCGACTGAACTGCAATGGTATATCAACTTCGGCTCCGCCCCGAAGTTAGCTTTCCTTTCTTGTTTTTTATTTTGTATTATTTTCGTCTGTCTTGGAGTGCGGCAAAAAAACTGAGTATAAGTTTTTTTTTTAGTTTGAATCTGTTCGTTCCACGTGCCAATTTGCCGTAGATTTGTGTGTATGAGTTCGCAAGGTCTTCACTTGGACTAAGATTCTGCAAAACTTTTATTGGAACTGTTTTTTTTTTGATTTTAAGTTTAGTGTTTTGAAGATCGTTTTTATTAAGGAAAGTTAATCTAGTTGATCCAAGGTTTGTCAGTAACGTGAGAGCTTAATTAAAATCGATAAAGATTAAGTCTAATTCCCAATAGCTTATTCTAATATTATATACAATACGGAATATCATATTTACACTAGCTTAAATATAAGTAACTTTAAATTATTATATTTACATATACATATGTACAATTCAACAGAAACAATGCTTTATTTTAATTTCTGATCCGACCTGATCAAGAATATATGTACTTTATAGGGTATGAGATGATTTCTGCAATTCATTACAAAAATCTGGACGAAATTGAATTACCCTGCAAGGGCACAAAAAATAAACAAACAAAAAATAGAAAGAAAAATGGGTTCTAAATTTGACAACACAAAATTAAAAAAAAACAAGACTCAAGTGTTCTTGAATAAATACGAATGGGTTATCGATAAAATTTTGTTGCCAAACGGGGGGAGGAGAAAAAAAATTACCCATCTATAAATTGAATTTGTATAAATTAAATTTTTTCGGCCGAAATCTTGCCTAGGATAACCCAACGGTAGAGTTCTCGGCTGATGTGTGAAAGGTACCGGGTTCGAGCCGAGCTCAAGAATTTTCTGTTAATTTGTTTATTTACTTATTAATTTTTTTTTAAATAAATTTTTGTTATAAAAACACATGGTATTCACGAAACAATAGGTATAATTTTCGAAGTGAGATTATGATTTGGACAATGGTTAAAACGTCGCATTAATAGGACCGGAACGAACGGCCGGGTTCGACTTTCCTAGCACATTCAATAAAAATCAGTAAAATACAAAAAAATAAAATAAAAGTTCCAATCAAATAATAAAATAAAAAAATATTACAAAATTAGGAGATATGAATAAAAAAATATTTTTTTTTATAATTTATCAATTTTTTCTCAAAATCGAACTTCGGGGAAAAAAGTTCGTATTTAAAAAAAAAATGATCGTTCTTGGTCGACTTCCAAGTTTTTCTGAGTGTATTTATTGAATTCGTGTAAGTTTAGGGGTTTTAGTTTTAATTCCAAACTAAATATAGATGATTTTTAAAGAAGTAATGGACTTTTTGCCTGATTTCCTACTGGATTATTTTGGTTATTTATTCCCAAACATACACAATTATGCAACATAACTTTGTTGTTTAAAAATCTGTGTTTCGTCTCCGTGTATCATGAATTCGGGAAAATCGACTATTGCCATCCTATTTTAGTTTAATTTGTTTTTGTTAAAGTTACGGCGACTTTTATGGTGACTCTATATCCGTTCACATTAAAAAATAAAATCCCAAATTTGAATTTTCTTAACTTGAATAAAGCTATAAATTACTACTTAAATTAATATACATAATTCAAGGAAAAATACCATGCATCAATAGAAAAAATACCAAAAAGATGCTACGAAAAGTTAAAAATAAATGAAGTTTCCGGCATGCAAGAAACCAGCAGAGGAGGTAAAAACTGAAATTGAAACAGGTAGCAGCTGCCTGGTGCTAAGAGTGCTAACTTATTCCACGAAAATGCTTGAATATAATGGCCGTTGTGGGAGGCTTGAAGAATGGCATTGAGGGTGGATAGCGGCTAGTGATGGTGTAGGTTGGCATTGGATGGCATTTTAAGGCCGGTGGGCGCGGTAAGGTTGTGTGGTATGCAATTGTGCTATGCCACCGCAAAGGCCGCCAAGATGACGAGAACGACGACACGCAAAAGTGGAACGAGAGCTTCCTATACTTCTGCTGCTGTTGCGTTGGCATTAAGTGGCATGTGGAAGCGGCTACAAGGACACCGATAATGACGGAAAAATTCCCCTGACACATACACATAACGTACATGGCTCTGCAAGCTCCGCTCATCGCACTATCAGACTGAGGAATCAACTGCTTGGTACTCATCTTAGCGATCATCGCAAAGTTCATCATGTTTACTTTTGGTAATTTTAGAAAATCGGAATTAAGAATCAAGTTGAAAAAAAATTATTTTGAATTTTGGTGTTAAAGAAATTATTTACTTTTTCCTTCAGTGTAATTTTTCGGTCATCCAGTCACATACGTCCTATATAGGACATATGTATATGTAACAAGTGGGTCACGTATATTGCCCTTATACCCTGCGCTTACCACATATAAAAATTGCACAAGAAGCAGCAAGATAGTGACAAAAAGCCCTTTCCGACCTTACACCTGTCCACCTGCACCCCCGCTTCTTAATCCCTCTATCGTTGACAGGTAGGTTTCGGGGTGGTTGGATGGAAACGAAATCGACCTTGACTGACAGCTTGACATGAACTCGACTGCTTTCGACGTTGTTGCTCTTTACTCTGCTTTACGCCAAGATCCAACATCAGGCTCATTATTTTCGCTTTAGCCGGACAGCAGGCGGCCAGGTGGGTAGTCGCATAGTTGGCTGGTTGGAATGTAAATGGTTGTGCTCTTTAAGCCGACAAACCTCAAAAAGCTGGTGGAGGTTTCTTGGACCTTGGTCCAAAGTAAGTAACTTTAGCAAACCGAGTCGCCTTCAGGCATAAGCCTGCTTAAATAACCCACCTTTATCTGGTCCCATGCTTTTTGACACGTATGCGTGCTTAAAATTCATAAGCCATTTGGGAGTTTTATCAGTCATGGTCGTAGCCTTAAGACATGTTATTTTCAAATAAATAAAAACGAACGGAATAAAATTGAGAACAGCTAGGATAATTAAAAAATAAAATTCAAACAGAAATAATTTTGATTCCATATTTGATAAGGTCTGACCGACTATTAAAGCTGCCATGAAACTGAATGATCAGAAATGACACAACAAGGGTGCATTTTTGAATTTACAACTACGAAATAAAATTCTGCCAGAGGAGACTATTTTTAAAAGAGTAAATATATATATATCAATATTGTTACAATTAGTTCAAGCTAAAAAAAGTCCCTAAACATCGAAAATATTTAATTGGTATTTTATTGTCCAGTCCTTGTCTTCCACCAGCCCTTGAAAGTCAGCTGTTCTTGCCGTGCAAGCTGGCTGATTAGACAAGTTTCTTAAGGTTGTAGAGTCTACAATGTAGACCAATGTGACGGCCGAAATTTGGAGGTTTTTTTTGAACATTTTTTTTAACAAGAAAATAAAATGCAATCGTCTTTTAACTTTTGCATGCTTATTTTAATAATACTTTATAGGGTACAAAACTAATTTTTCGCCACAATTTTACTTAAAATTATATTTATTATTAATAATTATTTATTATTATTAATAATATTNTATTATTATTAATAATATTTTGAAAGAATGGTGAGCTGTTTCGGGGAAGCACACAACCTTCAGTAGACATCTGAAATAAAAAAATCAAAGATATTATTATTATGTAGAACCTATTCTAATGAACTAACCAATGATATACATACATAGAAAGTAATCGAAAGTCAAAATCGAATTTTTTCGTTAACAAAATGTTTTAAAAAATCAATTTATTATTTGAAATTTTAATGTTTTAAAGGTTATGTATTTAGATATGTGAATGTAGAATAACTAGTTAAATTTTAAGCCAAATCGGTTGAATTGTTTTGAGTCAGTGCTTTCCCGAAATTTCAAAAACCTGATTTCGAGAAAAACGCGTTCAAAGTTTCGACAACAAATAATACTAACATACAATAATCAGCTATACTCACTACGGCGCGCTCTCTTGTTTTGCCTATAGCTTTGAAAATATTCTAAGTTTCAATCTGAGTATGTCGATTTTTTGAACAAATCACATTGGTCTACTACCTTAAATTTGGTGTTCTCGTATTTTGACAATGTACATTGAGTTGTTAGTTTTGAACATATAAAATTATTGCATATAAAATATTGCATCATTTGGTCTTTATTTTAAATTTACATATATTGTAACGTATTAATCAAGAAATTCTCCCAACCCGACGTAAGCAATAAGCTACAAAAAAAGTTGAAAGTGGAGAGTTTTACATTAATTTTATTTGTTAAAACCGCCAGTCTATAAAAAACTGGAATCTAAATATCCAAAAAATTTAATTTATTTTTTACCGCGAGTTACGTACTTCTTATTTCCGAATCTTTAAATATTTAACCCTTATGTACATTTAAGCCCCATATTATACGAGTATATTTATGATATTTTTCCGGGGCTCAAATGAGCCATTGATGGCAAGCGCCACGAAAGTATCGGCCCAGATTCACTTGACTGGGCTATTTCCATTTTATACAAAGTTGTTTCGCCTCAAAAAGTAGGCAATGTTTTTTATTCAAATGCTTAAGGCCCAAAAGACAATGTCAAGCTCTCTCTTGTGCGACATTGTGGTCGTGCGAAGGATATGGTTGGGGAGGGGTTTAAAACGGCTATCATGTCGACGTTGTCGTTGTCGGTGTCCCAGTACCGTGCCAACGGTTCATAAATTCGTTTTAATCCTGCTTTATGGCGACATCACATCGAACATGAACTTTAACGCGCATGTGACTACGTCGACGGCTTCATTTGCATTTTACAACTTCATTTGGCAGCCGGAATGCGAGGCGAAAATAAAAGAATGTTCCTTTGAACCAATTGCTTCAGAAGGGAACGTACTACCTGCCGTCCCCATGGGTACTACCTACCTGTGCCCCCATACATGGGTGGTATGAAATGATTATTTAATTATGTGCAATGACCAGGGGCGAGGCCAGTAAGTCCCGCGTATCGCGGATTATTATTGCACGACAAGCGATATTTATTATGCCCTTCACCTCAACCCTTAAGTGTTAACATGGGTTTTGCGGTTTCAAAAAATCAAACAATTTTTATACCCTTGCAGAGGGTATTATAATTTTGGTCAAAAGTGTGCAACGCAGTGAAGGAGACATCTCCGACCCTATAAAGTATATATATTCTTGATCTGGATCATCTCCTGAGTCTGTCCGTCTGTCTGTTTCTACGCAAACTAGTCTCTCAGTTTTAAAGCTATCGAGTTGAAACTTTGCACGCATACTTCTTTCCTTTGCAGGCAGTGTATAAGTCGGAACGTCCGGGATCGGTCGACTCTATCCTACAGCTGCCATATAACTGATTGATCGGAAATGCCATAACTTTGGTCTTTTTTAAGTTAGAGGGTTGGGACTTTCCACACATGTTATGTTTGACCAAAATATCTTATGTACAAAATTTCATAATGATCGGCCGACTATATTCTATAGCTGTCATAGAACGATCGAAATTGGCATAACTTTGGTGTTTTTTAAGTTAGAAAGATGGGATTTGGTACACATTTTATTTTGGGAAAAACAATACGATCCGCTATATATCTAATAATATAAGATGCGTGGCGCCACCCAGCGGACTGCGACTGAACTGCAAGGGTATATCAACTTCGGCTCCGCCCGAAGTTAGCTTTCCTTTCTTGTTTTTTGTCTTTTTGAAATCTATAACATCACTAGAATATTGTATAGTATATTGCCTTAAAAAGGTGAACGCTCAGGTATAGGATAGAGGGTCAGGTATAGAAAAAGCGCAAACCTTTAAACGCGTTTTTCTTAAAACTGTATGTTCAAGTCGGTTATCAATATTGCTCGCGAACTACTTAACCGATCTTAATGAAATTTCAAAATTCAAAATATCATTTACAAGGTATTAACCGAAGGATTTTTATACCCTTGCAGAGAGTATTATCTTTTTGGTCAAAAGTATGCAACGCAGTGAAGGAGACATCTCCCTCCCTATAAAGTATATACATATATTCTTGATCAGGATCACCTCCTGAGTCGATATAAGCATGTCCGTCTGTCTGTCTGTCGGTTTCTACGTAAACTAATCTCTCAGTTTTAGAGCTATCGAGTTGAAACTTTGCACACATCCTTCTTTTGCTTGCAGGAACGGCCGGGATCGGTCTAGTTATATGGATGGCTGCCATATAACTGATTGATCGGCAATGCCATAACTTTGGTGTTTTTTAAGGTAGAATGATGGGACTTTTTACGGATTCCATTTTGGGCCATATAATAATAATAGGCAAAATAATCCGATCTGCCAAATTGCATGAGGATCGGCCGACTATATCGGAAATGGAACAACCTTAACTGCAAGGGTGTATCAACTTCGGCTTCGCTCGAAGTTAGCTTTCCTTTCTTGTTTGTTTTTAAACGTTTACCAAAAATGCAATTTTCATTTTTTTCCTTCGTTCAATACCTAGTTTATTGTCTTTATAAAACAGACATATTTATTTTTTATTTATGATGATCCTGAAAGAAGTTCTGCTGACAACGCGGAGGCACCTTTTTCCGAGGGACTGCCGGAAATAGCGTCAAATTGACCGTCTAAAGTTTCATCAAAATAGTTCGTTCTTATATGAAAAAAAAATGTTGACAAAAAAAAACTGTTTTTTGCCCGGAGAGGAAGTGAACATTTGAACGCTTTTATATTACAGCAGCGTTCCGGCAATCATTTTGTTCAAACATAGGCTTCTTGCATTTTTATTTAAATCACTGATCGGTACACAAAACATTAATATGATTTCAAGGTATTCAAGGAAATTCAAGGTATTCAAGGTTAGTATTTTGAACGTACGAAAATAGAGTAAAAAATTACGAATATTCGATATTCGTTATTATAATAATGATATTACAAAAAAATTGAAGTAAACAAAAATCAACTCATAATACAGATTTTTCTGCTTGGAATCGAACCCACGGCCTTAAGATTAACAGGCAGACATCTTAATCATCGAACCATGGGGTTATTTTTTTTTCTGAGCAAAATATTTAGAATGACAATAAAATATTAGTGATTAAGGACGAATATCGAATATTCGTAATTTCGAACTCTATCAGCAGCAGAGGGCCGGAAGAATTACTTTTCCAACTTTTTTTCGACGTTTAAAAGGCTTCCTAATCCGGAAAAAAGGTCCCTGTCGACCGCTGTTTTAAGTCCATTAATCATTTTATTAGTCCCATCTACGGTCCCGATTGATCCCATGAAAACTAAATATTTTTTTTAATTTTCAACTAATTTATTTTGGTATTTTTTTGTTGGTTGGGTGTAAATTTTGTAAAATTTTTAGTTCAGAGACACCCTAAAATATGCTCTACTTTTTGTTTTTATTGTAAGTCAAAAATTTCGCAATCGATTGAATTCAGTGATTGGCTTACAATTTGTGATCATAAAGTAAAAGAAATGATAAACAATCAACCGATTCTTCAGTCAATCAATCAATTCTGGCCGTCTGTGACAACTCAAACATATGATTTTATTAGATCATCTAATATTATCTTCTTCGTTTATGTGAGATTGCTTGTATTACATAAACACTTGTAGTTAAACTAACACGAGAGTTTTAAGGGTACTAGGATTCTACAGTCCAATAGGGTTTACTCCAGAAAGTGTCCTTTGCTTAAGGGGACTACTGACTATACACTTACAATGTTATTTCTATAGCTTCTCCTTAACAATTTCGTTATGTGTTTTATATTTTTTTATAGCGAGTATAAAGAGTGAAAAAGTGTTTCTATAATACAATAGAGGGGCTGGGTATTTAACCAGTTGAGTGACCTCCAACTACCTAATCCTAACTAACTATCCAGACAAATGAATGTTCTTTTACCAGGCATGAGCTTTCAAAGCGAGTAAATATTAATAGAATTCAAATCAGTGGGAAAAATTTCAGTTTTAGTGCTAGAACTAATGTTCAATCGATAATTATTATTACAATTATTGTAATTGTAAGTAACTGTTACAGTATGGGCAGTATTTTGTAATCACTTGCGATTGATTATAAATATTCTTTGTCAGAATATATGTACATTCATAGATCGGGAAACAATTTACTATATCTGTCTTGAACTCAAACATGAAAAATTACTTATATATTTTTTTTATTTAATGAAATAAGTATATTAACCAAAATGAATTAGATTGAATAAAATATTATAGTATATGAATAGTATATTTATTTCACATAACGAAAGATCATGCCTTCTTCGGATGTCCGAAGAACCCTGATGTACGTATTTTCGCTTAGTTCCCCGGCTGTACATGTTTTCGATTAGCTTTTAAATATGTCCTGGCCTGACTGCTGTGAGGCGGGTGAGCCACCTGCCACGCCGGAACCCCCATTCGCACCACCATCCGCGTTCAGACGTTTGAGCATAGCGTTGCGGTGGAGCCAGTAGGGCGGCGGCTCTGGTGTTTGTCCTGGGAGCAGAGTCTTCGCCTTCAAGTTGCCCGTCATCGGCGGCTTCGGACTGTGCGAGGCCGCACTGTACATCACGGGGTCTGCCAACTGAGCCGCCGACTGGCCAACGGCCACTCGGAGCGGAGTCTCCTTTTTCCGGATCGTGTCGCAGGTTTCTTTCATTTTGCATAGCTGGTCCTGCAGGTTACGATACTCCTCCAGGAAACGTTCCAGTTGCGCAGCATGGTAGTCGTAGGCGGCCACTGAGGAGTTGGCTGCCCCGGCGGCCCTCGACGCCAGAGCGGTGAAGTCCAAAAGGGGCGTGGCCGCACTTGATAAGGATCTTTGATGCTGCACTGGGCTAGAGGGTAAGCTTGGCTTTTGCCCCAGGTGTCCCAGTAATAAGCCGCTTGGGCCCTTGTGAGCACCACTTTGGACCAGATTAAGAAAGCTGTTTGACCTTTGACCTCCACCTGTGTAGGTCGCAGTACTTGAGTAATTCGCATAGCTGGACTCCGCTGAGTATCTACGACCCAGACCCATAGCTTCGTTCAGAAAAGTTCCGTCGCCAAGAATGCTGCTGCCGTATTTGCTTGAATTGTCAGCCAAAAGTGGCGACTGACTGTCCGAGGAATTACAGAAGTACTTTCCACTAGTCTTCAGTTTCCGGGGCAACGTGCAAAGGCTCCCGTTGGGCATGGGAGGGTTTTGGCCATGAGATTGTCCCTGACTTTGCTGCTGCGCCTGAGCCAACGCATACTTGGCAATGTCCAACAAGTCCGGGTAATTGCTATCGAAGAGATCACTTTCCTGGCCCTCGCTACAAAACACTGACGTGGCAATTCCGTCGTCGGCTGCTCTTCTTCCTCCGTAGTGTACGTAGGGTGTGGTCGAGACGGGGTTTGTTGTCACCGGTTTGCTGTGCGGCGATTTGATCTTCGTGGTAGCAATGGCCGTAGTTTTCCATGAGTGTCCGGCAAAACTTGCTAAGCGAGCTGCGGCGTCGACCTGACTGGAGATGGAACTCGAGGCCGAATCGGTTCTAAGGGTGAAAATATACGATTTGGTTAAAAATGCATTTGTCCAATATGTTGGTTGAATGGCTTTTTTTAATCTGAATTTTACATCTAACTTAACTTATTGGAGATTATTTAAGAAATCATAAAATTTAGTGTTAGTATTGGTTTGTAAATATTTTTGATCACAAAAATTGTTTAGTTTATGAGCAAATAAAGTTAAAATTATAAATAATCTCACTACAAGATTGACTCACTTAAAGATTCCGGCCTATTTATAAAATTATCTTTTTATTTTATTGTATGTCTCTTTAGACCAATTCTAGAAGTAAGGGTATAAACCTTGCACGGTATTATAATTTTGGTCAACAATATGCAATGCAGTAAAACAAACATCTCAGCTCAGTTCAAAAGCTATCAACTTCAAACTTTACACAAATACATAATTTTTTTCTTTTCACGGAGTATTAAAGTCGGATAGGTCGGGATCGGTCAACTATAGCCGCCTTTGCCTCAACGATCGGAACAAAATTGGCACTTTTCTCCCATTTTTTAATATTTGAAATAAATTTTTAATAAAATGCATCGAAATAGACTGATAGACGGTGTATTAACCAGCAAGTTCCCCCATGAATGATGAACTTTTTTTTTCGCGGTTCCCACTGCATACGTACAGCCCATCTCCCGTTCAACCGACCGAGGGCCGCTGCCGCGTAACGTACGGCTCGAATCGTGGGAATAGATCCGAGATAGATAAGCGAGGATTAGGAGAAAGATATCACGAGGAAGAGTGTTGCACAGATTAGGCGGTTAATATAAGCGATTTAAGATTGTTAGTAGAGCAAAGTGACAAGATGTGGTAGAGACCATTGTAGTCCGAACATAATACCCTGAACGGATCGTGTTGGGCATATGTCGAACTACAATGGCTGAGGAGTAGAGGACGAAAGTTTCTGGTCCTTCTACTAGGAATGTTAAAATTTAAGCGTGTTAGTAAATGCTGGCTGTCTATATTTCCATAAATAAGATTATATAGAAACATGACACCCAGCATCGTTCTACAATTTGTTAATGATGGTAAGTTGATTAGTAAAAGTCTACTATGATAAGAGGGGAGGTAAAGATTTGCATCCCAATTAAGTCCCCTAAGAGCAAAAGTAAGGAAGTTTTTTTCTACAGATTCAATGTGATCTTGGTGTACTCCATATTGAGGACTCCAGACACACGATCCATACTCAAGAATCGGACGGACCAGTGATGTATATAACGTTTTAGTTATGTACGGGTCATTAAATTCTTTTGACCATCTTTTAATAAAACCAAGAACACCCATAGCTTTATTAACCATGGTAGATACATGGTCGGTAAATGTAAGTTTCAAATCTAATAGGACACCTAGATCGTTAACCTGAGTTAATCGTTCTAAGGCGTTCCCATAGAGAAAGTACATAGCCTGGTGAGGACTAGATCGGTAAAAAGACATGAGTTTACATTTCGATCCAGTAAGCTTTAGGTTATTTGCTAAACACCAATTTTGAAGATTATCCAAATCGGATTGAAGTCTAGACTGGGCGCTTAACGTCATCAGCGTACATAAGTACAAGTGAATTAGTTAAGGCAAGGGGCAATTCGTTAATAAACAGAGTAAAAAGTAGGGGTCCAAGATGGCTTCCTTGGGGCACCCCCGATGTGGCGCGGACTAAACGCGAGGTAACATCTTTAAAGAAAACACGTTGGGTTCTCCCTGATTAGTTGCTCGAAATCCACATAAGAAGATCAGTTGGGAATCCCAAAAGACCGAGTTTACTTATAAGAAGCGAATGGTTAACAGAGTCAAATGCTTTACTGAAGTCAGTGTATATGACGTCTGTTATGTAATTGATGATTGTTTTGGTAATTAAGTTTATTTATTAAGTCTATTTATTGGTCTTGTAATACAGCCGCTCTGTGTGCTTGCTATTCCTCGACTCCCAAGTCGCTTTTGTCCGTCGATCCTTTACACTCTCTTTGGCAGCATCTCCGCTCTCGTTTGTGACGTCACCGCCCGTTGCCGGCGCCCACATCCCTCCTTTGTTAACGAGTTTAACTTCAAGGACTTGGTGGGCAAAGGGTCCAGTTTATCAGTGGACTGTCTGCGCTGCTGGCCTTTCCGTTCATCGTCTCCATGGTCCTCCTGTGTTGATGTTATCCTGGGTTGAGTGTTGCTTATAGAAGAGTTTAAGGAAGCCTCCAAATCGTGTGCATATATTGGTATCTTTCTGACGTGAGATACATTTTTTTGTCAGAGTTCTGTCTCCTGACATAAGTTTGACTATGTTGTTATTTTTCTCGACAATCGCATATTCGGTTTCCTGGAAGCTTGGGGTTAACTTATAAGAAAAAACTACCTTATCCCCTACATTAATTACGTTATCCTTTGCTCCTCTCTTTTTATCTGCTTCTTATTTTCCTTTTTGTTTCAATACACAATCCCTGTCCCTTTCAGCAGAGTCTATACCCTTCTCTTGGATGTCATCTATGCATGGAACTTTGTCGCGGATAACCCTATTAAACAAGAGTTGAGTCGGTGCTACACCAGTTATGCCATGTGGAGTGACGTTGTGCATGAGCACAAATTTTTGGATATCTTCCCTGTAGTTTTTTAAATTTGAATGAGCTACCTTTAAGCGTTTAACCAGAGATCTATTCATATTCTCCATTTCTCCATTAGCTTGAGGCCAATAGGGTGGAGATTTGACTTGTGCTATACCGCAAGTTTTGCAGTACTCCTGCAACTTATGTAATTCTTGACTTATGTACTGTCGTCCATTGTCAGTCTTAAATGTTTCGGGTACTCCAGCCTACAGAAAATCTCCCTCATCACTTCAATCAGACTGGCTGACGTAATAGAGCGTAAGAATTTGAATTCCATATAGCGAGAGTAATAGTCAATAAATACTACTACGAATTCATTATTTGGTAAGGGCCCCAATATGTCTGAAGCTACCCAAATTCACGGACTAGTTGGGAATGGATTCCGTTCCATTGGTGCTAGCTTTGGGTTTTGTGACACCAGAAGACAGTCTCTGCAATGTTTTACGTATTTTTTTTGCGTCACGGTCAATCCGCGGCCACCATATCTTAGATTGCAGACGTCTTTTCATAGCGGACTCTCCCGGATGCCCTTCGTGAGCCAGCTCAAGCACTCGGTTTCGAAGAGAAGGGCTCCTATAGCTGAGAGCTCGTAGCGAAATGGGTAAAGTTGTTTTAAGGATCCAGGTTTCCATGAGTCGCACTCCAAACAGGACATTGCATCGATTATCTCCTCATCTTTTGTTGAATGGTTGGCAATTTCCGAAATGGTCACCGATTGGGGAATACTGTAGAGTACTGTACAGTATACTACCACCCGTAGTATACTGTAATCCTTGTCTCCGACACAAGAATCGGATGGAGATGTCTGGCAGAGTCGGGATAATGAGTCCGATATGTTTTCTTTTCCCGCCTTATAGATGACTTTAAATTGGTAGGATTGGAGCCGTAGTAGCCATCTCTCTATGCGGGCTGGCGGTCTGGATGTCGGTTTGAAAATGGCCTCCAACGGTTTCTGGTCGGTTACAAGTTCGAAGTGAAGTCCTGCCAGGTAATAGTAAAATCTTTCAACCGACCAAACTAGAGCCAGACTTTCTTTTTCTGTTTGGGAATAACGAGTCACCATTACCTGAGAACTGCAGTAATACCGCTCCAAGCGAGGTTTGGTACTTCCGCCAATCGATCTTTTAGATTCCGAAAGGCATCTCTTTCCACCTCTCCCCAGCTAAATTTTAAGTCCTTCTTTAGCAATTGTATGACTCCAACCCTAGAAAACTTCGAGTTTCTTCCTTGTTAATTGGTTCCCGAAACCTTCGGATTTAATTGACATTCTCCGGGTCCACTTCGATACCCTTATCCAAGATGATGTGACCCAGGAACTTAAGTCTGTTTGTTTTCCAGGTGCATTTTTGATCGTTCAGTAAGACACCGTTTCCATCGAATACTTTGCAGACCTCTCTTACTGTCTTGTCATGTTCTTCCCCGCTAGCTCCAAATATAATGACATCGTCAATGTAATTCATGACTATGGTAAAGGGTGTCAGAAGCTGTTCGAGGTGACTTTGGAATATTTCCGGAGCCGAGTTGATTCCGAAAATTAGCCATTTGTACCTAAAGAGTCCTTTTGGGGTTATGAACGTCGTAATTTCGAAAATAATTTTGCGTCTTTTAATTTGGTCATAAAAGACTCAAATGTCGGCATCGGGTAATTTTCCCGACGAATGGCCTTATTTGCTCTCCGCATATCAACACACAACCTAACATCAACGTTTTCTTTGAACGCCAGCACAATGGGAGAGATCCATGCGCTGGGACCAGTAACCGCTTCGATAATGTCTCGACTTAAAGCTTCATCCAGCTTGGCAGATACTTTCTCTTCGAGTGCTACCGGAATCCTTCGGACTGGCTGTTGAATAGGGATAACTTGGGGGTCAATCCATAGTTTAACTTTAATCCCTTTCCACATAGCAAACGGTGTGGTCGTTTCCACTTGATTGATATCTAGGCCCAGACGAAGAATGTTGAGTTTAATGGCGGTTTCTCGACCCAATAATCACTGATGTCCATTTTTAATGACAAAAAATGTAGCAATCACCTCCGCATTTGGCACAGCTGATATCGGTGCATCAAAAACGCAAATTACTTCCAGTAATTATTCAGATGCGTATCCATGAAATTCTTTCTGTGAATGCGATCTAACGTTAAAAAGAGTCGTATTGCCGTGGTTAAGCTTCACCCAGTCTGTGTGGCTAATCAGGTTAAATTTCGATCCCGAATCAATAATTAGGGGTATCTCATAACCTCCTATGAGGCAATTTATAAGTCCTTCTTCTCCGTCGATGCATATCTTAAAACAATTTTCACATGTTTTCTTCCGTTTGCACCCAGCGTGCTCATCTTCCACGCATCGAACATTATTCTGCCGCCTTTTAAGAATCCCGTTTCTTGATTGAGAATACAGTTTCGTTCTGCATTTCCGTGCAATCTTGGAGCACTTATTACATTTTGCAACTCGCGCCGGGCAGGAGAAATCGCTACTCGCGTGACCCATTCGACCACATCTAGAACACTCAACATCCGCCTTTGCTTTCCCAGCCGTAACTTTGTTGATGGAGTCGGTGCTGGTGTTAGTAGGTTTTATCAGCATGGCTTCGGATTGTTTATTTATTTTTTCCTCAACCTCGCAAGCTTCTATGACCTCGTCCAAGGAATACTCCCTCTCTAATAGTTTCTTCTTCAAATCTACCGGCGCCCACGAATCTATTATCTTGTCTTTTAGACAAATCTCCTCGGTTTCCACCTTAGATTGGCCAAACTTCGCAAATAAACTTCGCAAAATTCTCATTCTGGAGCGGTGCTAACTTCCGAAACAAATGCCTTTCAAAAGTGGAGTTTAGTTTAGGCGAAAAGTAAGCTTTTAGCTTCTCCACCAAAATCTCGAAGACATCATTTCCATGGGCTTCATCATAATCCACCAGTGCACCTGGTATCGAGAACGCGACAGTCTGCAGTTGCACGCCCCCCATGTAAAGGAGTTTAGTTCTCTTCACCTTGGGTGCCTCGATCTGTTCGGCCTCCAATGATATGGAGAATGCTCTAAACCACCTCTACCATTCATTTTGAAGCACCGACTTCTCAATGGTGTCGCATAGGAACGGTTTTAAACAATTTTCAGCCATCCTGAAACCAAACAGAAAACAAAAAAAATGTTTGTTTTTATTCCAATATTAGCTTGTTTGAACGCAGCCTCGAGTTATATATTTTTATTTCCTTTCCTTTTTTTTTACTTTTATCTCTACTGTGTATAGTCTGTCTCTACTGTGTAAGTATACACATTCATTACGTAGGGCGAAACTCTTACCCACGGCCTCTTCTTAATTCATAATTTTTCTTTTTGGCTTGTCAGATTTTAACTCTTCCGCGCAGCCTCTTTTTGATTTACAATTAATTCCTTTTAATTCAATACAGTTTCGGCTTGTTTGAACGCAGCCTCTATTGCATTTATAAATCTCTTCAAATCAACTTTGGCTTGTTTTCCAACGCAGCCTCTCTTCGTGAAGCCATTTTTCCCATTGAAAGAAAACACAAAGCCTCTCACGCCGGAACATCAACCCCTATATGTCCCACCTCCTGCTTCGTTCCCCAATTTATTGGGCCGTGTGACAAAGAAAAATGCTTTTTTAAACGCGTGATATAGCTTAATGTTAATTATTTTATATAAAAAAAAAACTTCCAAAATAGAATTTTGGAACCCGCAAGTTCCCCCAAGAATGATGAACTTTTGGTAATTAAGTTTAACACTTAATTTATTGGTCTATTATTATTTATTTATTATTTATTTTTATTTTATTATTAGTTATTATTTATTTAATTTATTGGTCTTGTAATACAGCCGCTCTGCGTGCTTGCTATTCCTCGACTCCCAAATCGCTCTTGTCCGCCGATCCCTTTACACACTCTTTGGCAGCTCTCGTTTGTGACGTCACCGCCCGTTGCCGGCTCCCACAGACGGTTTAGACTGATAGACGAATAGACTGACTTATGTTTTATATGCTTTATTTTTAAGGTATGCTTAATTGTTATCTACTCGGCGTCCTGATCACCCTGTACAACACTAATATACCCTGCAAGGGGTCAGTTATGTGGCAGCTATAGCATTTAGTCGACTGATCCCGGCCGTTTATATATATCTTATATACTGCGTGAAAATAAAAGAAGGACGTATGCCATGTTTAGAGCCGATCTGCCTAGAGACAGACCGACAGACGTACATACATATGTATATACTTAAGTCGACAGAATAGGGATAGGCTTTATGGATAGGCTAATTTGACAAATATTATGACCACGGTTGCTAGCGCCTAAACATTTTGGTAAATATATTGTCAGGTTCGCTAAAACGCAAGCATTTTGTAAGGCTTGGGGCTATTATTAAATAATTATTTAAGCATTGTTCGAAGGAAGCCAGGCTGGTCGAGCCCATTAGATTTTTTTACATAACCCACAATGGTTTTAAATAAACTTAACTCTCCTCCTTGAAATATATGCATATGGGAAAGTCAAAAATTTAGATGAATATAAAAAGAAAATGAAGCGCCTTTGTATTAGAATGGGCCTGGATTTTCTGTCCTCGTCAATGAAGATAACCAGCCCACCAAACAGATCCACTAACCCGCACTCGTGTCCCTGGTAATTCCTTCACATGAAAAGCGCCAATCAGGCTGAGTGAGTTCTCAGTGTGCCCAAAAATAAAGCACTTCTCCGTACTCATAGATGTTTGGAGATATGTGGTGGAAGTGGAGGTGCTCGCATATTTCGCGCGTCATTAGCACGCGCGCTTTTCCATTTGTGGGAAAAAGAGCGCGGATGAGGCCAGAGGAGTGTTACGGACTGAGGGCTGCTGTGCAGCGAGAGCTCAAAGTGGAAGTGTCAAGTGTTGCCCATAATACGGACACAATACGGAGATCTGGGTGCGTTCTGCACTCGAGCATGACATCTCTTTGACAGGGACACGGCCGGTCGGAGCACAATTGCCACTCGAAGTAACGAGAACCGCAAAAACAAAAGGCATATGGGAGAGGTTAAGGTTTTTAGCACTGAGAAAAGTTATTAGATAAGTCAAATTTTCAAGAACGCGTTGTATTTTATAGCTTGTAATACCTTTTACAAGCGGTATTAAGGCATTTTCAACCATTTTAATTTTCCTATTTTAATGTGTCTATTTTAAGTGGTATAATTGAAACTTAAGTCACATAATAACATTTTAGATTTTTATTTAGTTTACTCATAAAGTTTTTTAAGAGTAGTTTGCCTCACCCGCTGATGTCGATGAGGCGCGGTATATGTAGATCTGTTTCCTCCAATAGTGGAGAATTATTCGCCCCGGCTGCGGAGACAACATGACCCTGGGAGCCTTTCCTCTGCTGATTTTTCTGCGGACTCGCAGTTGGCTGTGGGTGCTGTGAGTGGTGTTCGTGCAGGTGCTGTTGCTGTTCGTCCTCCTCGTCATCGCAGTGGGTGGACACGTGCAGGTAATCTCCGTTTCTTCTCTGAGCTCCTCCGGCTGCACTGGGATTTACTATTGCCGCCGCGTGTCCCGCATCGGAATCGCTCAACGGAGTGTGGCCTGCTCTTAAATAGCTCTGCTCCTCTGGGTCAGGGAAGAGACCCGCTCCGGTGGCACTCCCGCCCCCGCAGCTGGCCCCGCCACCAAGATCCGGTCGCGTCTTACCCGTCATTTCAATTTTTTCGTAGCTTTCACTTCGTCTTACTGGCGGTACTGAGTTCCACAGTCTAAGTTTTCTTCGCCGTTGCAGAGAACAAAAGCAAATAGCCGCTAATGAAGAGCCACCGACCAAAAGAAGGGCAGCTATCACGCCTAGGAGAACAATCCTTACGCCCCAGGGTGCCTCTGGAGGTCTTCTGGATACAGCAAGCGTAACACTGGCCTCCACTTTGCCGGCCTTGTTTTCCGCAGCACAAGTGTAGATTCCCGCATCCTGCATATCAGCTGTAAGAATAGTCAGATTAGAGGCGTTTCGTAGCATATTCACTACGTAGGTTTTTCGTCCTTGGGTGGCTGCCGCAGTTCTGGGTTCCGAATCAGTGTCACCTTCCCCGGCACTCAAATTGGCTATGAGCCGATTTTTTAGTAGCCATTTAACTGCTGGTTGGGGAACTCCTTCCACATAACAGCTCATAGTGATGTTTCGGCCCTCGACTCCATGTGCAGTGGTATCAGTAGCCACGATCTGTGGAACACAGGCGAAATCATCTACATCTAGCTTGTCCCAGGCTCTGCCAGACAACCGAGGTGGAGCAGCACAGCTGGGGGGAATGCCACTTGGAATATTTTGTTGCAACATCCAGGCTCTCAGAGGTCTTAGAGAGCAGTTGCAGTTCCAGTCATTTCCAGCCAGCTCCAAGCCATGTAGCGACGCCAAGGAAGTTATGGTGCCGCTCCGAACTTCACTCAACCGATTCCCGTCTAGTTTTAGCCACTCCAGGCTGCTTTCCAAGCCGGAAAATGCCCGGATGGCAATGTGTCCCAATCTGCAATCGCTCAGCTCCAGTTTGACCAATTGAGGCACGTGTCCAAACGCGTCATCTGGGACTAGCAGTATGGGGTTTCCGCTGAGCCGCAGTTCCCGCAGTTCCGAAACGTGAAACAAAGCCAACGAGGGTATAGCAGAGAGGAAATTTTGGCTAAGGTCCAATTCTACCAAATTAATAAGCTTACGGAACGCATGGCGTTCAATTAGCTTTAAATGACACCTGGCCAAGTAAACTTTTTGCAGATTCAACAATTGGGCAGAGGCGAAGCTGTCATCGGGAATGGACTGTATTTCATTACCACTCAAGTCCAGCAGCTGAGTGCCAGCGTCCAGGGGCTGGGGGATATGTGTGAGGTTGGCGTTAAGGCACAAGGCGGACTCCTTTCCGCTCTTCCACTTGCACTCGCACACCGCTGGACACTCTGCCTCCACTACGCTCTGGGCCAATTGGCAACAGCAGCACAAGAGCCAGAGGAGAAGGCGCAGGTGTTGGGTCAGTGTCAAGATCAGGCGAATGGGCTGCAGGAGGGGTGGGTGCAAACGTCTCTGAGGGCGTGGCCCTTTCCGGCGCACTTTGGTGGCCAACGTGCGGCACTGCGCACTATTGTCGCTGGCTATGTCTTGGCCAACTCCAGAGGTTGCACTAACAGCCAGGGCCCTCGCCACGGCCATAGCATACTAAATCGAACTGTCGTAGATCTGAAAGAAAAGAATGGAAGAAGTTATGAAATATTATGAAAATTTATTTTAAGTGATAAAATTTGTACCTCGTAGAGTACAAGAACACATTGGTGGGAAAGTATGTAACAGAGAGAAGGAATCATCTCCGACCCCTTGAAATATATATATATACTTAATCAGCATCTACAGTCAAGTCGATATATAAATGTCCGTCTGTCCGTATGAACGCGTGGATCACAAAGACTATGAGATAGAGCTATACGATTTCGATATACGATATTTTTATAGATAATTTATGACTGGAAAACAAATTTCAGCCAAATTGGTCAATTACACAGGACAACATGGGTTATATCACCCACAGTTTCCGCGGTACACTTAAGAGAAGAAATTGATCAAATTTTACCATATATTGAATTATGAACTAAAACTGTTTCTATGTTCAAAACGTATCTATTGCAGGTTCAGCTTGTTTAGTAGCTTTACAGCTTTAAAGCTGCTTTACAGAAATTGTAGATATCCATGAATTTTTGAAAATATGAGATTAAAAACTCCAATTTAGTTGACGAAAATATTGTTTAACCGGCTATAATAAATTAATTAAAATTATTTCGAGTTTTTCCTAACATCCAAAGTTAAAACATGGTATGTAGGAAACTAAAAATCTTCCATAGGAAAATGTTTGGGAAAAAATCATAGAAGACCAAAAATAATGTAGAAAATCGGAGATTTTTAAGTTAAAGGGTTATGGAGCAGTTGAAATTTTTCGTGGTGGAAAAAAAAATTGGAAATTGTTGACTTGATGCTACCTCAGTAAGCACATTTTCAGCGACTACATCAACTGCTGGATGTAGAACCTATGCAATCACTAGCACGACTATTGGAGGAGTATGCTCCATTACAAGCGGAATTACCAGTACTAGCCTTACCAGTACCACCGCATCCGAAAATACATCAATGAGTGTGAAGGAACAAACTCCTCAAACCATGCCAAAATGGCAGACAACCCTTTTGAAACGAAAGATGCCAACTCAGTTTCAAAAATTGGCCATACCTGTTAAAAGATCACACTACCCAACTCAAGAAGTTCCAAAAGCATCCAACCGTTTTTCATTGTTGGCAAATGATGAATAACATCTAGCAGATACTGGCCTTAGCTGAGGAACTAGCTGATGAAACAGATCAAGAGATGACAGATGTAAGACCCAAAATGCATAAACCTCCTCCAATTTTCATCGAAAACGTGTCAGACGTACTCCTCATGGTAAAAGAAATAGAAAGTGTCATTGGTCCAGACAGGTTTACGATTAAAATTGGCAGGAACAACAAGGTAAAAGTCAATACTGGCAACCCGGACGCTTATCGTAGCCTTGTGCGTTAGCTAAAGGAGAAAAATGCAACCCACTTTACTTATCAGCTTAAAGAAGACAAAGCGTACCGCGTGATAGTATGACACTTGGCTAACTCTACACCCATCTAGACAATCAAAGAGAGCTTAAAACAGTGCGGACACGAAGTCCTAAGCGTGTATAACCCACGTCCACGAAAAGTGCGTTCCCAAAAGAATGAGGGAACAGTCGAAGAAACTATCCCCAACCACTTCTTTTTCATTGATCTAGCCCGCAGGGATAACAACAAAGAGGCGCTGAAAATTAAAACTATTGGACGACAACAGGTATTGGTGGAAATACCAAAGAAAAAAATGGACAGCATCCTTTGCCATAGATGTCAAGGGTTTGGACATACCAAAAATTACTGCCTACGTCCGTATACATGCGGCAAGTGCGCTCAGGATCATCCCACCGCACTTTGCAACAAGTCAGCAGACGATCAAATCGCCTGCTTTAATTGTGGAAAAAATCATGCAGCTTGGTCTAGAGAGTGCCAATTTTATAAAGCGATTTCGGAAAAACGGAAGCCGAAAATCAATATTCCAGCAAATTTTCGACGCTCGAATGATTATAGAGAGAATCAATTTGTTCCCGCGTCTGTTGTACGTGGAAATCTTTCCTATGCAGATACTCTTCGCTCAGGCTTACAAATAGTAAACCCGCCAAGGCCATTGACTGTCTCAGACTCACATGTACCCAATACATCCAATAGCAAGCTTGAAGCAGCCATAGAAGCCCTCACAGCAAAGGTGGATACTCTCCAAGCCATGTTTAAAGAGCTGCAAGACACTAACCAGTTCCTTAGACAACAATGCTTAAAATTTATTAACTCCAAAGTATGAACCTCCACAATCTAAGCCTTGGATTATGGAATGCTCGTGGAATTGCTACGCATACGGAAGAATTGAATTAATTCCTTCAAGAACACAATCTCGACCATATGCTAATCACCGAGACTTGGCTTCAACCCAATAGACAAATCTTTAGCAATAATCCTAGAGCGGGTGCAGCGATCCTAGTAAAACAGGAACTCTCATACTTCCAACATGAGCCAATTCGACTGGATAAGATCCAAATGGCCACCTTTCAAGTCACAACTAACAAAGGTAAACTGAAAGTTTCTGCGTTGTACCTACCTCCCAACATCCCATGGACTACAGAGGACTTTGAAGAATTATTGAACGACTTAGGACACTCTTTTTTAATTGGAGGAGATTTTAATGCAAAAAATAGGTCCTGGGGTAATTTTAAAGCAGATACGAGACGCTACTGCCTTTTGGAAGCTGTCCAGAATTCCCCAACGCAAATCCTAGCGACCGGCCATCCAACACATTACCCATATGCACAAAGCTTCACTTCAAGTGCCATTGATTTCTTTCTTTTTAATGGTATCCGTTCCAATGAGCTGAGTATCAAAATAGAATATCAACTCTCCTCGGACCATCTTCCTCTAATAATCAAATATAACTCTACGGCGAAGACGAGAACCCCCACAAGACGGTTACTCCCACCTGGAACTAATTTAGAAGTTTTTCGAAAAGATCTAAAGGAAACATTGGATCCTAATCTAGAAATTCAATTGCCGAGTGACATAGAGGATGCAAATGCATCTTCCTAAATAAAATCCACTCTGCTGCCCTTGTTGCCACTCCAAGAAACTCTACTCAAAAGCGACTACCGGAATCCAATCTCCCACCTACGATTGTTACCTTGCTAATACCACTAACCATACAACATATAGACTTCTCATTTCATACAACGAAAATGGACGCAAAAATTTCTTGCGACAGGCCCCCGGAGGCCCCAGAGAGAATCTTACTCTCATTCTTACGCTCATTTTTACGCTCATAATCTCATTGAACTTTTTTGGTTGTTCAGTCGCAGAGAGGCGCATCATCAAGAAGGTTCTTCCGCGGTTAAACCGATCGTTATATGTATGCGTGCTCACACATTCACACACACGGTTTCATGTGTGTGCGTTCGACTTCGTTTCGAAGCCAGCAAAAATTTTTGATTTTTGTAACTTTTCAGGCATGCTACCCTAAAAAATGGGAGTATTCATTCTTATTTAACTATGAAAAAATTTTATTATATATTTTAATATTTCATACTTTTTATACATATAATATTTAGGAATACGAATAGATTGCAGCTGTAAAATGCTTTAAATATATATTTACGAAATTGCGTATTTATATATTTACATACAATTAAAAATCATTGTACTAAGATAGGAACAGGGTATCTCTCAGTCGATTTTACTTAAAAAATTTTACTGTTGTTATTTTCAAACGGATGGTTCTTGCATACCCTACTGATGCCCACAGAAACAAAAAATCTGCTGTTTTTGTTTATTCTCCACAAAAATCATCCATCAGAAGGGTATGGAACAGCATCCGCTGGCAGAACTACAACAACTTAAAAGCAATCGACTGAAATATGCCCTGTTTCTACCTTAATATATAGATTTTAATGCATTCGTTGACATATGTATATGTGAAAAACATTTTACAGCTACCACTTAATCGTATTCAATAACAAATATAAAATATAGGTTGAAATATTAAAATATAAAACATACATATTTTTTTCATCATTAGCGTATAATGTATACCCCAATTTTCTTAGGGTAGCATGCCTGAAAAGTTACAAAAATCAAAAATTTTTGCTGGCTTCGAAACGAAGTCGAACGCCCACACATGAAACCGTGTGTGTGAATGTGTGAGCACGCATACATATAACGATCGGTTTAACCGCGGAAGAACCTTCTTGATGATGCGCCTCTCTGCGACTGAACAACCAAAAAAGTTCAATGAGATTATGAGCGTAAAAATGAGCGTAAGAATGAGAGTAAGATTCTCTCTGGGGCCTCCGGGGGCCTGTCGCAAGAAATTTTTGCGTCCATTTTCGTTGTATGAAATGAGAAGTCTATATGTTGTATGGTTAGTGCTAATACTCAAGAGAAGGCTACGAAGACAATTTTGTCGAACTAGGGACCCCGTCGTCAACAGAATATATCGGAGGATTTCCAATCGGTTGGCAAAACTACTGAATCTCTACAAGCAAAAGCAGACCGATCTCTTACTGGAAGGCATGTCAACGGATGCTTCATCAAACCACTCTCTATGGAAGATAGCGAGTAAATTTAAAAAACAGGTGTCCCCAAAATTTCCAATCAGGAGAGATGATGTCAACGGATGCTTCATCAAACCACTCTCTATGGAAGATAGCGAGTAAATTTAAAAAACAGGTGTCCCCAAAATTTCCAATCAGGAGAGATGATGGTTCTTGGGCTAGATCGCCAAGTGAGCGCGCGGAAGCGTTTGCAGACAATCTACAAAATCGATTCCAGGAGTTTGAGTTTTCTCCAGCCGCCACTAGAAATGACGCACAGGAAGGAATAGATCAGCCCGGATAAATGTGCCGTCCAATACGAGCCATCACTGTAGAGGAAGTGTCGACCCACATTAAGTCGCTAAAACCAAAGACAGCGCCTTATTTTTGGTACTTATTTTTAATGCCGTGTTGAGGCTAGAATACTTTCCGAAACAATGGAAAAAAGCAAGAATCTGTATGATCCTTAAAACTGGTAAAAGTCCAAATAACTTAGACTCATATAGACCTATCAGCCTATTACCTTCAGTAGCAAAATTATTTGAACGGTGTCTTGCTTCTCGGATACTAAACATCAGGGAAATCCAGAACAGCATACCTCCCTTTCAGTTTGGATTTCGAAAATCTCACGGAACGCCTGAACAACTAAACAGAGTGGTAAACTTCATTCTGGAAGGATTCGAAGCCAAGGAATATGTAGTGGCTGCATACCTTGATATAAAGCAAGCCTTCGACAGAGTGTGGCACTCTGGGTTGCTTTACAAATTAAAGCCAAAAATTGGAGCATTGGAATAAATCCCAACAAATGCGCCAATGTGACCTATGCCCTGCGTCCACAATCCTGTCCTGGAGTGTTCCTCCTGGGGCAACAAGTGCCCCACGTAGCAGGTTACAAGTACCTTGGGGTTTATCTAGACAAGCGGCTCACCTTCCGTACACACATAATGTCCATCACGAGGGCCATTAATATGAAACTGAAAAGGTTAAGATGGCTTCTTAATAGTCGAAACAAACTATCCCTTAGAAATAAGTTATTAATATATAAAGCAGTTATTGCTCCCTCGTGGCGTTATGGGCTGCAAGTATACGGCATTGCAGCAGAATCAAACATGGATAAAATTCGAATTATGCAAGCCAAAACACTGCGTATGATAACTGGAGCCCCATGGTACATGCGTACCTCGAACTTAGAGAAGGACCAGATGGTACCCAAAGTAGGCGACGTACTAAACGAGCAGGCTAAAAAGTACAAAGAAAAGCTTGAAAATCACTCAAACGTTCTAGTCAGGCATCTCCTAAGAGAGCGCAGAATTGCAGGTGTCAGGATACGGAGAAGGCTATAGAAACTAAATAGAAACTAATTTTAGCAAGCCTTATATATAAGTAAACTGTATATAGTTGTAGGAAAATCAATATCCGATTATTTTAAGTTGTTTTATAATAACAGAATAATTAATACAAATAAAACAAGAAAGGAAAGCTAACTTCGGGCGGAGCCGAAGTTGATATACCCTTGCAGTTCAGTCGCAGTCCGCTAGGTGGCGCCACGCATCTTATATTATTAGATATATAGAAGATCGTATATAGTCGGCCGATCCTTATGAAATTTGGCAAATCAGATTATTTTGTCCAACATAGAATCTGTGCCAAGTCCTATCTTTCTAACTTAAAAAACACCAAAGTTATGCCAATTCCGATCGTTGTATGACAGCTATAGGTTATAGTCGGCCGATCCTTATGAAATTTTGTACATAAGATATGTTGGTCAAATATAACATGTGTGGAAAGTCCCAACCCTTTATCTTAAAAAACAACGAAGTTATGACATTTCCGATCAATCAGTTATATGGCAGCTATAGGATATAGTCGACCGATCCCGGCCGTTCCGACTTATGTACTACCTGCAAGGAAAAGAAGGCTGTGTGCAAAGTTTCAACAAGATTCAGCTCCAAAACTGAGAGACTAGTTTGCGTAGAAACCGACAGACAGACGGACAGACGGACAGACAGACAGACGGACAGACGGACAGGCTTATATCGACTCAGGAGGTGATCCTGATCAAGAATATATATACTTTATAGGGTCGGAGATGTCTCCTTCACTGCGTTGCACACTTTTGACCAAAATTATAATACCCTCTGCAAGGGTATAAATATGTCAATATGTACATAATTTAAATATATATAAATAAATATAAGTTGACATATGTTTTGAATTTTTCGTAGCAAAGCTACCATAAGTTGTTTCCAAAAATTTTACACGTCAAATATACACGTCAAAAAATGGTTAATTAAAGTGTACGTAGAAAAGATGATCACAGTCGGAAATCTCCGCTATAGCCGTCCAGGTTTTATTTGATATCAGCTGTTTTTTTTTCTCTTATACCGAGAAGGCTAATCATAAAATTTAATTTATTTGATAATGATAAAAAAAGCATAATTCATAATATATATATAATTCAATATATAATTAAATAAGATCAATTTCTTCTCTTAGGTGTACCGCGGAAACTGTGGGTGTAGAACCTATGTTTGTTCTGGACTTTGGTTCAGGGGATCATAAAGGTAATGAAGCAGTTGAAATTTAGCATGGAGGACAAAAAATGGAATATGTGTAATAGGTGCTAATATAAATTTTGTATGATTTTTTATTTTTAGAATATTTAAAAAAAAAGTAGGACAGACGGAAGTTACTTTTTCAAAAACCATTTCAAATGCTGATTTCAGCGAAACCTAATGGAAAATTTGTCTGCAATTAATTTTAAAACCTTATTTTTAATTTATTTTAGTAAATACCGTTATTTTTTTATTTTTTTTCATTTAAAATATTTTGATGGGTAAAGTTTAACCCCATGGCTCAATGGTTAAAGTGTCTGCCTCTTAATCTACAGGTCGTGGGTTCGATTCCCAGCAGGAAAAGCTGTACTGTGAGTCGATTTTTGTTTGCTCAATTTTTTAACATCGCAGTCTCAATATAAAATGGTTCCATTATTTTTTTTTTAATAGGAATTGATAAAAATTTAGATTGTTTTATACATGCCAAATTACAGAAAAAAATTTTATAAAAGCGCACACAGAAAATTGTTAATTCGTGGGAAATTTTACAGTCGACTTAATTTTTAATGAAATAATTTTCATTACAACAGGAGCCTCTGGGCCTCTTATTGTATTGATATCACATGGATTTCATACGGCCTGCTTGATTCTTTGATCCAGAGAATTTGGAATCCATTCGGTAAAATCTACTGGAATTATATCTGCGTGACGCCGGATGCCACCAACATTCCCTGACTCAACTGAAAGAAGGGAGCTGGTAACTATCGAAATGAAAAGCGAATACTACGAATACGGAAGCAAATCATCTTGAATCAGAAGAACATTTTAACAGTTCAGTCAGAAAAATATCAGTTGCCAGCGACACCACCAAATTTTGAACTTTTGGTAGATGCAAACGGATCAAGTTCTAAGAACCTGACAATTAACTTTATGAAACTAATGGCCTTCTTAAAGAAACGCACCTTTATTGAACAGCGGTTCAGGGGCATAGTATTGGTATTGAACAAATATTACCCAGCAAACCAGCACACGAACGTTAAGTGAACGCCAGGACAATGCCAGGCCACACACGTATTTAATGACGCGTCAGAAGCTCCGGGAGCTCGGATGGGAGGTTTTTTTGCATCCACCGTATGGTCAGGACCTCGCACCAGGTGATTACCACCTATTTCTGTCCATGGCGAACTTGCTTGGTAGTCGGAAGTTGTCCACAAGAGAGTTCTGTGAAAATTGGCTATCCGAGTTTTTTGCCAATACTCGTCATCGAACAAAACGGCGCATATTTGACTTAAATCGCATTATTATAACTGATTTTGTGAACCATTGAAAATTCAATAAAAATACAGCAAGACTTTTTTGACAATCTTATCACTTGCGGGGTCCCAACCCTCTAACTTAAAAAACACCAAAGTTATGGCATTTCCGATCAGTCAGTCATATGGCAGCTTTAGGATATAGTCGACAGATCCCGGTCTTTCCGACTTATATACTGCCTGGAAACAAAAGAAGGATGAGACTAGTTTGCGTAGAACTCGATAATATAAAAAAACCTCTTGACGAGGTAAAATACGAACCTGCGAAACCCAAAATATCTAATATCAATTTTTGTGACGAAAATATGCTATATAGGTGTACAAAATTACATATAAAAAATAATCTTGTTCGGCACGTGCAAGAAAAACAAAAAAAAATCAGGCACGTGCCGAATAAGAATATTTTTTATATGTGGTTTTTTTTATCAGTGGTTCTGAACTTATACATATTTTTAATTTACAAAGGTTTTTGAATTTGGTTAGTTTAAAAATTTTAATTAAACATTTTTCCAAAATTCTATTTAAAATCCAAAGTTTTTTCGTAGTTGTGGGAAACAAAATTGATTAAACAAATTAACAGATGGGAAGCCTATCCTTATGAGAGTTTCACTATTTAATAAATTATAACAAAAAAAAAACATGAAAGGAAAGCTAACTTGGAGCGGAGCCGAATTTGATATACCCTCGGAGTTATACAGAAGCTTATATTATAATTATACATATCGGATCGTATATAGTGGTCCGATCCTTATGAGAATTTCACCATCAAAATTTCACCAGCAGCTCAGCTCAGCCTTACACTTATAATATGATATTATATTTATATTATTATTAATATCCAATCATCCAATCTTATATTTCGCCCATCTTTCGATCAAAGTGGTGTGTTATCGGATCTTCTTAAGGTCAAGCCCGTGTATTCGCCAGGCCCTGATGGAGTACCAGGCTGTGTTCTGAAGAACTGCGCCGAGGCTCTGTGCAAACCGCTCGTTAAACTCTTTAGTCTATCGCTGGAAACTTCGATCTTTCCCCTTATGTGGAAGGGGAATTTATTCCGCTGCATAAAAAAGGGAAAAAATCCGACGCTGTTAATTATAGAGGCATCTCTAAATTGTCAGCAATTCCAAAGCTTTTTGAAAAACTTATCACTCCACATTTGCAACACCTATGTAGTTCAATAATAACTCCGTGCCAGCATGGCTTCATGAAGCGCCACCACTACTAACTTATTGGAGCTAACATCTTTTTATCACGGATGGCTTCCGGAATGGCTTACAAACAGACGTCATATACACTGACTTCAGTAAAGCATTTGACTCTGTTAACCATTCGCTTCTTATAAGTAAACTCAGTCTTTTGGGATTCCCATGTGGTCTTCTTATTTGGATTTCGAGCTACTTATCAGGGAGAACCCAACGTGTTTTCTTTAAAGATGTTACCTCCCGTCTAGTCCGCGCCACATCGGGGGTGTCCCAAGGAAGCCATCTTGGACCCCTACTTTTTACACTGTTTATTAACGACTTGCCCCTTGCCTTAACTAATTCACTTGTACGCTGATGATGTTAAGCTATGCCGTTAGTAAACTTCCAAATTGGTGTTTAGCAAATAACCTAAAGCTTAATGGATCGAAATGTAAACTCATGTCTTTTTACCGATCTAGTCCTCACCAGGCTATGTACTTTCTCTATGGGAACGCCTTAGAACGATTAACTCAGGTTAACGATCTAGGTGTCCTATTAGATTTGAAACTTAAATTT